>CM026387.1:37527347-37572873 GCA_014843695.1 Archivesica marissinica
AACATCGCTGGACTGGTAATCCAGGGATAGCAGGTTCGATCCCCCGTCATGCCCGTAATAAAATTAACAGTCTTTCAGATGGGACGTTAAACCGAGGTCTCGTGTCGGTGTTTTACATCGTGCACGTAAAAGAACCAGATGATACTCTGGAATGGGTCTCTGTCTGTATCATTGCACTATCCTCCAAAAATCTAAAATGACTAATCTATTCAGGAGGCGTCGCTCATATGGGCAATCGGTAGCGACGATAAATAAACGTAAAACACACATGTATTAACACACTTCACACGCATTGCTTAGTACTGGTTAACGGCTTAGCTTAACTGCTTAGGTGGGCTATAAGGGTTTTGACATAAATGGAATAGTATGGTTAATATACAGTTTATATGAAATACATGCGGCATTATGTACATACAGACAAGACGCATACAATCAAAGAATTCATTAATTATGTAATAGGTATAATATAAACGGTAGCACACATATATATATATTAAATAATTCTAAGCAAGCAATTTAATCACGTACTAAGCAAGCAGCACGCTTAGTTTAAACATAATTTATTCAGAAAATAACATATAATAATAAAGTGTTACAAGAGAAATAATTTGGATTGGAAAACAAGCATAGGTACTATAAGCTAGTGAAATATATAAGCGAAATAAGGATTATTAATATAACGCCAGGCCCGTCGCTGGGCATACGCAAGTACGCACGTGCGTATCATTGGTCTCAGAAAACGAAAAAAATGAAAACTCCAAAAATGCATTAAAACCCCGGGGGTGGGCTTGTAGGGATACATAGGCGCCGGGATGTGTGTAGTGGTGGAATAATTGAGCCCATTGCAAATATTGTGCATCTCAAAATTTAGTTTGTGCTATTTTACGTGCTTGTTTAATTGATAAGGGCGATATATCATGTATATTATACATCTAGCCTTAATTTATACCTTTATTCGGATTGTCGTAAGAACTTTAGTCCTGCAATTGTATGTTACAAAATGCAAGAAATTGCTTCCTCATTTCAAAAAAATTCCGGGGGGCATGGCCTCTGACCCCCCTAGCGTACTCGCTCGCTATGCTCACTCGATAAACAAGCATATTTTGGCCGTGCGTATCATCAAAATAGCTCCAGCAACGGCCCTGAACGCACAATGTACACCCAAGGTCCAGATCAAACCAACATATTCCTTATAATTTTCACTACGTCTTATGTTTATATGATGGACATCGATACATGTATTTGATATATAATTACTTACCTTTACAGGCCCTTTAACACATTTATAATACTCAGCCATAGCCGGTAGTCTGGCCAAAGTTGATGGCATCACAGATCACAGAATCATCCTCCCGCCGTGTATAATACTCTTTTCGGGGATATATCCGTGACCTATGCACTCATCGCGCACACTCACACTAGAGTGCGTGTCCATCGTACTATTTGTCGATTCCTTTCGGTATCATGTTTACCTTATTATCTTTAAATTAATTATCATATATAATACAAATATGTTTAAGCTAAATATCTATGTTGTTTCTAAGCGGATTTGCCGGCAGCGTCGTTGCGACCAATTGATCACGTGACGTTCTGACGTTCTGACGTCATAGTGTAATCCGGTGTCACATAGAATATTGACCCGCGGGTCATTGTTCTGACATACCTGCTACCCAGTCCTATACATTGGTTGGACTGCTGTGCTGGTTTTACTTATCCATCTATATGCCAAATATAAAATGTCTATAACAAATAGTGACGCGCGGGTCCATATTCTATCAGAGAATAGTGATGTAGTAAATGGCAATTGGGTTCATTAAAGAGCTACAGTCTGACGCGGAAGATTGAGACACCGTCTGGACCGGAAGTGAGGCATTCTGGTAACCTCTGGTTCTTTTACGTGCACGGTCTAAAGCACCGACACGAGTCCTCGGTTTAACGTCCCATCTGAAAGACTGTTAATTTTATTAGGGTCAGACGGGGGATCGAACCTGCGATCCCTGGATTACCAGTCCAGCGTGTTAGAGATGAGTTTGCTACACATACGAGATATATATTATATGTAACTGCATATAGAAATATACACGGTTATGTTTGTGGTAGTTCACGTTGATTTGTATATAGCTTATTCATTATGTTTGCACTGTTCGCTAACTGTATATAATATATGTGTGTATGCCCCCAAACGGATCTGTAGTCCAGTGGTAACACGCTGGACTGGTAATCCAGGGATCGCACGTTCGATCCCCCGTCTGACCCAAATAAAATTAACAGTCTTTCAGATGAGACATTAAACCGAGGTCTCGTGTCGGTGCTGTACATCGTGCACGTAAATGAACCAGATGGTACTCTGGAATGGGTCTCTGTCTATATCATTGTACTATCCTACAAAAATCTAAAATGAATAGTCTCTTCAGGAGGCGTCGCTCATATGGGCAACCGGTAGCGACGATAAATAAACGTAAAACACACACCACAATGGGCCTAACTGGAATTTAATAAAATATGTCTATACAGTCAAACCTGCGTTAGTGGTCACCTGTATTAAGCAGTCAGTTTCTAAATTCCCAAAAATGTTGATTATACATCTGACCTCCATTAAACAGCCACCTGTGCTAAGCAGTCACTTTCTGTGATTCCCTTGGCTGGCTGATTAAGATATGTTTAACTGTATGTATGTGTCTATTACAATAAACTAATGAAAACTGTCCAAATAATATTATTCCTGATGGAAGATACTGTACACGTACATATAGTCACACCTGTGTTAATGGTCACCTCCATTACGCGGTCAGTCTGTATTAAGCTGCCAACTTCTAGATTCCTCAACTGGCATTGTATTACATATTCGACATATAGTGTGCTTTTCATGGCCAAGTGGTGACGGTAATTGTTGACTTCAAACCACTTACCCCTGATTCGAATGTCATTGGGTATGTGTGTGAGGTGCCATGCTCAATGACACTACATACGTGACCTTCCCTGGTATCGAACCCGGGACCGTTCAATTAAAAAAGTCGACGCTCTACCACTAATCCACAGACGCCACACATGGCTGTTTAAAACAGATTTGGTCGTACATGTATATTCATGTATTTTGTTTATGTATGTAATAATGTGTAAACAATGAGATTATGTGACTGACAAACCACGTGATTGCCTACCAATTCTGCTAGAAGTCTGCCAGATTAGCCTACACAGGTAACGTACTATACGGCAGCATTGACTTACTGTAAGAATACTGAGAGAAAAATCTGCCAAACGCACGCATAGAGGTAAACAATGCTAGTGTAATAAGAAGTAAACATACGGAAGCTTGTGTGTGCCATTCCGTCGTTATGTGAGACAGAACATACGGAAGCTTGTGTGTGCCATTCCGTCGTCATGTGAGACAGAACATACGGAAGCTTGTGTGTGCCATTACGTCGTCATGTGAGACAGAACATACGGAAGCTTGTGTGTGCCATTCCGTCGTCATGTGAGACAGAACATACGGAAGCGTGTGTGTGCCATTACGTCGTCATGTGAGACATAACATACGGAAGCTTGTGTGTGCCATTACGTCGTCATGTGAGAACAGAACATACGGAAGCTTGTGTGTGCCATTACGTCGTCATGTGAGACAGAACATACGGAAGCTTGTGTGTGCCATTCCGTCGTCATGTGAGACAGAACATACGGAAGCTTGTGTGTGCCATTCCGTCGTCATGTGAGACAGAACATACGGAAGCGTGTGTGTGTCATTACGTCGCAATGTGAGAACAGAACATAAGGAAGCGTGTGTGTGCCATTACGTCGTCATGTGAGACAGAACATACGGAAGCTTGTGTGTGCCATTCCGTCGTCATGTGAGACAGAACATACGGAAGCGTGTGTGTGCCATTCCGTCGTCATGTGAGAACAGAACACACGGAAGCTTGTGTGTGCCATTACGTCGTCGTGTGAGAACAGAACACACGGAAGCTTGTGTGTGCCATTACGTCGTCATGTGAGAACAGAACATACGGAAGCGTGTGTGTGCCATTACGTCGTCATGTGAGAACAGAACAAACGGAAGCGTGTGTGTGCCATTACGTCGTCATGTGAGAACAGAACACACGGAAGCTTGTGTGTGCCATTACGTCGTCATGTGAGACAGAACATACGGAAGCTTGTGTGTGCCATTCCGTCGTCATGTGAGACAGAACATACGGAAGCGTGTGTGTGCCATTCCGTCGTCATGTGAGAACAGAACACACGGAAGCTTGTGTGTGCCATTACGTCGTCATGTGAGAACAGAACACACGGAAGCTTGTGTGTGCCATTACGTCGTCGTGTGAGAACAGAACATACGGAAGCTTGTGTGTGCCATTCCGTCATCATATGAGAACAACTGGATACATTTTAATAGTGTACAAGTTTAAACATTATTTATTTGACAACTATTACGAAGCAAGTACTAACAACTTTTATTAATCACTCTCGTTGGCGCGGATGAAAGCGTAAATGTGGTTGTTCGAGTGGGAGGAAACCGGAGTACCCGGAGGAATCCCATCTGTCCGATCTGGCGACCACAGTACCATCTCACATACTTCCCGGTCCGAAGATCGAACCCGGGTTGCATTGGTGAGAAGCGAGCGTGCTAACCACTGCGCTAATCGGACAGATACAGTCATTATTTCTTACTATTTCTAACTGCTAAATGAATTGCTATCTCGTCTGTAAGATCTCTGCTAATCACATTCGCTGTGATCTGATCATAGATTTCCTATAACCAATTCTTAAGTACCGAGTTTGTCTCTCAGTGTTGTATCATTGTTTTAGAGCAATTTAAAAAAATCGGATTAACATTGCTTCTGAAGCTTTATCCCATATTTAAAACACTATCGTGACGTCATACCTTTGTCCTTGCAATCCATGATTATTAATATTGGGCTGCTGCTGTCAAAAGGAGTAAGAGTAAGAGTATTATATTAAATCCTACGCGTGTATGTACGAAATTAACAATTTTAATTAGTAGGATCTTGTTATATATATATAAGTGTGTGTTTTAAGTAAGATATAAGCCTCAAACGGATCCAATATGTAAAATATTGGTACTATCTACGGAGTTACGCGCCTCACACAGTCCAATAGGTTACATATTGGAACGTTTACGGCTTATATCCTATACGTACTGTGAAGAATGTTCGTCTCTTATAACTCCACGTTGGAGTGGCATTGTACTTGTTTATGTAGACTATATAGGTAGTGGTATGTAAATACGGTGTGTACAGTGATGATATATATGTAAATAAAGATTACATACGTTACCTTCCAAGGCGTTAATTACGTATAGGCTTCTTGCCTACTTATTTTCAAGATACCCCTATATAAGTCATATTTGCACATTGTTTATAAATTTATTGTCATGATTAAGAGACCTCTATAATGTTCTATTACCCCCCTTGTATAATAGCAATAAAAAGAAATGGGCACATAAGTGTTAGCATGTTTTATTAATATTGCTGGCATATATCACAGGACACTCGCATACAGTGATGGATAACATCACGATCGGTTAATTGATCTATATGTTCCTGGTTACATTCTCTAATTTTCTATTACCTCCCTTGGCAGATAAATTCTGATTTATTCCAAAATGTGAATAGGTCCTTTTAGTTGGAATCCTTTGTTTTTACTGCTGTTCCCTAACTAGATGTTGCGGCATGATAAATGTGATTTTATCAAAAACTTTTAATTAACTGATAACATTCTTTTACAAATAAATACCCATTGTATATACTGTATGAGATCTGTCGAGATATAGTAATTTAATACTCATAAGAAGTAAGAGTGGAATAAAATTGCTAGCATGTTGTGCAAATGAAGCAACGATAAAAACAGTGGAAAATACGTAATAGGACCTATCTACTTTTAGTGGTATTCAGGAAAATATTCACCTTTTATTTTCAAAATATGTAAATGTTTTCATTTAGTCTCATTCACGTGTAACCTAAAACTGACCGATGTCTCTCATTGTCTCAATCCCCTTTTCTACTCTACTAGACAATTCCATATACCATCATATTCCATAACATATAATATTATAATATAATTATAATATAGTTTCTCTACACTTCAGCTTTAGCATTGCTATATAATTCCAATATGCAGTTTACATTTATCGTGCTATGTTTTGGTTGCATTTGATATGCATATATGTTGAGGGCCTCATGGTAGATTAACTTTTGTTTAAATGAGTTTTCTCGTAAAATAAAGTCTTTAATATTATTATTATTATTGTCTTCTCGCGTAAATATTACTTCGTCTTTGTCTATATTTGACTCAATATAGTATAAATAAATTCTACCACGTCATATCGTACTTGAGTATGTCCTGATCTTATTTTACTAATATTCTATATATCAATAATAATGGGACTTTAAACCGAGGTCTCGTGTCGTGCTGTACATCGTGCACGTAAAAGAACCAGAGGAGACTCATATGGGTAACCTGTAGCGACGATAAATAAACATAAAAACACATATCAATAATTTTGCACATGGAACCTAAGGTTCGAATATGAATACTGTGTGTGTGTTTATGTTTGTTTATCGTCGCTACTGGTTGACTATATGAGCGACACCTGAAGAGATTAGTATGTGCAATGATACAGACAGAGACCCATTCCAGAGTTTCCTCTGATTCTTGTACGTATAGCACCGACACGAGACATCAGTTTAAAGTCCCATCTGAAAGACAGTTAATGTTATTAGGGTTAGACGGGGGATCGAACCTGCGATCCCTGGATTACCAGTCCAGCGTGTTACCACTGGACTACAGATCCGTCCGGTGAATGAATGTGAATAACTTCTAGTCAGTCTCTTTTATAGCAAATGAAATAATATCAGTATGTAACCTGATGGTGTGTTCCCACTTTCCCCAACCTTTTATTAGTCCTATAGAAATTGAGGTAGGTGTTGGGGGAATGTATTGTTCGGTGTAACAATAGAGTTGAAAGGTGATAATTGGCGAAAATTGCTATACTGTACTGAAAATTTGTGTTTCTAAATTTGGGAAAGTTGTTCATAAATATAAGTTTCATATAGATAGATATTCTTTATTTTGAGTTATAAGCATTAAATCGAAAACATAGATATTTACATGGATAAGACAAACACATGAACATGCATAGCACATAATAGATATAAATCTTGAAATATTTTTATTGTACATATTCACTTTAATTTGACTAAGTGAGAAGCAGCATCAACATACGTCATGATGTCCATGTCGCCAGTTCGCAGTTGGTGCTTCAGTCTGATGAGCATTTGCTCACGCTCACGGTATACCCGCTTCCTTGGTGGCTGCTTTCCGGTTGTTTATTTTATGGTGCCAACCCTCAACATGATTGGTAGTGCGTGGACCATCATTCTCGTAATGATTCCAGGAGCGGCGGTCTCCCTCTACCCACTGCTCAGTCACATAGTCCTTAAACTTAGACACCGGCACTGAGTCATTGTCACATTCTTCCAGAGTTTGGAACCACACATCTTCGACAGAGGCTAGGGGGACAAGTGGCAGTACCGAAGCACGTAGCACAAGTTTCTTCACTTCTTCATTGTCCTTGAAGTCAGCTACAAGACCACAATATTGTACTTTTCTCCACATACACTGTGTGAAGTGAAAGAAACAACCACGGACTTGAACACCAACAAACACGATACTGACAGCACGCCACGCTGCTGTTTCGAAGTCCATCATTATCGTTTCTGGGGACAGAGGAATGTTATGTTCACGGGCGAAATTCTGGATGAGTGTGAAGAATCTGGTGTACATTGTCTGTTGTTTATTTGGGAGTAGTCCATACACTAGGGGACACATATACCCGTCGATCATGGCGTGGATGATGTATAGCTGGTAGAAATATGACGGCGAAGCGTAGAAGGTACCGTCCATATACCAGGTCTCGGCTGTAGACAGCTGGCCCAGGTTGTCAACGGTGGCGAATATGAGCATTCGCGCCACATCACCGTCATTGGCGATTAGGAATGGCTCCCCTGCAAGCGACTCTATCCACTTCCCTTCCAAGTTGACATCCGCCATTGTCTTTGGCAGAACTGGTCTAGTCTTAGACCGCTGTCTATATAAACTGGATTTGGCTTCGTAGAAAGTGGGTAGATTAGCCACAACCTCTTGGGTGGAATTGTCCCATTCGATCGATCTTGTGTCTGCCAGCATATCGTTATAGATGGAGGGCACCGGCTGTGTTGACCCTCGGACCTGCTTTCGGACACCACTCATGATGTCCGCAGCAACAATTCTGCTGTCATCTCTTGGGTGATTGTGTTCATCAGCGATTTTGGTAGGAAGCTCATTCTTAGTGTTAATTTTAGTTTTGCATGCTTTGTTGACACAGTTCCAGTAGCGACACTCCCGTTTTCTGGTTTTCAGGCTGTACATGTAACCATTTAGAACTAGAGTCTGACTTCCTCTGCTATTCTCTATGAACCGTATATTGACTAGCGCATTTGCCATATAGAGATTTATGATTACAGATGATGATATTCGTTTTATTTAAAGTCGCCACCGCATAAATGCATTTGGGCGACTGTATTTTCTAAGATGGTTATGTCCTAAGGTGATTCTTCTTGTCTAAGGCGATTCTTCTTGTCCTAAGGTGATTCTTCTGTGATGATTATTCCTATTCTTCTATGGTGATTATGTACGTGTTCTGCGATGATTCTTCTACGATGATTCTTTCTGTTTTCGCTGACGAGTAGGGTAGACTAAGATGATTATGTACCAGGTGGCTGAAGGTCTGGTCGCTGACTGGATGAAGAAATGAGGTCATCCAGTCGCTGTGAAGGTGCTTCTTCATCGTTGACCCAGTTATGGAGCGATGCCAAACGACAGGGTGACGTTCCCTGCGCCTGGCATCATCTCCCCGACAACAGGGTGACAAGCCCCGTGCTGGTTTCCTGGGTCGGCTCACAGCAGCAGAATGTTTCGGTTGTTCCGTCGTTGTCCACCCCGTTGACGCATCCGAGGTCGCATCCCTCCGTCCCCAACGGACTTCATTGGTAGACGGATAAAAGAGTTCGAGGGTGTGCCTCTTCAGCGCCCCAGTGTTAGCTGTCGCTGATCTAGGTAAGTGTTGATACTCCGAAGAGTCGATGCGGGTCCTCGTCTGTATGCGCCAGCGGTGTGGATTGGTCACTTCGGGACGGTGACTCAATCTCCCGATGTGAGCTCAGGATGACATCCCCAGGAGGTTTCTTGATTCCGTGGCAGGGTGACAAAGCCTGGTCTTTCTGTACTCGGTCCCTTGTAGGGCCACACTCCTCACTGTTGGTCACCCCGCAGCAGCATTAATACGGATCTGACAGTTAGACATCTGGTCGTCGATTGTCACTCAGGGGAGCGTGGATACCACGACTATTGCCGCTCCCTCAGGTCCGCCGTCTCGTCTATCCGCCGGAGAAGTAGAAGAAGGAAGAGAAAGTGTCGAAACGAGCCGGCGAAGATATAGTGCCAAAACATCACTATCTAGAGTGCTCGCTATCTAGAAGAGCTGGTGGATCTGTCCTGATGTGCTGTAGCCATGGATCCACATGCTGGCGAGCCTCCCCTTCACAGATCGACGACCAGAAGATCCCAGAATCCTACGCTGCTGCTGCGGAATGTGCCCCGGTCACGACGTGCACGTCGTGAGGAGATCGACCGGGATGATTACAGAGGAAACTGACCTTCATTTTATACTATGTTAAAGAATGACTTACAGTTAGTGACCTGTTTTTCTTAGTTTTCAACAGTTAATTATAAGTAAATTGTTAATTTCATTAATCATTATTGTTGTTCTCAGACTAATTTGCAATCAGTTCATAATTGCTAATTAAAAAATAGTGTTGATATATAATTATGTAATTACCTAGTATAACTGTTATAATCATAAATAAATAATAGATACATATTGTTAATTGTTTGTATCTTTATAGTTCACATTTCAAAATTAAAATATGTCTGCTATTTATTATTATGAACCTTTATCTGAATTATTAATGTTAAACGTACATACTGACAATTTTAATTTATACACAATTAAAGGAACACTTTTCTCCTTAAAGATATGCATATGCACTGGAAACAAAAATAACAAAAAAATAGTTTATTCTAGAATAAGTAAGTATTTTCAACAGATGGAACAAGATAAATAACATTGAAATAGTACACTGCAAGTACAAGTTTATGTGTGCCTTTCATTTATTTTTTGAACAGTATAGAAAATACAGGTAAGTTTGAGGGGCGAAGAGATAATTGGGGATAATTAGTATGTGTGAAAATAAAAGGTTGGGAAAGTGGGAACAAACCAACCTGATCATTCTTGCATTTAATACGCTTGACTAAACTCAGATTGCGGAATATCTTTTTAAAATAATATCAAAATTTCACTCACATGTGATTTCAACATGGCTTTAAAAAAACAGGACCTTAATTTCGGACACCAATCAAATTCCATGTACCATAAATGTGTTTCCGGTAGTGTCACATGATTGACACGTAACCTAGCAAAACCAAGAATTTGACTTCCCCCGTTATAAAAATAAATAATTTTTCTTTGCATATATCTCTGTGTATGGCATTTTTAGGATACACATGAATGAGACTAAATGAAAACATCAACATTTACATATTTTGAAAATAAAAGGTGAATATTGCCTGTTAGTTGTCTTGAAACCCCTATCGTATGCATGAAAGCCTGTTGAAATCAGAACTTTCGTATTTTATTAATCACTTCTTCGTATATTTTAACGAACAACCTTTTCTACAATATTCACACTATTTATACCAAAACTTGATTTATTAGCTGGCAAGTCAGATATGATATCTACCTGTAGGATTGCTATACATAATGTATACTGCCTGATTGTACACTTAGCAGTTTCAACATAGTTTCTTATATTTCCAGACGTTTAAAAATCACGCAGCTGTATTGTCTGTAATTTAGACAAATCACCTCATATATTTTTTAACACTGACACCACTGACTGTATTATTGTAATATGTTTCATGTACTTGTATGAACTCATGGGTATTCTGCCTTTTGTTCTAATAAAAATATATATCTATATATATATACACTATAGGTAAATGACGTATGCAATTCCAGAAATATGCTGTATGCCGATTGGCCGGAATGGGACTAGGTAAATATTTACATCGCTATTGCATTTCCGTCAATGAATGTATGTGTATACAATTTCATATGAGGGTTTCCAACTAATGATATGCATCTGACATGCGCACTCGATGTTACGGGCATGCGCATTCGCAGTGTTAGGCAACGTCCGTCGCAGGAAAATACGTGTCTTACAGCTTACGCTGTTCCAAGAGTAATCTATTTACCTGTTCCCCGCCACACGACAAGTCGCAAATTGGACTAAATACTTTTAGTTTATACACATTTATTTTAGCTCTATTGCGAAACAAGTTATTTCAACTTATATTAATCTCTCTCGAGACCTCATTCCTGATGGAATCCATCGTCACGAGGGAGAGAGAAGAGGCAACGTGGACTTTAAATGCCTTGCCTAAAGGCACACTCGTAACGGCTCCAGCGGGGCTCGAACTCCGGACCTTTCGCACCTGAAACGAACGCGCATCCACTGCGCTATCACGACTTCCACTAAATACCCTTTAATTGGCAAGTGTGATAATTGTTTGTCTCATTGAAACGACTAATTAATGTAAAATATAAGTAATGAATCACGGGATAATAGTTTCCATTGGGGTATGAACTACTTTGAGTGTGTTTAAAGTTACCGTTATTGATTCAACGCACGCACTTTAAGCACACTCAATGTAGCTCATATCTCCCCGATGAAAACTATTAACTCGCGATTCATTCCTTAAATGACGAATGGAATCCTAGAAACATGTCGTATGCCAATTGGCCGGAATGTATATAAAATGACCAGATAAATAAATGAAATAGAAATTCCCTGGAGTAGTGTGCGCATAAAATGTAAATACATGTACCAGCAGAAGCAAATGAGGAAGTGAAATCCGGGAGCAATTTCTATATAAATGGCACGAATGGGCCACCATAGTTAAGTGATGTAGGTAATTCCTGCCGCCGTGTTCTGCTTGAACTACCCCGAGTTACAATACACATCAATAGCTTGCTGTTCAATACAGTTTTCATGTTCGGAAGTGGCAGTTGTTTTACTCGCTGAGAGTTCGTTCTTTAGATAGCATGTATTTATGTTTGTTACCAGGAGAATACATTAACATTCCAAATCGCTATACTAAGAAGGTAAATAAAACATAATGCTCAAATATACAACACACTTAATGAACTGAATGGTGTTGAAACTGGATTACTTGTAAAGTTACCTCTACATCTTCAGGATTTCCATTGAGGTACATGTAGTGTGAGTAGAATTTATCGTTGCTAAGCTTTGCACACTTTGATATACAGTCAAACCTGTCTTAAGCAGCCAGCCAAGGGAGTCAGAGAAAGTGGCTGCTTAGCACATGTGGCTGCTTAATAGAGGTTAAATATATAATAAAATGACTGATTGGGAATATGGAAACTGGCTGCTTAATACAGGTTGGCTGCTTAATGGAGGTGACCACTAACGCAGGTTTGACTGTAACTGTACAGTACATGATACAGGTTGGCTGCTTAATGGAGGTGACCACTAACGCAGGTTTAACTGTACATTAACTAAGATTCCATTATCACATGCATCATGAATGTTGACAGTAATATTTAATATAAATAAACAACATATTGTGTGCAGTGTTATGTTGAATTATCTTCTCCTTTAAATAAGTATTCTATAACATTTCATGCGGAGTATTTCCTGTATATCAGAAAGTAGTGCTCGGCGTGAGGGAACTCGATAAATGCGTATGTGTTTTACGATTATTTATCGTCGCTACCGGTTGTCCATATGAGCGACGCATCCTGAAGAGATTTAGTCATTTTAGATGTTTGGAGGATAGTGCAATGATACAGACAGAGACCCATTCCAGAGTCTCCCCTGGTTCTTTTACGTGCACGGTGTAAAGCACCGACACGAGACCTCGGTTTAAAGTCCCACCTGAAAGACTTTTAATTTGATTAGGGTCAGACAGGGGATCGAACGTGCGATCCCTGGATTACCAGTCCAACGTATTACCACTGTACTACAGATCCGTCTGTTCGAGAAATGCGTTTCATCCTCACCTATATACGTTAGTTTTCTTATTCTAATGATGACATTAAACGTTGATCGTTTTTATTTAATTATCAGTCTTTTCGTCACATTATCAGTTTTATGAGGTAAATTGTAGATAACGTCATTGCCTTGCGTCAAATCTTTGAACTGTAACAGCCATGATAGAAACAATTTTGCCTGGCCCCACGTCGAGTATTAACTTACAGAATTTGCAAATTCGTATACAACATCTGTCCAGGATAATGATGTGCACACATGTCATGAGATTTCAGAAAGTCCAAATGGAACTAACTATACGCTGACTCGGTGGAATTGTGGAAATTGAGGGTTGTGTCATGAGTACCGGCGGGGCTGCAGGGACCCTGGGGAGTGAAAACGCAGTTGGAGGCGGGTCACCACTAAAGCCGTATCTGAAGAGGAAGAAGTCGTCGTTGGGAGAAACGAAAATTGCAGTGATTGGAGCTGAAGGGGTAGGCAAAAGTGGTAAGTAACAATGGAATGTATATATACCGTCACACCTGTATTAAACAGCCAGCCAATGCAATCACAGAAAGTGGCTGCTTAGCATAGGTGGCTGCTTAATATAGGTCAACTGTATAATAAATCGACATTTATGGAATCTAGAAATGGGCCGCTTAATACAGGTTGGCTGCTTAATGCAGGTGACTACTAACACAGGTTTGACCGTATAGTTTAAACAGCTCTATAATATGTACTCTGACGGTGCGCTAGCATGTACTCTGACGGTGCGCTAGCATATACATATATAACAATGGAACGTAGATATAGAGTTAAAACAGCTTATATACTCTGACTCGTCTTTCAGATGGGACGTTAAACCGAGGTCTCGTGTCGGTGCCTTACACCGTGCACGTAAAAGAACCAGAAGAGACTCTGGAATGGGTATCAGTCGGTATCATTGCACTATCCTCCAACAATCAAAAACGACTGATCTTTTCAGGAGGCGTCGCTCATATGGGCAACCGGTAGCGACGATAAATAAACGTAAAACACACAAGTACTCTAACAGTGCATTATCATTTGCAACAATGGAAAGCAGATGTATAGCTAAATTAGCTTACATACATGACAATACATCATCATTTGCAACAATGGAAAGCAGATGTATAGCTAAATTAGCTTACATACATGACAATACATCATCATTTGCAACAATGGAAAGTAGATATATAGTTAAAACATCTTATATACATGACAGTACATTATCATTTGCAACAATGGAAAGTAGATATATAGCTAAAACAGCTTATATACATGACAGTACATTATCATTGTACCGTTCGATTCCAAATCCGACGTTTTATGTATGTATGTTTCTTTAATGTCAAACCCCTCGCGGGGACGTAGACATGTTTTCCTGGGAAGGCTTAGCCGGCTAAGCGGTTAACCAGTACTAAGCAATGTGTGTGAGGTGCCTTGCTCAATGACACTACATACATGGCCTGACCGGGACCTTTCGATTCCAAATCCGACGCTCTACCACTGGACAACGGACGCCACACTGTAACAGCTTACGTCCACATATCCTTTGACAGTACATTAACAGTTACAACAATAGAAAGTACTGTAACAGCTTACGTCACCGTATCATTTGACAGTACATTAACATTTACAACAATAGAAAGTACTGTAACAGCTTACGTCATCGTATCATTTGACAGTACATTAACATTTACAACAATAGAAAGTAACGTAACAGCTCACGTCACCGTATCATTTGACAGTACATTAACAGATACAACAATAGAAAGTACTGTAACAGCTTACATCCACATATCCTTTGACAGTACATTAACAACAATAGAAAGTACTGTAACAGCTTACGTCACCGTATCATTTGACAGTACATTAACATTTACAACAATAGAACGTACTGTAACAGCTTACGTTAATAACAATAATATTAAATAATAATAGTAATTACTGGATTATAGAAATATTTAATCAGTATGTATCGAGGGATCCATACTAGCAGCATGTACGGATAGCTAGAGTTATTGATACACCTGAAGGTATTAAGTGCTCGCAGATATAGACTAATTCCGCACTTTGAAGAACCTAATTGTTAATCACAACTATGAAGGAATCGACATTCCTGGAATTCCATGTCATGTATTTAATTATCTTGAGGAAATAAGCTTGTTTACACACAGACGGATCTGTAGCCCAGTGGTAAAACGCTGGACTGGTAATCCAGGGATCGCAGGTTCGATCCCCCGTCTGACCCTAATAAAATTAACTGTCTTTCAGATGGGACGTTAAACCGAGGTCTCGTGTCGGTGCTTTACACCATGCACGTAAAAGAACCAGAGGAGACTCTGGAATGGGTCTCTGTCTGTATCATTGCACTATCCTCCAACAATCTAAAAATGACTAAATCTCTTCAGGAGGCGTCGCTCATATGGACAACCGGTAGCGACGATAAATAAACGTAAAACACACACAGCTTGTTTACATTGAGTCTTCATATAGTTGCAATCCGTGGTAGTATTCTGTATGCGCCTTTGTCCACAGACGCTTTGGTTTCGGGTTCAAAACCATAGGCTTGACACTATACATATAAAACATGTTAGGCCATATCCAAGCATATTTAAACATGACATCCCGTCACTATGTAGTAACTATGGCCAAAATAAATAAAAAAGGTTTTGAACCCGAAACCATTTGTCCATACCCCAATAGTCTGGTATTGTGTCTGCACATATGAATGTGAGTTGTTCAAGGGTAACACGTTGGACTGAGATGTCATGGACCGTGGGGTCCATGTCACCATGATGATATTAACATCCGCATGAGACTATAAACCGAGGTCCCATATATCGGTGCGATCCCCAGTGCCAACATGATGATATTAACATCCGCATGATACTATAAACCGAGGTCCCATATATCGGTGCGATCCCCAGTGTCACCATGATGATATTAAAAATCATCCGCATGAGACTAGAAACCGAGGTCCCATATATCGGTGCGATCCCCAGTGCCAACATGATGATATTAACATCCGCATGATACTATAAACCGAGGTCCCATATATCGGTGCGATCCCCAGTGTCACCATGATGATATTAAAAATCATCCGCATGAGACTAGAAACCGAGGTCCCATATATCGGTGCGATCCCCAGTGCCAACATGATGATATTAACATCCGCATGATACTATAAACCGAGGTCCCATATATCGGTGCGATCCCCAGTGTCACCATGATGATATTAAAAATCATCCGCATGAGACTAGAAACCGAGGTCCCATATATCGGTGCGATCCCCAGTGCCAACATGATGATATTAACATCCGCATGATACTATAAACCGAGGTCCCATATATCGGTGCGATCCCCAGTGTCACCATGATGATATTAACATACGCATGATACTATAAACGAGGTCCCATATATCGGTGCGATCCCCAGTGCCAACATGATGATATTAACATCCGCATGATACTATAAACCGAGGTCCCATATATCGGTGCGATCCCCAGTGTCACCATGATGATATTAAAAATCATCCGCATGAGACTAGAAACCGAGGTCCCATATATCGGTGCGATCCCCAGTGCCAACATGATGATATTAACATCCGCATGATACTATAAACCGAGGTCCCATATATCGGTGCGATCCCCAGTGTCACCATGATGATATTAAAAGTCATCCGCATGATACTATAAACCGAGGTCCCATATATCGGTGGGATCCCCAGTGCCAACATGATGATATTAACATTCGCATGATACTATAAACCGAGGTCCCATATATCGGTGCGATCCCCAGTTCCAACAGGATGATATTAACATCTGCATGATACTATAAACCGAGGTCCCATTTATCGGTGCGATCCCCAGTGCCACCATGATGATATTAACATCTGCATGATACTATAAACCGAGGTCCCATTTATCGGTGCGATCCCCAGTTCCACATGATGATATTAACATACGCATGATACTATAAACCGAGGTCCCATTTATCGGTGCGATCCCCAGTGCCACCATGATGATATTAACATACGCATGATACTATAAACCGAGGCCCCATATATCGGTGCGATCCCCAGTGTCACCGTGATGATATTAACATCTGCATGATACTATAAACCGAGGTCCCATTTATCGGTGCGATCCCCAGTGCCACCATGATGATATTAACATCTGCATGATACTATAAACCGAGGTCCCATTTATCGGTACGATCCCCAGTGCCACCATGATGATATTAACATCTGCATGATACTATAAACCGAGGTCCCATATATCGGTGCGATCCCCAGTGTCACCATGATGATATTAAAAATCATCCGCATGAGACTAGAAACCGAGGTCCCATATATCGGTGCGATCCCCAGTGCCAACATGATGATATTAACATCCGCATGATACTATAAACCGAGGTCCCATATATCGGTGCGATCCCCAGTGTCACCATGATGATATTAAAAGTCATCCGCATGATACTATAAACCGAGGTCCCATATATCGGTGGGATCCCCAGTGCCAACATGATGATATTAACATTCGCATGATACTATAAACCGAGGTCCCATATATCGGTGCGATCCCCAGTTCCAACAGGATGATATTAACATCTGCATGATACTATAAACCGAGGTCCCATTTATCGGTGCGATCCCCAGTGCCACCATGATGATATTAACATCTGCATGATACTATAAACCGAGGTCCCATTTATCGGTGCGATCCCCAGTTCCACCATGATGATATTAACATACGCATGATACTATAAACCGAGGTCCCATTTATCGGTGCGATCCCCAGTGCCACCATGATGATATTAACATACGCATGATACTATAAACCGAGGCCCCATATATCGGTGCGATCCCCAGTGTCACCGTGATGATATTAACATCTGCATGATACTATAAACCGAGGTCCCATTTATCGGTGCGATCCCCAGTTTCACCATGATGATATTAACATACGCATGATACTATAAACCGAGGCCCCATATATCGGTGCGATCCCCAGTGCCAACATGATGTTATTAAGAAACAAGGACAATTTTCAATATTTAATTTTGATACTGTGTGATTACTTTTGAGAATGTGTTGGATATTTGTTGATGGGGGGTGGGGATTATGCAGCCGGAAAACATACATATTTAATCATGTAAGTAACATAACGGCGGCAAAACAACATTGATATATAAGAAACACAATGCGCCTCAATTAACCGAACAGAACAGAACATATATCCAGACGTGTACATAATACATCGTCAAATATATATACATGATACAGACGGATCTGTAGTCCAGTGGTAACACGTTGGGCTGGTAATCCAGGGGTCGCAAGTTCGATCCCCCGTCTGACCCTAATAAAATTAACAGTCTTTCATTTGGGACTTTAAACCGGTCGGTGCTTTACACCGTACATGAAAAGAACCAGAAGATATTCTGGAATGGGTCTCTGTCTGTATCATTCCACTATCCTCCAAATATCTAAAATGACTATCTCTTCAGGAGGCGTCACTCATATGGGCAACCGGTAGCGACGATAAATAAACGTAAAACACACATATGCTATGTCTTCTTAATGTAATTATAGATTAGATGACTGTGATATTCTGAAATAATTCTCTTGTAATTCTAGTTTAATGAATGAATGGCTATATACTAATGTATATTGCTCGTGTGTTGCTTTATTACTTGTATATGTACATAGATGAGATCATACTAAACATTAAAACTATAAGACGGACACAACAAAATATATGAACGACTGCTCCCAGTATACGGGTAGCCTTCCATGCTTAAACTACTAATATTCGTGCACCTGTCCGATTAGCACAGTGGTTAGCGCGCTCGCTTCTCACCAATGCAACCCGGGTTCGATCCTCGGACCGGGAAGTATGTGAGATGGTACGGTGGTCGCCAGATCGGACAGGTGGGTTTTCTCCGGGGGTACTCCGGTTTCCTCCCACACGAATGACCACATATACGCTTTCATCCGCGCCAACGAGAGTGAATAATATAAGTTGTTAGAACTTGCTTCGCAATCGTTGTAAAATAATAAAGTGCAAAACACATTCGTGCACCTAAAACACCTCCTCTGCCAAGAGTTGGAAAGTGGCTATATGACACAAGCTATCGGTGCGACTTCAACCCCCAACAAGAAACAACCAATATCTTAGTATACATAATGATCCAAAAATACATGAACCTAAAAACACAAAACAAATAATACTCGTACTAAGTAATCACTTTTGAATTTGATACCAATACTTTGTTTTGTTTGTGTTGGGATGGAGAATTGCATCAACCGTTATACAGCTATGTTCCAATCTTGACGTGGAGGAGGCACAGGTTCCGCCTCCGAACATTGCTCAGACACAGGCCGTCTCACGGTTGAAATTACCTGTAATCCGCAGGTCCGCCTCCGAGCATTGCTCAGACACAGGCCGTCTCACGGTTGAAACTACCTGTAATCCGCAGGTCCGCCTCCGAGCATTGCTCAGACACAGGCCGTCTCCCGGTTGAAATTACCTGTAACCCGCAGGTCCGCCTCCGAGCTTTGCTCAGACACAGGCCGTCTCACGGTTGAAATTACCTGTAATCCGCAGGTCCGCCTCCGAGCATTGCTCAGACACAGGCCGTCTCACGGTTGAAATTACCTGTAATCCGCAGGTCCGCCTCCGAGCATTGCTCAGACACAGGCCGTCTCACGGTTGAAATTACCTGTAATCCGCAGGTCCGCCTCCGAGCATTGCTCAGACACAGGCCGTCTCACGGTTGAAACTACCTGTAATCCGCAGGTCCGCCTCCGAGCATTGCTCAGACACAGGCCGTCTCACGGTTGAAACTACCTGTAATCCGCAGGTTAGGCCTCCGAGCATTGCTCAGACACAGGCCGTCTCACGGTTGAAATTACCTGTAATCCGCAGGTCCGCCTCCGAGCATTGCTCAGACACAGGCCGTCTCACGGTTGAAACTACCTGTAATCCGCAGGTTAGGCCTCCGAGCATTGCTCAGACACAGGCCGTCTCACGGTTGAAACTACCTGTAATCCGCAGGTCCGCCTCCGAGCATTGCTCAGACACAGGCCGTCTCACGGTTGAAACTACCTGTAATCCGCAGGCTCCGCCTCCGAGCATTGCTCAGACACAGGCCGTCTCACGGTTGAAATTACCTATAATCCGTAGGCCAGCTTGATATAGTGCTGCTACGATTCAGACCCACGATTATGGGTTGCAAGTGAGTTGATGTCAACTACCAGCATCTATGTCAACTACCAGCAACTCTGTCAACTACATACAACTATGCCAACTACCAGCATCTCTGTCAACTACCAGCAACTCTGTCAACTACCGACAACTATGTCAACTACCAGCATATCGGCCACATAGATCTATATGCTGTAATACTTGGATAATATCTAATCGTTTCCAAAGTAGCTCTCTTGTAGCATGTAAGTAGGAATTTAGTGAATACAAAAGAACACTCATGAATGTCTGTTTGTATCATCAATATCGCGTTCCATAGAGATTATCATCACTGATTGCCGCCGAAGGAACATATTAACAGAATCATTAGTTCCATTGTTATTCTGTGCTTGATGAGGTACACTAGTAGATCAATGATTCAGTGATATATTGTACGTACGTTATACCGATAAGTTGCACAACGCCTATATCCGTATTCTATCCTCCAAATAGATATCTTTACATCGCTATTGCATTTCATTCGATGAACGTATGTGCCCTGATTGTATTCATTTTCGTATGAGGGTTTCAAACTAATGATATGCAGCTGACATGCGCACTCGACGTTACGGGCATGCGCATTCGCAGTGCTATGCAGCGTTCGTCGCGAGAAAAGGCGTGTGTTACAGTTTACGCTGTTCCAATGATGATATATTTACAAATTTATATATTTTGCAAATAAGCAACGAAACTAACGCATATTTTACACATATATTTGAACTTGTGATTGTGCTCTTTTGTAAAGTTCCATGTCACTGCCTGTTTTTACTTAATTACTACAAACATATATACTGTTTTATGCAATAAATTTATTGTATTGTGTTGTTTTTACCTGTTCACGGTAAGTTGCAAATGTGGACTAAGAACATTTTAAATGCACAGTGTGCTATATTTTTTATTTTTGTTGTAAAGAATAATTCGTAATAGTGGAAGTCGTAATAGCGCAGAGTTCGCTTCAGGTGCAAAAGGTCCGCGGAGTTCGAACCCCGCTGGAGCCGTTACGATTGTGCCCTTAGGCAAGGCATTTAAATTCCACGTTGCCTCTTCTCTCTCCTTCATGGCGATGGATTCCATCAGGAATGAGGTCTCGAGAGTGATTAATATAAGTTATAAGAACTTGTTTCGCAATCGAGCTAAGATAAATTTGTATAAACTAAAAGAATAATTAATGTAAATATAAGGAATGAATCGCTGGTTAATAGTTTCCATCTGGATATGTTTATTCCTTAAGTGCAACTGCAGCAGTCCGTCATTGCGTTGCTCTGTCCGTTGTCACCATAAGCAACCAAAACTCTTCTATATCCAAAAAGATCCACTTCTCTCTACTTATAAACATTAGACGTTGTTGTTTGTTTGTTCGGGTTTTACGCCGGCACCAGCACCATTTTGGGCTATATCGCCGGCGGGCAGTTTACCTAACAACACCTTTCCTGGGCAGGCTCCAGCGGGTAACCAGTGCTTGGTGCACTATCCTATGTAAGAAACTGCCAACTGTTTCATATAAATGAGACACGGTCTGAGTTGGGCTCGAACCCGTGACCATCAGTGATGATAGGTTGCAACACTATATATGTCAGCGACCTTAACCACTCGACCACGGAGATGGGGCTAAACATGAGACGGTTCATACGCATGCCTGGTGCGGGCCGTTTTCTAAGGTTGTTAAAACGTGTGGCCCCAAACCATTTGTATTATCATGCTATAGTTTTGTAACCATGTGTTGTATATTATATCATGATGAATTCAATAACATATGATTAGGGTCTTAATGATACAATACGTGTCTGTGGCTTATGGATACAATTTCAAGTGTGGATGAAAATGGATGCCTCCATACTCTTTAGCAACGCCCATGTAGTTCATACTCCGATGGAAACTATTAACCCGCTACTCCTTCCTTAAATAAATAACACTACCCCTCCCCAA
Source organism: Archivesica marissinica (assembly GCA_014843695.1). Taxonomy (NCBI): domain Eukaryota; kingdom Metazoa; phylum Mollusca; class Bivalvia; order Venerida; family Vesicomyidae; genus Archivesica; species Archivesica marissinica. The sequence continues at coordinate 37,549,702 of CM026387.1, forward strand.
ACAAACATAGCTGTACAATATAAAGATATTAATTAACAGTATGCAGATATGCTGTGTATATTTAACATTATAGCTCTAGGCAGAATAACCATAACTTAATATAGCTTATGTTTTTATCATCAGGAATTGCATATTCACACCTTCGAATAAATCCACGCGCATCCCGTGCTAATAATTGTTACTTATGACCTTCCTTATATTATTATTTAGATCTTGATGTGTGTTTAATTTACTTCCCGAGAAAATAATCTGAAAGATTTTAACAAGAAAATGATGGTTGATATTGTACAAACAGTTGCCACGTGATAAATTGATCAGCTGTGTTCATGGACGCATCATTACAGATTGTGTAGATTCATATCAAACATTTCATTTCTTGTTAGTCTCATTTTGGAAAAAACGACCGTACACCGCTACTGCTTTATTGGATTGGTTCCTAATTCATAACCAAGCAATATCGAATAGCTAAAACAATGTTGCTTAATTTTATTTCAATAAATGAATGAATGAATGAATGAACGAATTAATGAATGAATGAACGCACGAACGAACGAACGAACGAACGAATGAATGAATTAACGAATGAACGAATTAATGAATTAACGAATTAATGGATTAACGAATTAATGAATTAACAAATCAACGAATTATTGAATTAATGAATTCACGAATTAACGAATGAATGAACGAATGAATTAGCGAATGAATTAATGAATTAACGTATGAATGAATTAACGAATGAATTAACGAATGAATGAATTAACGAATGAATGAATTAATTAACGTATTAATGAATTAACGAATTAATGAATGAATTAATGAATTAACATATAAATGAATTAACGAATTAATGAATTAACGAATTAATGAATAAATGACAGATTCATGTATTGTTTTTAGAAACACTTGTTTTATGGAATTATTTACTTCAACTTACTACCAAAAATAGTTCATATTTCTTCTGTGTAAGGATATTAGTAGCTTTCAAGTTACGCAATGATAAGTTATTACGACGTAAAAGTGCTACTCTTCTTCACCAGACAACTCATTAACGTTTATTAAACTCAAAGAATTATTTCTCTATTTGTGTTCGGCTAGTGACTAAATTCTCTCTTTAAAACCGTATTCTTTAAAACCATAGTCTTTCAAATGGTATTCTTTAAACCGTTGTGGAAATCGTGATAGCTTCAGATGTGAGTGGGCTGCAGTTCGCGCCCAGCTGTAGCCGTTACGATTGTGTCCTTAGGCAGGCTGGCAGACAGGCAGGGCACTTAAATTCCACATTTCCTCTTCTCTCCCCCTCAATGCGATGCGATTCAGGAATGAGGTCTCGAGAGCGATTAATATAATGTTGTGAACACTTGTTTCGCAATCGAGCTAAAATAAATATGTAATGAACTGACGTTTTAAATGTACTTGCACATTGTTGAATAATATATACTCCTGTATGACTTTCATTAGAGTCCCTTCCTAGCTTCGTTTTCTCCGTTACAATGGAATGAGAGCCATCGGTCAGTTACTGCCCCTGGATACTCTTTAAAGTAGATATACCATATTGACCCTTTCAACACTACATACCTCTAAATAGACTTGCAAATAGTGTAGATCCAGATGAGCCAGCTCGTGACGTGCCGTCTCACCAGGATCTACACATTTTGCCAGTAATATTACTATTTTTTAGACATAATTACCCATTTTGATAAATGAACTGGTCCAACTGTAATTTTCTTATTAATTTATTGATCTAAAAATATCATGCACCAGTCCATGTCAGTTACTTGGCGTTGTTAATGGGTTAAGTGTTTTCCTCTGTTTTTATCGTTGTTTCCTTTGCACAACATGCTAGCAAGTTTATCCCACTATCGCTTCTTATGATTATTAAATTACTATATCTCGCCAGATCTTCTAACGTATATGCAATGGGTGTAAAACGGTATCAGTTAATTAACACGATTTTGATAACATCACATTATCATATCGCAGCAGCTGGTTATGGAACAACAGTAAAAACAAAATAATCCAACTAAAAGGACATACTTATTTACATCTTGGGATAAATCAGACTTTGTCTGCCAAGGGAGGTAATAGAAAATTAGAGATGTCTCTACATTAATGTGTTTACATCACCTTTGTGGTGGTTTATTGAATTCGCTGACCTAAAAAAGAACGGGACATTCGCATATGCTCACCATCAATCATAGACGGCAAATTCATTTCGTTAACAGGACTAGGACTCTTTTACGCATGTTGTTAATAATATTAACAGTCCGGAGTTCGAAGGTCCGGAGTTCAAGCTGCAGCCGTTACGATTGTGCCCTTAGGCAAGGCATTTAAATTGCACGTTGCCTCTTTTCTCTCTCCCTTTTGGCGATGGATTCCATCAGAAATGAGGTCTCGAGAGTGATTAATATAAGTTGAAAGAACACAGAGCTGACCAAAAGGTCCTCCTTAGACTGTATAGAGTGCTAGTTCGTCCTAACCTTGATTACGGATCAATTGTGTATGGATCAACCAGACAATCATATATCAAAACACTTGACCCAATACATCACAAAGGCTTACGACTTGCACTCGGAGCTTTCAGAACATCACCAATAGCTAGTTTATATGTAGAAGCAAATGAACCACCCCTTTACCTCAGACGTGAACACTTATCTCTACACTATGCCTTTAAACTGAAATCAAACCCAAGAAATCCAGCGTACAAAGTCGTGTTTGATCTAGACAATAAAACTTCCTATGAGGCGAAGCCAAAGGCGATACGTCCTCTTGCGCTTCGCATCGAGGAGGCTATTCATAACGTAGATTTTAAGATTGACAATGTTCATGAACCGTTTATATCTCACACATATATTACATCGACTAAACATGTTATATATTGCTCGATACCAAGTCATATTGGTATTCGTGGCAATGAAATGGCTGATCAAAGTGCAAAAGATGCACTTAAACTAGACTGTATAAATTCTAAAATACATGTACCATACACTGATGCTAGGCAATCGATTCTTTCTTACATTACTTCAAAGTGGCAAACCACTTGGAATAACTCTTCTCTCTCCATCGTGGCGATGGATTGCATCAGGAATGAGGTCTCGAGAGTGATTTATATAAGTTGAAATAACTTGTTTCGCAATCGAGCTAAAATAAATTTGTATAAACTAAAACTTGGAATAACATACATTTCAATAAACTACAACCAATTAAGACAACCATTGGCAAATCATCTTTTATTTATCACTCCAACCGTACGGTTGAGACTTGGACATACCCGTTTTACACATTCATTTTTATGGAAAAGAGAGGATCCACCATGGTGTATACCATGCCATTCCTCTATAAATGTTGAACACATCTTAATTCACTGTGTAGATTTAGCACTCATTCGTCGAAAATAGTATACAGTTGTGACAATGAAGGAGCTTTTCGACACTGTTGATTTTAAATACATCATTGCATTTTTAACAGAATCACATCTTTTCCATAAATTGTAAGTTTTACAACTGACGGTTTGTTATCATTTTTACAGCTTGATAAATTTTGTTGCAATTGACCTTTCGTCATTACAATTTTAATACATACAGTATGTTATCTACATAATAGTTTTAATTGTAGATATCTTGTACACAATATACTTAACCCGGTGCGATATAGCTTTAACTGTGCTGATGCGCCTTTAAACCAAATACTCACTCACTCACTCATCAGAAATGAGGTCTCGAGAGTGATTAATATAAGTTAAAAAACTTGTTTCGCAATCGAGCTGAAATAAATTTGTATAAACTATTAACAGTCTTTTGGTAGTGGAAGTCGTGATAGCGCAGTGGATGCGCGTTCGCTTCAGGTGCGAAAGGTCCGGAGTTTGAACCCCGCTGGAGCCGTTACGATTATGCCCTTAGGCAAGGCATTTAAATTCCACATTGCCTCTTCTCTCTCCTTCATGGCGATGGATTCCATCAGGAATGAGGTCTCGAGAGTGATTAATATAAGTTGAAAGAACTTGTTTCACATAAAATAATCAGAGAAAATTCTGGAAGGGGTCTCTGTATGTGTCATTGCATTATCCTCCAACATTTAAAATGACTAATCTGTGTGTGTTTTACGTTTATTTATCGTCGGTACCGGCACGAGACCTCGGTTTAATGTCCCATCTGAAAGACTGTTAATTTTATTAGGGTCAGACGGGGTATCGAACCTGCGATCCCTGGATTACCAGTCCAGCGTGTTACCACTGGACTACAAATGACTAATCTCTTCAGGGGGCGTCGCTCATATGGGCAACCGGTAGCGACAATAAATAATCACAAAAATAGAAGACAAAAACATCAACCGGCGTGATTCCAGTTTGTATTTGGCCACGGCTTAACCCTTTCAACCCCACATGCCTCTAAATAGGCTTATGAAAAGTGTAGATCCAGATGAGCCGGCTCGTAACGAGCCGTCTCATCAGGATCTGCACTTTTTTGCCAGTAATAATTATTACTATGTTTAGATAAAATTACCCATTTTGATAAATGAACTGATCCAAATGTAATTTTGTTATTAATTTATTGGTCTAAAAATATCATGGACCAATCCATGTCAGTTACTTGGGGTTGAAAGGGTTAAGAAGCACTTGAGTTCATTGTGGATTTGTAGTCCTGTATCGTATAATAAAACTGATTCTAGCATACCATTGCCTAGGTCTATTTGTCTAAGTGGTGCAATTAACGACGCGAATACATCATATATGCCAAGAACTACGTTCCTTACACTGCGTTCCTTTGATAGTTACAGATCATACGCAAGCTATGGGTGAAAATGGAATTATTTACCAAGTCGTGCAGGTGTGTGTGGTTTTACGTTTATTTATCGTCGCTACCGGTTGCCGATATGAGCGACGCCTACTGAAGAGATTAGTCAGTTTTAGATTTGTGTAGGATAGTGCAATGATACAGACAGAGACCCATTCCAGAGTCTTCTCTGGTTCTTTTACGTGCACGGTGTAAAGTACCGACACGAGAACTCGGTTTAAAGTCCTATCTGATAGACTGTTAATTGTATTAGGGTCAGACGGGGGATCGAACATGCGATCCCTGGATTACCAGTCCATCGTGTTAACCACTGGACTACATATACGTCTGTGCCGTGCAGGTTCGTCATTACATGTATATTTAAAGCCCCACAATGCGTTTACTTTGAGTGTGTGTCTTACGTTTATTTATCGTCGCTACCGGTTGCCCATATGAACGACGCCTCCTGAAGAGATTATTCATGTTAGATGTTTGTAGGATAGTGCAATGATACAGACAGATTCCCATTCCAGATTCTCCTCTGGTTCTTTTACGTGCACTGACACGAGACCTCGGTTTAAAGTCCCATATAAAAGACAGTTAATTTCATTAGAGTCAGACGGGGGATCGAACCTGCGATTCCTGGATTACCAGTCCAGCGTGTTACCATTGGACTACAGATCCCTCTGATCGTTTACTTTGAATGTCCTGCACACCGTTATATATTGTAAGTAGCAGATGATTAGATAGTGTTATTATTGTCTTATATTTTCATTTTTCAATAATAAATTGCTACGGTAAAAAGTAAAATTTGGAATATATGGTCACAAACCAATCAGCTTTTGTGAAATGATCATTTTTAAATTACCTCCCTTTATGGGTATATTTTTTTAGCAAACTCATCAAATATAAGTGATGGTTTACTAAAACTAACACTAGAATACATTTGCATATGAATCATAGTATTAGTTTTCCAACTGAAGCAAACAAATGCATAAATAGACTTAGCATGTATACATTTATTTTAGCTCGATAGCGAAACACGTTCTTACAACTTACATTAATCACACTCGAGACCTCATTCCTGATGGAAACCATCGCCATGAGGGAGAGAGAAGAGACAACGTGGAATTTAAATACTTGCCTAATGGCACAATCGTAACGGCTCCAGCAGCGGTACTCGAACTCTGGGCCTTTCGCACCTGAAGCGAACTCGCTACCACTGCGCTATCACGACCTCCACATACATATACTTTAAGTTAGTGAAACAGGAGTTAGTAACAAATCTGACTAAATCACTCCCTGACCAAAGCATGCCAACATAGTGGCGTCCGTGGTCCGTCGGATTCGGAATCGAACGGTCCGGGTTCGATACTCAAGTCAGGCCACGTATGTAGTACTGGTTAACCGCTATGGTCGGCTAAGCATGCTCAGAAAAACATGTATAGGTCCCCACAAGGGGTTTGACATTAATGGAACATACATACATAGTTTATACGCTGAATTTCTGTTTTCGACATTATATGTTTGGGTGCATGGTATGTTAGCATTGTTCTAGAGCGACCTATGTTATAGTTCCTCTGTCGTCAGCTGCCTAGAAATGTGAGTGAGGTTTCTTGCTTTAGGACAGTACACACATGACGTGACCGAGTATCGAACCCTGGACCCACTCGATCTCCAATCCGATGCTCTACCACCGTACCAAGCACTTCGCACGCTAGGTGATACGTTGTAGTGATCTAAATCAACGACTGACTGCATGGCGAGAGCGCTAGATTTGTATGCATAAGCAAGAGATACAGATTCATTCTGATAATTCACATCCATGGCTACTTTTGCTATATCATTGACCACTCTAGTTATAAAATTGACCACTCAAGTTAGAACATTGACCACTCTAGTTATAAAATTGACCACTCTAGTTATAAAATTGACCACTCAAGTTAGAACATTGACCACTCAAGTTAGAACATTGACCACTCTAGTTATAAAATTTACCACTCATGTAATAGCATTCGCCACTTTAGTTATAACATTGACCACTCAAATTATAGCATTCGCCACTTTAGTTATAATATTGACCATTCTAGTTATTCTGCTAGGTGGCATGGCAGAATTTCTGTGTTCGGAGATCGCGAATATCATGTCACGGCAATATAGGTTCCCAATGCGTTTTCGGTAGGTTCTAGGTTCCCCCCCCCCCCCCATTGTATTGTGACATTGTTTTCATTGGACACAGCGATAACTTCAGTGGCATAGTTCTTGTGTGTCGTGGATATACGGAGTATATATAAGTTTGCTGTACAGACGGATCTGTAGTCCAGTGGTAACACGCTGGACTGGTAATCCAGGGATCGCAGGTTCGATCCCCCGTCTGACCGTAATACAATTAACAGTCTTTCAGATGGGACTTTAAACCGAGGTCTCGTGTCGGTGCACGTAAAAGAACCAGAGGAGACTCTGGAATGGGTCTCTCTCTTTCTGTATCATTGCACTATCCTCCAAAAATCTAAAAGTACTATAAATCTCTTCAAGAGGCGTCGCTCATATAGGCAACCGATGGCGACGATAAATAAACGTAAAACACACACATCCTGTTCAAGTCTAAAACAATGACTTGCACTCGTTTAGACGTTTAGCATCTGCTTCTAGAACTATTATGATGATGATGATAAATGGCAGATGTGCTGTATTAGAAAAAAATGATGAAATATAGAGTGTGCCAATTGTACCGGCTGAAACAACAACAGCTGCTGAAACCCGGTTTAATATACTAGTCCTGAAAACATTCACTGTTGATAGTAACCATTACAGCTTGCTTAATTATAATTAGTTTCATTTTAAAGATAATATTTAACCCATTTCATTCTGGATACCGTTCAAACAGTATTTGCAAAGAACATAGAGACAGATCAACCGCCACAGATGATCTTGCTAAGACACTTGGCTATGTGGCAAACAACATAGATCCTGATCAGCACGCAACGCCACGCTGCGGCTGATCTGGATCTATGTTGTTTGCAAAATCCCTTTAATGTATCCAGAATGAAATGGGTTAAGGATTGAATCGTGAGGTAATAGTTTCCATCGGAGTATAAACTATATTGGGCGAATTTGTTATCTGCTATATGACGTCGTCATGGCGGTGCTGGTTTGAATCCTGGCATGTGACCATAAAGTTGCAAGACTAAATCTCGTTGGACTCATTTAATGTCAGATCATTCCTATTTGAACTTGCTTGCACACATAGACGCTGTACGTATTGTGACTTTCAGTTTTGGATCGTTTTGTTAGCTGTAACTGTACACCTTTTACTTTGGTGAATACAGTCAAACCTGTCTTAAGCAGCCAGCCAAGGGAATCACAGAAAGTGACTGTTTAGCACAGGTGGCTGTTTAATAGAGGTCAAATGTATAATAAAATGAACATATTTGGAGTCTGGAAGCTGGCTGCTTACTAGAGGTGACCACTAACACAGGTTTGACCGTATACCTGCAATATGGATTTCAATTTACATTGTTCAATGGTCATATAATAAGCGTATATACCATTAACCTATTTGTTATAAAGCACGATTGTTGAAAGAAACGTGTTTATACGTATCTATATTTTTCACACTCCCTCACAGTTATAAAGCGATGTAACTGCGTTACCACATGTTGCGAAGGGTGTTAAACCGCTACATATTTACGTCTCTAGATTGGTTCTGTGCAGTGAACTAGCGCATATTACCAAGCATCTATCTAACTTAAAATGGAATACAGAGCATATATTCAGATACTAGAATATGTAAGCGGAATACACATATTACGTAAAGGGAGTAGATAACACGTAAACGGAGTAGATAACACGTAAACGGAGTATATATTACGTAACGGAGTAGATAACACGTAAACGGAGTAGATAATATGTAAACGGAGTATATATTACGTAACGGGAGTAGATAACACGTAAACGGAGTAGATAACACGTAAACGGAGTATATATTACGTAACGGAGTAGATATCACGTAAACGGAGTAAATATTACGTAACGGAGTAGATAACACGTAAACGGAGTAGATAATACGTAAACGGAGTATATATTACGTAAAGGGAGTAGATAACACGTAGATAACACGTAAACGGAGTAGATAACACGTAAACGGAGTATATATTACGTAACGGAGTAGATAACACGTAAACGGAGTAGATAATATGTAAACGGAGTATATATTACGTAACGGGAGTAGATAACACGTAAACGGAGTAGATAACACGTAAACGGAGTATATATTACGTAACGGAGTAGATATCACGTAAACGGAGTAAATATTACGTAACGGAGTAGATAACACGTAAACGGAGTAGATAATACGTAAACGGAGTATATATTACGTAAAGGGAGTAGATAACACGTAAACGGAGTAGATAACACGTAAACGGAGTATATATTACGTAACGGAGTAGATAACACGTAAACGGAGTATATATTACGTAACGGAGTTGATAACACGTAAACGGAGTAGATATCACGTAAACGGAGTATATATTACGTAACGGAGTTGATAACACGTAAACGGAATATATATTACGTAACGGAGTAGATAACACGTAAACGGAGTAAATATTACGTAACGAAGTAGATAACACGTAAACGGAGTATATATTACGTAACGGAGTTGATAACACGTAAACGGAATATATATTACGTAACGGAGTAGATAACACGTACACGGAATATATATTACGTAACGGAGTAGATAACACGTAAACGGAGTATATATTACGTAACGGAGTAGATAACACGTAAACGGAGTAAATATTACGTAACGGAGTAGATAACACGTAAACGGAGTAAATATTACGTAACGGAGTAGATAACACGTAAACGGAGTATATATTACCTAACGGAGTAGATAACACGCAAGCGGAATATATATTACGTAACGGAGTAGATAACACGTAAACGGAGTAAATATTACGTAACGGAGTAGATAACACGTAAACGGAATATATATTACGTAACGGAGTAGATAACACGTAAACGGAATATATATTACGTAACGGAGTAGATAACACGTAAACGGAATATATATTACGTAACGGAGTAGATAACACGTAAACGGAATATATATTACGTAACGGAGTAGATAACACGTAAACGGAATATATATTACGTAACGGAGTTGATAATACATAAACGGAATATATATTACGTAACGGAGTAGATAACACGTAAACGGAGTAAATATTACGTAACGGAGTTGATAACACGTAAACGGAGTACATGATACGTAAACGGAATACATAGTACGTAAACGGGGTACATCATACGTAAACGGAGTACATAATATGTAAACGAAATACATATTACGTAAACGGAGTACATGATACGTAAACGGAGTACATGATACGTAAACGGAATACATGATACGTAAACGGAATACATGATACGTAAACGGAGTACATGATACGTAAACGGAATACATATTACGTAAACGGAGTACATGATACGTAAACGGAGTACATGACACGTAAACGGAATTCATGATACGTAAACGGAATACATGATACGTAAACGGAATACATGATACGTAAACGGAGTACATGATACGTAAACGGAATACATATTACGTAAACGGAGTACATGACACGTAAACGGAATTCATGATACGTAAACGGAGTACATGATACGTAAACGGAATACATATTACGTAAACGGAATACATGATACGTAAACGGAATACATGATACGTAAATGGAGTACATGATACGTAAACGGAGTACATAATACGTACACGGAGTACACAATACGTAAACGGAATACAGTATACGTAAACGGAGTACATGATACGTAAACGGAATACATGATACGTAAACGGAGTACATGATACGTAAACGGAGTAAATGATACGTATACGGAGTACATAATGCGTAAACGGAGTACATAATACGCAAACGGAATACATGATGCGTAAACGGAGTACATACCACGGAAACGGAGTTCAAACTACGTAAACGGAATGCGTAATGCGTAAACGAAATACACAATACGTTAAATGGAATACATAATTTGCGGGAGGGGGACCTGTTTGGGATGGAATGCATTCACGCGGGCGGGAGGGGAACCTGTTCGGGATCGGAGACAGGCATTCGGCCGTTCGCGCTGGCGGGCGGGAGGTGCGTCTGTTCGGGATGGCAGAGATGCAGGATGGGCGGGCGTTCGCGCTGGCGGGAGGGGTCTGTTCTGGATAGCAGACAGACAGGGCGTGCGGGCCGATGGGCGGGCTATCCGACGGGCGGTTCGGCGGGCGGAAGGGGCGTCTGTCCGGAATGGCAGACAGGCAGGGTGGGCGGGCGTTCGCGCTGGCGGAAGGGGTCTGTTCTGGATGGCAGACAGGCAGGGCGGGCGGGCCGGTGGATTGGCGGGAGGGGCGTCTGTCCGGAATGGCAGAAAGGCAGGGTGGGCGGGCGTTCGCGCTGGCGGGAGGGATCTGTTCTGAATGGCAGACAGGCAGGTAGATCAAGTTATCTTGATGATTTATTTTGTACGCAAATAAAGTTTCATTTCTGGCTGGAAAAATAATTCATTCTAACATACTTGCTCCAGATGCTGGATACATAAAATGTGCTCCAAATATATTTTACTGATAAATGATGTTTGAATATTTATTACTAGTGTTTGTGCGCCATTATGCATTTATTAGACATAGTTTTATAGTCGTAATAAAATCAGTTGCCAATCGCTACAGCATTCGTCCGACATATCTCCTTATATCTATATTAACAATGGTACAAGAAATATCACAGTCGGTGATGGATGCCCCCACCATAGCAAAATACTGGACATTTTAACTCGGACGGACAGTGCAAAAACTATATGTCTCCCGTGAGTAGCATAACAAACGAGCATAATATAATATGAAATAATATTCCTTGATATATCTGTATTCGTTCGTTGATAGTATATATTTATAATATAACTCTTTCACCGCCAATGTCGCATAAAAGCGACTTTGTAAAAAAGTAGAGAACCCGATCGGACAGAACAGAACATGCCCTCTGATCAGGCTATATGCTGATTGCTCTTCAGACAGTGTCCAGAGCTGAAGCACCTGTCCGAATAGCAAACAACATAGATCCTGATCAGGCGTTACGCCGCGGCTGATCTGGATCTATGTTGTTTGCATATGCTCTGAATTTATTCGGCGCTAAAAGAGTTAATAAGATTGTTCATGCTAAAAAGTTATATATTTCATTATTATATTGAAACTATCCTAGAACACAATTACGAAAGACGTAAAACAATACTCAATTCCAATTTGCGTCTAATTTATTATCATGTTTTTTAAGATAAATTTTAAGACACCAGTTAATTTAATGTAATATATAGAACTTGTTATTCAGCTGTTGATTTCAGCGACACCAACGTTCAGCGCGAGTTACAACAGTAGGTACATAAGTCAGCGTGTCCGTCTGTACATGGACGAATACCGTGTCAATAGTAGGACTGCATGCACACTTCATAAGACAGAATACTGGTATGGATGATCTAAATTTATATTGGTGGGATGGGTTGGGTTGGGCTATACACTCCATAACCCGTAGCTAATTTAAGGCTTAGGGAGGTCATCCAAACTTAAACGTTACCTTCACCAGCGGAGATGAAACACGTTTAACACAACCCTATAAAAGTAAAGTGTTTGTTTACTATAGTGTCGCCCCTATTGAAAGGGTCGGTCATTTCTGACTTATGAGACACCTCTTATTGACATCAGTACTTCCCGAATCTTATCTGTGATGGCCTGGCGCCTGGCTGATAGGCAATGTGTAACCATTATTTAACTACATTTAGCTGAAGGCTAACTAACTAGCCATATCAGAATGACTCCTGACGAGGTTCGAACCTTCGACCACCTATTGCACCGTATGCAGACGCCATAACCACTAGGCCACGGAGACTGTCCTATAGTATTAAACTTGATTTATTTTACAACGATTGCGAAGCAAGTTCTAACAACATATATAAATCAGTTTCGTTGGCGCGGATGAAAGCGTAAATGTGGTCATTCGTGTGGGAGGAAACCGAAGTACCCGGCAAAACCGAGTTGTCCGATCTGGCGACCACCGTACCATTGATTTTGAAAACACAACTGGTTCTTTAAATTACTATTGAAATATAATGTCCTCCATTGTTGTTTCGTATTAATTCCGGCACTAAATGCGGCTGGACTATGTAAATAATGTTTACTGTCTTGAAAATATTAGTCGGCAGTAAAAATAAATATCACAAGTGACAATATGTCCACCTATATTTATATTATTAATGCTATGTGGTCTGGTTCTTACAATATGTCCACCTATATTTATATTATTAATGCTATGTGGTCTGGTTCTTACAATATTTCCACCTATATTTATATTATTAATGCTATGTGGTCTGGTTCTTACAATATGTCCACCTATATTTATATTATTAATGCTATGTGGTCTGGTTCTTACAATATGTCCACCTATATTTATATTATTAATGCTATGTGGTCTGGTTCTTACAATATGTCCACCTATATTTATATTATTAGTGGTCTGGTTCTTACAATATTTCTACCTATATTTATATTATTAATGCTATGTGGTCCGGTTCTTACAATATTTCCACCTATATTTATATTATTAATGATATGTGGTCCGGTTCTTACAATATGTCCACCTATATTTATATTAGTAATGCTATGTGGTCTGGTTCTTACAATATTTCCACCTATATTTATATTATTAATGATATGTGGTCCGGTTCTTACAATATTTCTACCTATATTTATCACAGGGATTCGGCACGTTTGGGGGTACTAGTATATATATTAAATCAGAACGCTCGTTTCAACGCTAGTTTCAACGCGAATTGCGCAGCTTTAGAAATTTTCAAAACAAATTGAAAATGCTACGAAATCTCTTTTTGACGTACATTTTTGCCGAATAAACCTACACGTTAGTGGAAACACATTTTATTGATGTTATTCACAGTTAAAACTCTCCCGTCGAAGATTTTTTGTTGTTGCTGACAGAACCCGTGTCCTAGTATGGAAATGTGACCTGCTATGGCCAATGTCTGTGGCAATTGTTTGCAAAGTATACCTGCATGCAGCTTAAAGTTGTGTTTTATTTGAAGAACAATATAAAGACTCGGGATAGGCGTTATATTTGGACAGATTTGTACAAAATTGTTTCAGATAGGGTCATTTTACTGATCGATGCGAAATCTGACATCCCACAGAGTAGAATCCCTGTACTTAAATATATATACTAGTACCCCCAAACGTGCCGAATCCCTGTGATATTTATATTATTAATGCTATGTGGTCCGGTTCTTACAATAGTTCCACCTTTATTTATATTATTAATGCTGTGTGGTCCGGTTCTTACACTTTCCTGTGTGGTATATTTTTGTTAAGACCGTTGCTAATCAACAGAAATGCAGTGCCTACATTCCACATTAATAATTATGTTTCTAAAAATGGCACCCTGAAGCGAGACCCGTGGTTCGCGGTGCTGGAATTTATCAACACATATCGATACCTGAAACGAGATACGTGATTCGCTGTACTGGAATTTATCAACAAATATAGATACCTGAAACGGGACCCGTGGTTCCGTCGCGGTGCTGGAATTTATCAATAAATATAGATACCTGGAACGAGAGCCGTGGATCGCGGTGCTGGAATTTATCAACAAATAAGATACCTGAAACGAGACCCGTGGTTCGCGGTGCTGGAATTTATCAACACATATCGATACCTGAAACGAGACCCGTGGTTCGCGGTGCTGGAATTTATCAACAAATGATACCTGAAACGAGACCCGTGGTTCGAGGTGCTGGAATTTATCAACAACTATCAATTCTCTTTCTATTTACAGCTCTGTCAGTGCGTTTCATAACGAAGAGATTCATAGGAGAATATGACCAGTCGACGGAGTCCAAGTATAAATACAGGACGATGGTGGATGGTGAGGAGATGGCGTTTGAAGTTCTGGATACAAGGTCATTGGTTGGTATCTCGTTTCCGATTGTTCATGTACTCAATCCCCGTGAGCAGGCAGGTGTCAAGCCAAATAAAATTACATTTACCACGAAGCGTTGCTAGGAATCATGCATATGCCTCTTCAAAATGACTGTCACACTTTCTAAAATGGTTGTTATAATATAATTTATATTCCTTACAAAACTAGAATTACCCAAGTATTTTAGTAAAACTACGTCCTTTTTGATGATGATGATGTACGTTTCTTTATCCTCGCCTCCGGCGAACCATATGGGCGAGCGTTCTAAGATGATTATTTGTCTGTGATGCTTACGATGACATCCTCAGATGGCTCCTTCCTTCTTTCCGTGCCAGGGTGACAAGTCCTGGTCGGTAAGCGATCCTTTTCAGGGCCACATCCTCCACGATTAGTCGGCTCACAGCAGCAAAATGGTTCGGTTGTTCCGTCGTTGTCCACCCCGTTGACGCATCCGGGGTTGAGGTCGCATCCCTCCGTCTCCAACCGCTCGCCCGTAGTTGGGGACAGATACAAGATTTCGAGGCGACGAGTGCGCCATCCACGCGAAACAACTGCCGTCTTCTCCTACCCAGTCACTCGTCGCCTCTTCAACGCCCCAGTGTTAGCTGTCGTTGATCTAGGTAAGTGTAAGACACTCAAAAAGAGTCGATGCGGGTCCTCGTCTGTATGCGTCAGCGGCGTGGATTGGTCACTTCGGAACAGGTGATCCAATTTCCTGCTGTGAGCTGTGCCTTGTTCCCGACGTGCACGGTGTGGAGGCACGAACAAGACGTCCTTTTTATATGTGTCATGTACTTATATAGTACAATATATAATCTTATTGTGACTAGGAAAGTATGTTTACTTTAAAATGTATGCGTTCCAATAAATTATCGATTTTTTTATAGAGTTAAAGAAAACGCCATCTTCCACTGTTTTGAAACAATGAAAGATGGCAATTTCTCAGTTACTGCCTGAGTTTCTTACTCCTCCGCGGTTGGATGTACTTTTGAATGTTAGTGATTCTCTGATAACACGAGATAAAGTCTGAGTTATTCCAAAATGTGTATAGAACCTTTTAGTTAGAATCCTTAGGGTTTACTGTTGTTCTTATTATTCTAATGCATTTATTTTGTCTGAAGTTTAATCTTGACAGCAAGTGGAAACTAATTTGAAAGTATACCGGAACTGTTTCTTATTACTGACTTTCACACTAACATCAGTGATTGTGCGGTTGTGTATTGTAGTGCAATGTGGTTCCCGACAGTACAGCTGAAATGAATAAAATGTGTAGCCAAAATCATTGGAAATCATAAAAGAAAAGATGATTTGTATTTATTAACACCACGAGTGAAAATACATATTTCGGTGATAACGAGATGAAATAACATTCTATCTTCCACCAATAAACACAAATATCCCCTATTTCAATCGTCTGTCTTCATAGCTTCGTTTCTCTATAACAAATCATAATAGCAATAAAAAGGAATGGGCACACATAAGTGTTAGCATGTTTTATTAATATTGCTGGCATATATCACAGGACACTCGCATACAGTTATGGATAACATCACGATCGGTTAATTGATCTATATGTTCCTGGTTACATTCTCTAATTTTCTATTACCTCCCTTGGCAGATAAAGTCTGATTTATTCCAAAATTGAAATATGTCCTTTTAGTTAGAATCCTTTGTTTTTACTGTTGTTCCCTAACCAGATGTTGCGGTATGATAAATGTGATTTTATCAAAATCGTGTTAATTAACTGATCACATTATTTTACAAATAAGTACCCATTGCATATACTGTATGATTTATGGCGAGACATTTTATACTCATTAGAAGCGATAGTGGAATCAATTGCTAGCATGTTGTGCAAAGGTAACAACGATAAAAACAGAGGAAAACACTTAATAGGACCTACCTACTCAGCAGTATTCAGGGGCAGTAACTGACCGATGTCTCTCATTAACATTAGTTGATTGGAGTACACATACATGATTCATTCAAATGGGACTCACATATAAATTATATTATGAAAAAGAATTCAACTAACGTTTGGCTATTAGGTAAAATACTGTATATTGTCAATCTGAACTACAGAATACTTTACTACAAGGCAAATATCCAACCACATTTTGATTATTGTTGTATCATATGGGAAAAACCACACAACAAAATATTGACACACCGTTAAGATTGCAGAGACGAGCATGTAAATACATTCTGGGCCAAGATTATATTTCTTTGCGTGAATCAATGTCTGAAATTAATATAATGACTTTTGACCAACGGATTATTTTTCAAAAAGCAGTAACAATGTACAAAAATATGCACAATCTTGTACCGAATTATTTGAATGAACATTTTCAATTAAGACATCGCAATACGGTTACTTCAGATATGACATTGAGATATGCTTCAAATATTGATCTCTATAGTCCAAGACCCAGATGTGAAATGTACAAGAAATCTTTAGAATACTCTGGTCCAGAGATATGGAATTGTCTACCAATGGAAATTAAGATGCTCAAGACAAAATGTAAATTATGGATACAACAACTTTTGAATCGATATACACAAGGAACGTTATATATATATTGATTGTCATTCAATATGCTTATGTCGTTTTGTATTTCGATAACAGTACCCGATTTGTTTAAGTTACTTTGGTTATAATTATTGTGTATGTGCATTAAGTGTATGGTGTTAAGACATTTAAGAGGACCCTACGGAAGATTCGTTCAGAACTAATTAGGTCACCCTCTATAAATAAAGAAATCTATCTATTTATCTAAGATATTTTCAACACGCCCAAACTATTTTCCAAGCAGAGCAAATTTTATATGGAGGAATTACATTATCCCTTAATAACAGGTCTAAGGTGCAGCTATTGGTTCAGTAACAATTATAGTGTGCGTCTCTTGGTTCATCAACGCGTCTAAGGTGCAGCTCTTGGCTCATCAACGCGTCTACGGTGCAGCTCTTGGCTCATCAAAACATCTACGGTGCAGCTCTTGGCTCATCAAAACGTCCACGGTGCAGCTCTTGGCTCATCAACGCGTCTACGGTGCAGCTCTTGGCTCATCAAAACATATACGGTGCAGCTCTTGGCTCATCAACGCGTCTACGGTGCAGCTCTTAGCTCATCAACGCGTCTAAGGTGCAGCTCTTGGCTCATCAAAACGTCTACGGTGAAGCTCTTGGCTCATCAACGCGTCTAAGGTGCAGCTCTTGTCTCATCAACGCGTCTACGGTGCAGCTCTTGGCTCATCAAAACGTCTACGGTGCAGCTCTTGGCTCATCAAAACGTCCACGGTGCAGCTCTTGGCTCATCGACGCGTCTAAGGTGCAGCTCTTAGCAAATCAACGCGTCTACGGTGCAGCTCTTGGCTCATCAAAACGTCTACGGTGTAGCTCTTGGCTCATCAACGCGTCTAACGTGCAGCACGTGGCTCATCAAAACGTCTACGGTGCAGCTCTTAGCTCATCAACTCGTCTAACGTGCAGCTCGTGGCTCATCAACGCGTCTAAGGTGAAGCCCTTGGCTCCTCGACGCGTCTAAAGTGCAGCTCCTGGCTCATCAACGCGTCTAAGGTGCAGCTCTTGGCTCATTATGATTTCTTCCAATTGAGTAAGAGATTGAAAAGTTTAAATTGCATGTCTTCAGACAGTTTTGTAGCCTGTCGTGTATTTATCTATGAAAACATTTATTTGTGCATAGGTTAATGAGACACTTGAACGATAGCAGGCTGATAGAAGGATTTATTCCCGACATTTATAGCTTGCTGGCTAAATACAACATATTTGATAGTGTGAATGTGCTCATCAAAGTATACACTTTCCCGTCTAAGAATTCCTGGCGTAATATACCAATCCATCATATTTTATATACTCAAATGATACACCGGTATTATAGCTCGATTGCGAAACAAGTTCTCACAACTTATATTAATCACTTTCGAGACCTCATTCCTGATGGAATCCACCACCACGAGAGAGAGAGAGAGAGAGAGAGAGAGAGAGAGAAGATGAATGTGTAATTTAAATGCCTTGTCTAGGGGCACAATCGTAACGGCTCCAGCGGGGCGCGAATTCCAGTCCTTTCGCAGCTGAAGCGAACGAGCTACCAGGGCGCTATCCCAACTTCCACTAGTTACGTTTATATATGTTTGCTAGCAGTACCTGCTTGATCTCTGGCTTTGTAGTAGAAGAGAATGTATAATTTGTAAATATGTACATTCGTGTTTATTTGCAGCTCGGTCATAGCCTCTGCAATCTTGTATTCATACATGTGTGTACATCATTTGTTTGTTGTTCAATTATGCTCTCCAACATTGGAGGAAGTAAAATACGTATATGTTAGTTGACCTTGACATATAACACCAATCATTAATAGTTGCCTTCACTGCACACATATGCTATATTTACAGAACGAAGACTGCGGTGCACGTGAAGATGTTCTTAGATGGGCGGATGGATACGTACTGGTTTACTCTATGATTTGCCGGAAGTCATTTGTGATGCTACAGGAAGTACAAAAGAAGGTTGAAGATTTTCGAAAAGGCGCCAGTATACCTATTGTTGTGATAGGAAACAAAGCTGATCTTGCTCACATGCGACAAGTTACACAAGAGGAAGGTGGGTATCTTGCCTACACTAACATGTATTTCCTAAATTTATTGAATCTGTTTTAGATTTTATAAACAGTAGAAACCCCACACGGTGCAGTGGCTGTTTCATCATCGTAATATAACTTCCGCTGTAAAGCCACCGTACGTCTTTGATGTTGTAGCCTGAATGCAATAGTTTCTATGCCGAACACAATATAAGTCGATTCATTTTAAGCTTGTCTTTAAATTAATGAAATTGTCACCAAGGGATACTACCCGTGAGGCATTGTGTAGAACTAATATAAATCAGAGTTGTCGAGCATTAATGCCTCGTCATAGTCATGACGTAAGATGTTTTAGTGTGTCACATGTTTGGTGTTTATATATTAGTATTATAAGGCTGTATTCGTAGCTGATGCGGCGTTCCATAGTTTAACGTAGCAGCTTAAATCAAGATAATTGTATAAACACTATATTTGATGGTGCTTTTAATGCAATTTTGCTACATATATTGCATTGCAAGCATTCGATGTCAGAGTTGTCGAGTTGGTGTTGATTTAAATCCGAATAATGACATGCGATATATAGCTTGTACCAGAGATCGATATATAGCTTGTACCAGAGATCGATATATAGCTTCTACTAGAGATCGATATATAGCTTGTACCAGAGATCGATATATAGCTTGAGAATCGATATATAGCTTGTACCAGAGATCGATATATAGCTTGTACCAGAGATCGACAAATAGCTTGTACCAGACATCCATATAGCTTGTACCAGAGATCGATATATAGCTTGTACCAGAGATCGATATATAGCTTGTACCAGAGATCGAAAACAAATAGGACAGGAACATTGTCTGATGAAAATACATTGACACTGCCATATGCATATAAGACATAGACACTGCCATATGCATATAAGACATAGACACTGCCATATGCATATAAGACATAGACACTGCCATATGCACTGTACACTGTACAGCAAACAAGATACATAACTTGCACCCCTGAAACTGGGTATGTATTACCCGACTTCATTTGAGCTGCACCATAACAAAACCAACATAATGAAGATAAAAACACATGCGTTAAGAACGACTAATGCTAGAAAGATAAGATTGGTGGTTCTACCCGGGGGTGTCCTTTGCCTGAAGTACTGCTCGGAGGGGCACCTGGGATCTTCCTCCACCAATAATAGCTGGAAAGTAGTCATGTAACCAGGGAGTTTTCCGGAATTCCGGTGTGGTTTTTTTTTCAGAGTGAAAATGTCCGTTTTTCTAAATCGTGTAAATCATGCTTAAAATTCGGGGGAGGGGGTTATTTTATTTTTCTTCGATTTCCATCAACAAACTTCTTTGCGAAATAGGTTGGGTATATCTCACTGACCGCAGAAAAATGCAGGAATTCCTTCTAGTGTAAGTATAAGGGAAAATACGGAAATGTACCGAGTTACATAAATGACCTCTGCCCAGATACTGTAGGCGTAGCAAACTCATGTAACTTGAGAAATAATAGAGACTTTGTTACATTAGCAAGGTGAACTGAAGTTTATTCCAAATCCGTAATGCCATCCTCAATAAAGAATGTGGAACGAACTTGATATTGATATGCGTAATATTAACCCTTTCCTTCATAGAGATTTATGTTAACATACTATTATATCTCCATACAAACGACAGCCATTTAGCTATCATGTAGTGGATAAGTAGTCGCCATATCTATCCCACCTCCATAGATATTACTGGGACTACATGAGAGTCTGGCCTTTATTATGAACATTGGTTTGGCTACTACATTGTCAATGTATGTCGTATTTGTAATGGCGTCAAGAGGTGCTTCTATGAGGGAAAGGATTAATGAACATTGGTTTGGCTACTACACTGTCTATGTATGTCGTATTGGTAATGGCGTCAAGAGGTGCTTCTATGAGGGAAAGGATTAATGAACATTGGTTTGGCTACTACACTGTCTATGTATGTCGTATTGGTAATGGCGTCAAGAGGTGCTTCTATGAGGGAAAGGTTTATGAACATTGGTTTGGCTACTACATTGTCAATGTATGTCGTATTGGTAATGGCGTCAAGAGGTGCTTCTATGAGGGAAAGGGTTAATGAACATTGGTTTGGCTACTACATTGTCAATGTATGTCGTATTGGTAATGGCGTCAAGAGGTGCTTCTATGAGGGAAAGGGTTAATGAACATTGGTTTGGCACACATTGTCAATGTATGTCGTATTGGTAATGGCGTCAAGTCTTCTAGAGGGAAGATTATGACATTGGTTTGGCTACTACATTGTCAATGTATGTCGTATTGGTAATGGCGTCAAGAGTGCTTCTATGAGGGAAAGGTTAGAACATGGTTTGGCTACTACATTGTCAATGTGTCGTATTGGTAATGGCGTCAAGAGGTGCTTCTATGAGGGAAGTTATGAACATTGGTTGCTACTACTTGTCAATGTATGTCGTATTGGTAATGGCGTCAAGAGGTGCTTCTATGAGGGAAAGGTTATAACATTGGTTGGCTACTACATTGTCATGTTGTCGTATTGTAATGGCGTCAGAGGTGCTTCTATGAGGGAAGGTTAATGAACATGGTGGCTACTACATTGTCAATGTATGTCGTATTGGTAATGGGTCAAGAGGTGCTTCTATGAGGGAAAGGGTTAATGTATATGGTATTGGTAATGGCGTCAAGAGGTGCTTCTATGAGGGAAAGAGTTTTAATACGTTGTTGTCTTCTTAATGGGAAACTGAAAATAATATATAAACCACCAATTGTACCGTCTTATTATAAATCCTGCGACCGAAGTCAACAAGTATATCATGCTCATATCAGAAATGCCTGTAGCCTGAATCCAGATTGATTTAACAACCATCTACGCGACAATTCAAATTGCACATGTTTACTAAACGAAGCGGAAAATACACAGACGCTTGGGGTCTGGACAAATATTTGCGAGTTCAAAACCACAAAACTAAGAAAACTTTTAAGACCACTGTGATACACGATAGGCTTGACACTAGTCACACTATACATACATTTTTACACCATTCCAAGCAAGTTTTAAAATGACACCCCGTCACTATCAAGGCTATATACTGAGTATAATATAAGCCTGGTAGTGACGGTCTGTCATTTTAGACGTGCTTGGAATAGCGTACATGTTTCTGTATAGTGCAAGCTTATATCATAGTGTTCCTACCCCTCCCCCAAGTTTCTTAGTTTTGTGGTTTTGAACCCGCACACATGTGCCCAGACCCCAAGCGTCTATGGGAAGATGCAGAACACTATATATTTCGATGTCCATTGTTTGTAATCTAGAGGCGTGAGCTATTCCTAAATTCGCGTACTTACCATTCATTAAGTACACACAAACTATTGTTTTGTTTCGAAAATAAAACGACCGAAGAAAATGAATATATTTTCAAACAAGTCCAACTTTTCATCAACTTTTGAACAGTCTTTCAGATTGGACTTTAAACCGAGGTCTCCTGTCGGTGCTTTACATCGTGCACGTAAAAGAACCAGAGGAGACTCTGAATGGGTATCTGTCTGTATCATTGCACTATCCTCCAAAATCTAAAATTACTAATCTCTTCAGGAGGCGTCGCGAATATGGGCAACCGGTAGCGACGATAAATAAACGTAAAACACACACACTTTTCATCGAAAGCACTAAACGCTTTGAGCATCATATTATCTACTAACACAATGCAAGTACTGTCGCAAACTCTCCTTTTTCTTCTCGTATTTATATAT
>CM026387.1:37573873-37719880 GCA_014843695.1 Archivesica marissinica
GAGTACCCGGGTGCCTCTCCAGTTCTGGTGGAGGGAGTCACCGGGTGCCTCTCCAGTTCTGGTGGAGGGAGTACCCGGGTGCCTCTCCAGTTCTGGTGGAGGGAGTCCCCGGGTGCCCCTCCAGTTCTGGTGGAGGGAGTACCCGGGTGCCTCTCCAGTTCTGGTGGAGGGAGTCCCGGGTGCCTCTCCAATTCTGGTGGAGGGAGTCCCGGGTGCCTCTCCAGTTCTGGTGGAGGGAGTCCCGGGTGCCTCTCCAGTTCTGGTGGAGGGAGTCACCGGGTGCCTCTCCAGTTCTGGTGGAGGGAGTCCCCGGGTGCCTCTCCAGTTCTGGTGGAGGGAGTCCCCGGGTGCCTCTCCAGTTCTGGTGGAGGGAGTCCGGGTGCCTCTCCAGTTCTGGTGGAGGGAGTCCCCGGGTGCCTCTCCAGTTCTGGTGGAGGGAGTCCCCGGGTGCCTCTCCAGTTCTGGTGGAGGGAGTCCCGGGTGCCCCTCCAGTTCTGGTGGAGGGAGTCCCGGGTGCCTCTCCAGTTCTGGTGGAGGGAGTCCCCGGGTGCCCCTCCAGTTCTGGTGGAGGGAGTCCCCGGGTGCCTCTCCAGTTCTGGTGGAGGGAGTCCCGGGTGCCTCTCCAGTTCTGGTGGAGGGAGTCCCCGGGTGCCTCTCCAGTTCTGGTGGAGGGAGTCCCGGGTGCCTCTCCAGTTCTGGTGGAGGGAGTCCCCGGGTGCCTCTCCAGTTCTGGTGGAGGGAGTCCCCGGGTGCCTCTCCAGTTCTGGTGGAGGGAGTCCCCGGGTGCCTCTCCAGTTCTGGTGGAGGGAGTCCCCGGGTGCCTCTCCAGTTCTGGTGGAGGGAGTCCCCGGGGCCTCTCCAGTTCTGGTGGAGGGAGTCCCCGGGTGCCTCTCCAGTTCTGGTGGAGGGAGTCCCCGGGTGCCTCTCCAGTTCTGGTGGAGGGAGTCCCCGGGTGCCTCTCCAGTTCTGGTGGAGGGAGTCCCCGGGTGCCTCTCCAGTTCTGGTGGAGGGAGTCCCCGGGTGCCTCTCCAGTTCTGGTGGAGGGAGTCCCCGGGTGCCCCTCCAGTTCTGGTGGAGGGAGCCCCGTTCTGGTGGAGGGAGTCCCCGGGTGCCTCTCCAGTTCTGGTGGAGGGAGTCCCCGGTGCCTCTCCAGTTCTGGTGGAGGGAGTCCCCGGGTGCCCCTCCAGTTCTGGTGGAGGGAGCCCCACCCCCCCCCCACGGGGAGGGAGTCCCCCAACCCGGGTGCCCCTCCAGTTCTGGTGGAGGGAGTCCCGGATGCCTCTCCAGTTCTGGTGGAGGGAGTCCCCGGATGCCTCTCCAGTTCTGGTGGAGGGAGTCCCGGATGCCCCTCCAGTTCTGGTGGAGGGAGTCCCCGGATGCCCCTCCAGTTCTGGTGGAGGGAGTCCCCGGGTTCTGGTGGAGGGAGTCCCCGGGTTCTGGTGGAGGGAGTCCCCGGGTGCCTCTCCAGTTCTGGTGGAGGGAGTCCCCGGGTGCCTCTCCAGTTCTGGTGGAGGGAGTCCCCGGGTGCCCCTCCAGTTCTGGTGGAGGGAGTCCCCGGGTGCCCCTCCAGTTCTGGTGGAGGGAGTCCCCGGGTGCCCCTCCGAGCAGTATATCAGACACGGACAGGCACCCGGGTAGAACCAAATACCTTCCACAAGCCAGCTGGATAGCTTATTCACATAAAATAATTCGACACCCACAGTGAGATTCCAACCCATAACAGTGAAGGGCGTTATCCACAGGGGCGTGTTATCCACAGGGGCGTGTGATGTGTGTTATCCACAGGGGCGTGTGATGTGTGTTATCCACAGGGGCATGTGATGTGTGTTATCCACAGGGGGCGTGTGGTGTGTGTTATCCACAGGGGCGTGTGATGTGTGTTATCCACAGGGGCGTGTGATGTGTGTTATCCACAGGGGGGTGTGATGTGTGTTATCAACTCGATTGTGATTCTTTAGAAGGTTTTTTTCATATTTGCATTTATTTCTATAGAAATATGTTCCATCAATGGTGATGATTTACAGACTGTTATATACAAGCATCAGTGGTCCATTGGTTAACATGTTGGACTTCAAATCCATAAATCTCAGGTTCGATCCCCCGTTTCACTCGAATAATCGATTAACAGTGTTTCATATATGGGACTATAAACCGATGTCTCATGGAGCCGTGCTATACAGCGGACATGCAATAGACTCTCGGATGCTCTACCGATGTCTCATGGATCCGTGCTATACAGCGGACATGCAATAGACTCTCGGATGTTCTACCGATGTCTCATGGATCCGTGCTATACAGCGGACATGCAATATACTCTCGGATGTTCTACCGATGTCTCATGGATCCGTGCTATACAGCGGACATGCAATATACTCTCGGATGTTCTACCGATGTCTCATGGATCCGTGCTATACAGCGGACATGCAATAGACTCTCGGATGTTCTACCGATGTCTCATGGATCCGTGCTATACAGCGGACATGCAATAGACTCTCGGATGTTCTACCGATGTATCATGGATCCGTGCTATACAGCGGACATGCAATAGACTCTCGGATGTTCTACCGATGTCTCATGGATCCGTGCTATACAGCGGACATGCCATAGACTCTCGGATGTTCTACCGATGTCTCATGGATCCGTGCTATACAGCGGACATGCAATAGACTCTCGGATGTTCTACCGATGTCTCATGGATCCGTGCTATACAGCGGACATGCAATATACTCTCGGATGTTCTACCGATGTCTCATGGATCCGTGCTATACAGCGGACATGCAATAGACTCTCGGATGTTCTACCGATGTCTCATGGAGCCGTGCTATACAGCGGACATGCAATTGACTCTCGGATGTTCTACCGATGTCTCATGGATCCGTGCTATACAGCGGACATGCAATAGACTCTCGGATGTTCTACCGATGATGCATGTCTCATGGAGCCGTGCTATACAGCGGACATGCAATAGACTCTCGGATGTTCTACCGATGTCTCATGGATTTACAAATAATCTCCTGTAATAATATGGCTGCATTACGAGGCACCGACCGGGTTGACCTTAAATGACACGGAAGAAAGTAGTTCCAAATACAACGAAAATGCCGCTGCATCTTTTGAACTTTGATCGTAGAGCATTAGATTTATCGGTACTCTTGGTCGCTTGCCAATTTCTCGTAAACTCGTCTAGGGGGCAACAATCCTAATTACAGTGACATCTATCGGTGTGGGTTGCTGTACGTCTGGTGTCGAGGCGCCAAAGGCGCCGAGATCCCAGACGTACAGCAACCTACTTGTTTTGTCCTGTCCTTCATGTCGCCGACAATGACCCGAAATGACCTTACATTTATCACACATTCTCAACTTCAAAGGCACCGCTTCCTCCCCCCCCCTTGTCAAATATCCATCCGTCGTTTTGGGCCATACGGTTGTCATGACAACCATCTGGAACTACTTTATATCGGAACACTTTGTTGGTAATGCGGCTTTACCTATATATGTGTCAGGTCCGGGGGCAACACATTGCTCGCAGGTTCGATCCCCCTTCTGACCCTAATACAATTAACAGTCTTTCAGATGGGACGTTAAACCGAGGTCTCGTGTCGGTGCTTTACACCGTGCACGTAAAAGAACCAGAGGAGATTCTGGAATGGGTCTGTCTGTATCATGCACTATCCTCCAAAATCTAAAATAACTAATCTCTTCAGGAGGCGTCGCTCATATGGGCAACCGGTAGCGACGATAAATCAATGTAAAACACACACGCAACAAATTGCATAATATGGTAACTTTAACCTTCAATTCGATATTGATAATGACTTGTAAACGTTCACTTGATATGACAGGACAACAAGTAGGACGGTCGGATGTTTTACATGTCAATAAATATCTCAATTCCAAAATGATGTTTATACTCCTTCGCCGTTATATATCCTTTGTAAAGTGATGTAACTAGATTTGGGTTCTTCATTCAGTTACGTCACTTTACTAATAATCTCCTGTAATAATATGGCTGCATTACGAGTCACCGACCGGGTTGACACGGAAGAAAGTAGTTCCAAATACAACGAAAATGCCGCTGCATCTTTTGAACTTTGATCGTAGAGCATTAGATTTATCGCTACTCTTGGTCGCTTGCCAATTTCTCGTAAACTCGTCTAGGGGACAACAAATGCGATATACTGTATTTCAGTACAACATATCAATAAGTACTATTTACAACAAAAACTGAAAAATAAACCTGATACTAGTGTATTTTAAAATGGACAACATATTGACAAAAAACTGTATCTGTATCTTTTAGTCGATTGTTCAGATCAATCAAGTCATATACAGAACAGTATGCAATGCATATTCCATACTAGGATACAGCGTTAGGTGGAACACACCAAACTAAAATCTACTTCCAAGAAGTGTATCACATAGTGTAGCCGGTCCAGTGATTGGGGCGATCCCTACCTACTAGGCTCCATCTACACCTGTGACATTCTCCTCGGAATAGACTCCATCTGACTGTTACACCAATACTATTCTCAGTATGGGCTATCATATATAAAGTATTGTCCAACGTGAACACCTGAAGGTGTCGCCCTGATTAACAGTGAACGATAAATAAAACGATAATTAAAGGTATCCCGGTATTATGGAGCTAATCTCAATAAGATTTACGCTTTCCATTAAATCCATTTTCATTCTGTATACAATAGATATGTACTATATATACATTATGAATGAATAAATATATATGTTTAAACCAAAGGTATCCCGAAAATAATGCTATTTGTATGTTATTATGTTGTTATAAAACATATAACACCAAAGACACAGTCGTCATGTCTAATTATTTGGACAGAAAAACAATGAACTATTGATAGATTGACTTGCTATATAGTAATATATTGAGACATACCAATACTAGCGTATACAGATACTAATATAAAAACAATGGTAGACTCAGTGAAGTCAAACAGTTTTAGGTCAGACGGTGTTATTGATATAGTGGTCTGGGATTGGTTGAAAAAGTGTAGGGAAGCCCTTAAGAGTTATTGATACATGAACTGATTGGCTGAGTAGGTATTGTCACAAATAGTGAAACTGACTTCTAAATATTAAAATACAATATATGAGCTGCATTTTGGAATATTTAAAAATATTTGCAGACAATATGGTGACAAATAAACAGCATATTATAAATGCAGGTGTCAGTGCAACATTCACCACTAAATTACCTTCAGAGTAGGGGATGGGTGCCTTTAGTGGGAAATAAAAAAACCGCAATCGGTCAACCCCATTGAAATTTGACATTTTCCTGTGGCTCAAAGGCCAGTCTGTTGAAAACTACTGTCTTTTGTGCCAAACGATTTTGGGGGAAACTATAATGGCACTGTATGTTATAATGGTGACCTATGGAAATTGCAATAGCGGAGTCTGACCTTTATTGGCAAAAACAGGATATGTCCATCGCAATCATAACATGTGTGGCGGTTTTACACACAATCAGATAAGAATGATACATTGTACACGTGCAATTCTGATTTAAAACTGTTCTAATGATTTGTTTGTTTTACGTTTATTATCGTCGCTACCGGTTGCCCATTTGAGCGACGCCTCCTAAATAGATTAATAATTTTAATTTGTTAGAGGATAGTGTAATGCTACAGACAGAGAACCCATTCCAGAGTGTCCTCTGGTTGTTTTACGTGCACGGTGTAAAGCATTGACACGATGCATCGGTTTAATGTCCCATCTGAAAGACTGTAAATATTGTATTAGTGTCAGACGATGGGATGAACCTGCGATCCTGGGTTACCAGTCCAACGTGTTAACCAATGGACTACATACAGATTCTCGTATAACACTACATAATACTATATATATAGTATGACAAACAGTCCATGTGGTCCCGACTCCCAAGATGATATTGTACGGTTATTAGCTGTGGTCCCACTATTATAAAACACCAGATGACCGATTAGGAATTTTGTTGAGTGTATACTGTATAATAATAATAATAATAAAGACTTTATTTAACGAGAGTACTTATTCATTTATGATTCTAGGGCTTTATGGAAGTTTCCTCGTGAAGCAAAGTCTTTATTATTTATTTATTATTATTATTTATTTTTTATTATTATTATTATTATCAATGTTCTTATTCTTGTTTATGGCAACGTTCCGACCCAAAATGTTATGATCGTCACATCTGAATAGAAGACATTCACTTAGTCGAAAAATGAACAATCGATCCCTTTCCCTTTCATCATTTGCAGGGCAAACCTTTGCAGAGACTTTGGGGTGTCCATTTCTGGAGGTGTCTGCATCAGAGGACGTCACCAACGTTACAGAAGCTTTTCATTCTTTGTGCAGGGAAATCGTCGACTTCAAACGACGCTCTAGAACATTCTTTGAGAGAGTGTTTGGTGCGTTTGGGAAAGAAAAGGTCACATCCTGATGGGGACGATAATCAATAACTTAATAGCAGTTGTACATGCATAGCAACATCATCCTGATGGCAGATAGTCAATAACTTAATACCAGTTGTACATGCATAGCAACATCATCCTGATGGCAGATGGTCAATAACTTAATAGCAGTTGTACATGCATAGCAACATCATCCTGGTGGCAGATGGTCAATAACTTAATAGCAGTTGTACATGCATAGCAACATCATCCTGATGGCAGATAGTCAATAACTTAATACCAGTTGTACATGCATAGCAACATCATCCTGATGGCAGATGGTCAATAACTTAATACCAGTTGTACATACATAGCAACATCATCCTGGTGGCAGATTGTCAATAACTTAATACCAGTTGTACATACATAGCAACATCATCCTGATGGCAGATAGTCAATAACTTAATACCAGTTGTACATACATAGCAACATCATCCTGATGGCAGATAGTCAATAACTTAATACCAGTTGTACATACATAGCAACATCATCCTGGTGGCATATTGTCAATAACTTAATAGCAGTTGTGCATACACGACAAGCCTCAGTCTGATGGCAGATAGTCAATAACTTAATACCAGTTGTACATACATAGCAACATCATCCTGGTGGCAGATTGTCAATAACTTAATAGCAGTTGTGCATACACGACAAGCCTCAGTCTGATGGCATTTAGTCAATGCCGTAATACCAATCAGTTGTACATACACGACACGCCTCAGTCTGATGACAGATAGTCAATGACGTAATAACTTAATACCAATCAGTTGTACATACACGACACGCCTCAGTCTGATGGCAGATAGTCAATGCCGTAATACCAATCAGTTGTACATACACGACAAGCCTCAGTCTGATGGCAGATAGTCAATGCCGTAATACCAATCAGTTGTACATACACGACACGCCTCAGTCTGATGACAGATAGTCAATGACGTAATAACTTAATACCAATCAGTTGTGCATACACGACACGCCTCAGTCTGATGACAGATAGTCAATGACGTAATAACTTAATACCAATCAGTTGTACATACATGACACGCCTCAGTCTGATGACAGATAGTCAATTACGTAATAACTTAATACCAATCAGTTGTACATACACGACACGCCTCAGTCTGATGGCAGATAGTTAATGCCGTAATACCAATCAGTTGTACATACACGACACGCCTCAGTCTGATGACAGATAGTCAATGCCGTAATACCAATCAGTTGTACATACACGACACGCCTCAGTCTGATGACAGATAGTCAATGCCGTAATACCAATCAGTTGTACATACACGACACGCCTCAGTCTGATGACAGATAGTCAATGCCGTAATACCAATCAGTTGTACATACACGACACGCCTCAGTCTGATGACAGATAGTCAATGCCGTAATACCAATCAGTTGTACATACACGACACGCCTCAGTCTGATGACAGATAGTCAATGCCGTAATACCAATCAGTTGTACATACACGACACGCCTCAGTCTGATGACAGATAGTCAATGCCGTAATACCAATCAGTTGTACATACACGACACGCCTCAGTCTGATGACAGATAGTCAATGCCGTAATACCAATCAGTTGTACATACACGACACGCCTCAGTCTGATGACAGATAGTCAATGCCGTAATACCAATCAGTTGTACATACACGACACGCCTCAGTCTGGTGACAGATAGTCAATGCCGTAATACCAATCAGTTGTACATACACGACACGCCTCAGTCTGGTGACAGATAGTCAATGACGTAATAACTTAATACCAATCAGTTGTACATACATGACACGCCTCAGCCTGATGACAGATAGTCAATGACGTAATAACTTAATACCAATCAGTTGTACATACATGACACGCCTCAGTCTGATGACAGATAGTCAATGACGTAATAACTTAATACCAATCAGTTGTACATACACGACACGCCTCAGTCTCACGGCAGATAGTCAATGACTGATAGTCAATAACTTAATATCAATATGTTGTACATACATGCTATACATTATAGCAGTTAAATACGAACTTGTGAGTTATATGCACAGTGCATTGTATGCTTTTACGGCGGTATGTGTGTTTTACGTTTATTTATCGTCGCTACCAGTTGCCCATATGAAGAGATTAGTCATTTTAGATGTTTGGATGATAATGCAATGATACAGACAGAGATCCATTCCAGAGTCTCCTCTGGTTCTTTTACGTGCACGGTGTACAGCACCAACACGAGACCTCGGTTTAAAGTCCCATCTGAAAGACTGTTAATTTTATTAGAGTCAGACGGGGGATCGAACCTGCGACCAATCCAGTGTGTTACCACTGGGCTACAGATCCGTCTGTAGAAGATGTGTTCTATATATATATACACATTTACTAATTAACATACATAGCAATTATTTCGATCGTGTCAGTTATGGCGAAGTGAGTGTGGTTTTACGCTTTAGCCAAACAAAATAATAGATAACGTCTCCGAATTCATGACTGTGCCGTGAATATAATGACAGACTTTGGTAAAAGTATTGTATTAGTGATCTGTGTGTATGTGCACATACGCTAGTGTTGCGACAAACCGATATGTACAGAATGATAAATGAGCCGTGCGTAGAACTGCGTACCATAAAACAGGTTTGGTAATTACATACGATGAAGCTCAGGAAGAAGCGATTATAAATGTACAGTTATTTGTTTCAATAACAAACAACCTGCTAAGGTAAATGATCACAGTGACAGGTGACCAAGCTAGCCATATACTTATTTATTAACGCACACTGTGTTGGTGGATATTTCCGGTCATGTTATAATGTTAATATTATTTGACAGTTTATTTCAATCATTGTCATAGTTACGTCCCTTTTTTCCGACACTCATCCTTCTGTGCTTTTTATTTGTACAGGGCCCAATCTGGAGCAGTATCGTACAAACTATGTTTGTTATTGTGGATAAAGACCACCCACATTAGAAAGCAGGGCCCGAGGTTATAAAACTTTTCTCACCTCTGAACCTCGAACCCAAATGCTTTGATTGGTCGATTCTGATGTTTACACTCATCTGCATCAATCAGCAGCTTGATACTCAGTTTGAGATTGGAGATCAGGTTTATAAACTCGGAGCCAGTACTCAATTCTCCATTTACAACATAATGTGAGGTATTTTTGTAATTTCGTCTGTTTATTAATGAAAGCATGTTCTTAATTGCATTATTGCTCAAGTTAACCCATAGTTGACTCATCAACTTCACCTACGAATCCCCCCCGTATAAAACGATTCTAAAGTTATAATCATGTTCAAACTGACTGTCATAATTTCCAAAAGATACTATCATACAATTCCAGTTGTTACAAAACCAGTAGTTACCCAAGTTTTGCAGTAACGAAGATTGACCTTTTTATCATTTTTGAACATTGTTGAAAAAAATCTATATTTTTAGATTGCCCTGGATAGTCTGTGTGCTTTACTTTTATTTATCGTCGCTACCGATTGCCAATATGAGCGACGCCTCCTGAAGAGATTAGTCGTTTTACATTTTGGAGGATAGTGCAATGATACAGACAGAGACCCAATCTAGAGTCTCCTCTGGTTCTTTTACGTGCACGACATAGAGCACCGACACGAGACCTCGGTTTAAAGTCCCAATTGAAAGACTGTTCATTTTATTACGATCAGTCTATTCTTATTCGGGTCTCTTTATATCACCGTTTTTCCGTAACATATCTTAATAGCAATGAAATTAATGGGCGTAATTAACGTTTCGCATGTTTAGTGCAAATTGACCTATCCTTTTTGGATGTCAAAGGGCATAGTTTATGTTGAAATGCAGTAAATTACATAGTAATAACAGTAAATTCCTTACGCTCAGTTTTCATTACATTTAACAAGTGTTCATAATTATGTTATACCTGTTTCAATAAAGTGCACTATCTCATAGAGGATGTAAATAATAAACAACAGAGCCGGTTGTATCAGCACCAGTTAAAGTATCCATTTAGCCCAAACTGGAAGAATCTACAATTATTATGTAGACATGAATTTGAGCCTATTTGTTACCGTTATTTACCTACAACAATAATGTCTACCACTCAGGTCGATACGCTGTGTTTTCCAGTCTGTTATTACGCTTGCTGGTTTGATACGGTCACGAGCCCGTATCAAACCAGAAAAAGCCGTATCATAACTAGTTCCTGAGAAATAACGCATGCGCACTCGGTGCTGGATTCCTTAGCGTACCAGTTTGTCAAACTTGGCATATAACAGATGTTTGTATTTTCGTGGTAATAATTCAATCGTTTTCGTGTATATAATTCAGTAATTGTGATTTTTCCTGATAAATGGATAACGGAGAGCATGATTTCGATTATTAACTGTTCAGATACATATCAAAGCAATACAGACGTTATTACGTGGCTAGTTGCATATCAGCCTATATAAATTTATTTTAGCTCGATTGCGAAACAAGTTATTTCAACTTATATAAATCACTCTCGAGACCTCATTCCTGATGGAATCCATCGCCACGAGGGAGAGAGAAGAGGCAACGTGGAATTTAAATGCCTTGCCTAAGGGCACAATCGTAACGGCTCCAGTGGGGCTCGAACTCCGGACCTGAAGCGAACGCGCATCCACTGCGCTATCACGATATCAGCCTAGGTAACGTTACTGAGGGTCAATACCTAGACTGACACGAAACTAGCCACGTAATAACCTCCACTCGGCTTACTCATTTTCGTGGGGTGTTTTTGAGATGATCTTAGAGGGACAGCGGTCGTAAAATCTTCTATAATTTTTTGAAAATATGTGCTGAAGGTCACTTACGAATAACCACTCCCTGATTATAAGGGCCACTATTTTGGTGTTCGCAATGCATTTTGACTTATCAGCAAATATCCCAATATCCCAGTTTTGGGCATTTCCGCGGGTGGTCTTCATATATATGAAGACAGTACATTATCATCGAGAAAGGTGCATATAGTTTATATGTATGCCGCAATCAGTTGACGACATGCTTACCAGTAAGCCGCAGTATGAATGGAAATCGTGATAGCGCAGTGGTAGCGCGTTCGCTTCAAGGCCCGGCATTCGAGCCCCGCTGGATCCGTTACGAATATGCCCACATGCAAGGCATTTTAATTCTACGTTGTATCTTCTCTCTCCCTCGTGGCGATGGATTTCATCGGGAATGAGGTCTCAAGAGTGATTAATATAAGCCGTAAGAACTTGTTTCGCAATCGAGCTCAAATAAATGTGTAGAAACTAATGCATACTACTGCTGAGTATGCATGTCGAAGTAAACATGAACATTGCTAACTGATTACAGCAGACGTGTAGGTTACTGATTACAGCAGACGTGTAGGTTACTGATTACAGCAGACGTGTAGGTTACTATTATTGGTGTCAAATAGTTGTTTGTTCCCCTGTTACAACATTATTTATATGAAACAAATACGGTATTTTGTTATTAAAATGATCATTAAAGTATATATTTTGTTTATGTTCTCTTAATTCACAGATAACTGATGAAATAAAACAGTTCTTGGCTAGGTTTGTACCAGCAGCATAATATACATTGACTGTTAGTCACGCGTCACTCACATTTCACAGATAATCGTTTGTTCGAGTCCTAGTTGGTCCGTATGCTTTCAAGAGGGCATATTATCCAGCTGGTTGGTGGTTATGGTTGTGTGTCCGACCGAGGCCGAGGATGGTGGTTTTGGTTGTGTGTCCGACCTAGGCCGAGGATGGTGGTTCTGGTTGTGTCCGATCGAGGATGGGGTTCTGGTTGTGTGTCCGACCGAGGCCGAGGATGGTGGTTCTGGTTGTGTGTCCGACCTAGGCCGAGGATGGTGGTTCTGGTTGTGTGTCCGACCTAGGCCGAGGATGGTGGTTCTGGTTGTGTGTCCGACCGAGGATGGGGTTCTGGTTGTGTCCGACCGAGGCCGAGGATGGTGGTTCTGGTTGTGTGTCCGACCTAGGCCGAGGATGCATTGAGTCTTCCTCCACTGCAT
Organism: Archivesica marissinica; assembly: GCA_014843695.1. Classification (NCBI taxonomy): domain Eukaryota; kingdom Metazoa; phylum Mollusca; class Bivalvia; order Venerida; family Vesicomyidae; genus Archivesica; species Archivesica marissinica. Next base: position 37,586,331 of record CM026387.1, read on the forward strand.
AACGCTGGAAATACGCGTCACGTGACCATAGTCGGCGGTGTGACTCTGCATTGAATACAACCAAACTACGCCTGTCCTTACTCCCGCAAGGAGCTTCTAGGTAGTGTCAGAGCGGTTATTTCTTGGACTGCTAGGCACTCAATAACAAATAACGACTTGGAAGTCGTGATAGGGCAGTGGATGCGCGTTCGCTTCAGGTGCTAACGGTCTGGAGTTCGAGCCCCGCTTTAGCCGTTACGAGTGTGCCCTGAGGCAAGGCCCGGCATTCGATACCCCGCTGGATCCGTTACGAATATGCCCACATACAAGGCATTTTAATTCCACGTTGCCTCTTCTCTTTCCCTCGCGGCGATGGATTCCATCAGGAATGAGGTCTCGAGAGTGATTAATATAAGTTGTAGTAAAATAAATTTGTATAAACTAAATAAACACTTGCATTCAAGACTTGAACATCAGTACTTATTTGCATATGCAGCCATGGAAACGACGCAGACTAACGTAATTATGCAACGCCATATGTATTTTGCTTCAAAACCGTGTCAGTATACTATGATCATTCGATACAATGAATCTTGGAAAGAAATAATTAGGTTACCGTTGGTCGTGTTTCTTTAGGGCCTATAGCAACGTGCACAGCTTAAGACAGTCTCTTATAGTTTGCTACATATGGTAGACAGGCAATACATATTCAACTCTGCACTTTTATAACAACAAGAAGATCCACACATATAAAATATAATTCATCCTTACCAAAGAGAGTGGTTAAAGCGACACTACATTAGTGAAAACGCAAATTTCTACAGAATGTATTTTCCTATTATATGGTATAATTTCCCCCCCCCAAATATTTGCCTCAAATACTGAATATTTCAACTAATAAACAAACGTCGTATACGCGATTTGTTGACATCACTAAATAATGTAAACATCCATGCGTAATACAACTAGTGTATCCTGAATAACACGGTTTATGGTACAGATTTACCGCTATATCTCACATTTATGCATATTTATTTGTAGACTATTGTTATATCTCTAAACGACATTATCTCGCGTTTAGTATGGACTCCGATGACAAACAAACGTCAATTCAGGAGCGTGGTTGAGCGTTATATGAAATCCTACTTTCAATCCACAAAAACACTGTTTATTGATTCAATGTTAGTGTTCGAATGTATTCGGGATAATTTGTAGTAGCAATGCATTTATGCGTGAAAAATGCATTTTATTTGCTTTTTTGCGATGTAATGTCGCTTTAATATAAGTTATAATAACTTGTTTCTTTATATCAACGTTCACGGTTTAAGACAATCTGTTTTATCTTGTTACATGGGGTAGTCATGTAATAAACATTCTATTCTGCAATGTTATAACAACAGCAAGAAGGACCACACATATAACAACAGCAAGAAGGACCACACATATAACAACAGCAAGAAGGACCACACATATAACAACAGCAAGAAGGACCACACATATAACAACAGCAAGAAGGACCACACATATAACAACAGCAAGAAGGACCACACATATAACAACAGCAAGAAGGACCACACATATAACAACAGCAAGAAGGACCACACATATAACAACAGCAAGAAGGACCACACATATAACAACAGCAAGAAGGACCACACATATAACAACAGCAAGAAGGACCACACATATAACAACAGCAAGAAGGACCACACATATAACAACAGCAAGAAGGACCACACATATAACAATATAATTCATCCATACAAACGAGAGTGGTTAATATAAGTTATAATAACCTGTTCACAGGTTAAGACAATATTTTGTATCTTGTTACATGGAATGGTAGGAATGCAATACATGTTTTATGTTCTGCAATTTTATAACAAGAAACGCAAACATTTTCATCAACGTTAACCTCCAAAACATAAGAAAAATTCTTACGCGTCAGATTAACCCTCTCATTTCTAGTTCTTGGATTTTGTACAAATTTATTTTAGCTCGATTGTGAAACAAGTTATTTCAACTTATATTAATCACTCTCGAGACCTCATTCTTGATGGAATCCATCGCCACGAGGGAGAGAGAAGTTCTTGGATTTAGAGGACATTTGTGTTTATTAGTGTAAGATGTGATTTTATTTCATCAAGTAATCACCGAATTGTGTATGTCCACGAGTGGCGATAGATAAGTGTGTATGTCCACGAGTGGCGATAGATAAGTGTGCGTTAGATAAGTGTGTATGTCCACGAGTGGCGTTAGATAAGTGTGTATGTCCACGAGTGGCGTTAGATAAGTGTGTATGTCCACGAGTGGCGTTAGATAAGTGTGTATGTCCACGAGTGGCGTTAGATAAGTGTGTAGTGTTGTCCACGAGTGGCGTTAGATAAGTGTGTATGTCCACGAGTGGCGTTAGATAAGTGTGTATGTCCACGAGTGGCGTTGATAAGTGTGTATGTCCACGAGTGGCGTTAGATAAGTGTGCGTTAGATAAGTGTGTATGTCCACGAGTGGCGTTAGATAAGTGTGTATGTCCACGAGTGGCGTTAGATAAGTGTGTATGTCCACGAGTGGCGTTAGATAAGTGTGTAGTCCACGAGTGGCGTTAGATAAGTGTGCGTTAGATAAGTGTGTATGTCCACGAGTGGCGTTTGATAAGTGTGTATGTCCACGAGTGGCGTTAGATAAGTGTGTATGTCCACGAGTGGCGTTAGATAGTGTGTATGTCCACGAGTGGCGTTAGATAAGTGTGTATGTCCACGAGTGGCGTTAGATAAGTGTGTATGTCCACGAGTGGCGTTAGATAAGTGTGTATGTCCACGAGTGGCGTTAGATAAGTGTGCGTTAGATAAGTGTGTATGTCCACGAGTGGCGTTAGATAAGTGTGTATGTCCACGAGTGGCGTTAGATAAGTGTGTATGTCCACGAGTGGCGTTAGATAAGTGTGTATGTCCACGAGTGGCGTTAGATAAGTGTGCGTTAGATAAGTGTGTATGTCCACGAGTGGCGTTAGATAAGTGTGTATGTCCACGAGTGGCGTTAGATAAGTGGTGCGTTAGATAAGTGTGTATGTCCACGAGTGGCGTTAGATAAGTTGTATGTCCACGAGTGGCGTTAGATAAGTGTGTATGTCCACGAGTGGCGTTAGATAAGTGTGTATGTCCACGAGTGGCGTTAGATAAGTGTGCGTTAGATAAGTGTGTATGTCCACGAGTGGCGTTAGATAAGTGTGCATGTCCACGAGTGGCGTTAGATAAGTGTGTTATGTCCACGAGTGGCGTTAGATAATGTGTATGTCCACGAGTGGCGTTAGATAAGTGTGTATGTCCACGAGTGGCGTTAGATAAGTGGTGCGTTAGATAAGTGTGTATGTCCACGAGTGGCATTAGATAAGTGTGTATGTCCACGAGTGGCGTTATTAAGTGTGTATGTCACGAGTGGCGTTATATAAGTGTGTATGTCCACGAGTGGCGTTAGATAAGTGTGCGTTAGATAAGTGTGTATGTCCACGAGTGGCGTTAGATAAGTGTGTATGTCCACGAGTGGCGTTAGATAAGTGTGTATGTCCACGAGTGGCGTTAGATAAGTGTGTATGTCCACGAGTGGCGTTAGATAAGTGTGTATGTCCACGAGTGGCGTTAGATAGTGTGCGTTAGATAAGTGTGTATGTCCACGAGTGGCGTTGATAAGTGTGTATGTCCACGAGTGGCGTTAGATAAGTGTGTATGTCCACGAGTGGCGTTAGATAAGTGTGTGTCCACGAGTGGCGTTAGATAAGTGTGTATGTCCACGAGTGGCGTTAGATAAGTGTGTATGTCCACGAGTGGCGTTAGATAAGTGTGTATGTCCACGAGTGGCGTTAGATAAGTGTGCGTTAGATAAGTGTGTATGTCCACGAGTGGCGTTAGATAAGTGTGTATGTCCACGAGTGGCGTTAGATAAGTGTGTATGTCCACGAGTGGCGTTAGATAAGTGTGTATGTCCACGAGTGGCGTTAGATAAGTGTGCGTTAGATAAGTGTGTATGTCCACGAGTGGCGTTAGATAAGTGTGTATGTCCACGAGTGGCGTTAGATAAGTGTGCGTTAGATAAGTGTGTATGTCCACGAGTGGCGTTAGATAAGTGTGTATGTCCACGAGTGGCGTTAGATAAGTGTGTATGTCCACGAGTGGCGTTAGATAAGTGTGTATGTCCACGAGTGGCGTAGATAAGTGTGCGTTAGATAAGTGTGTATGTCCACGAGTGGCGTTAGATAAGTGTGCATGTCCACGAGTGGCGTTAGATAGTGTGGTATGTCCACGAGTGGCGTTAGATAAATGTGTATGTCCACGAGTGGCGTTAGATAAGTGTGTATGTCCACGAGTGGCGTTAGATAAGTGTGCGTTAGATAAGTGTGTGTGTCCACGAGTGGCATAGATAAGTGTGTATGTCCACGAGTGGCGTTATATAAGTGTGTATGTCCACGAGTGGCGTTAGATAAGTGTGCGTTAGATAAGTGTGTATGTCCACGAGTGGCGTTAGATAAGTGTGTATGTCCACGAGTGGCGTTAGATAAGTGTGTATGTCCACGAGTGGCGTTAGATAAGTGTGTATGTCCACGAGTGGCGTTAGATAAGTGTGTATGTCCACGAGTGGCGTTAGATAAGTGTGCGTTAGATAAGTGTGTATGTCCACGAGTGGCGTTTGATAAGTGTGTATGTCCACGAGTGGCGTTAGATAAGTGTGTATGTCCACGAGTGGCGTTAGATAAGTGTGTATGTCCACGAGTGGCGTTAGATAAGTGTGTATGTCCACGAGTGGCGTTAGATAAGTGTGTATGTCCACGAGTGGCGTTAGATAAGTGTGTATGTCCACGAGTGGCGTTAGATAAGTGTGCGTTAGATAAGTGTGTATGTCCACGAGTGGCGTTAGATAAGTGTGTATGTCCACGAGTGGCGTTAGATAAGTGTGTATGTCCACGAGTGGCGTTAGATAAGTGTGTATGTCCACGAGTGGCGTTAGATAAGTGTGTATGTCCACGAGTTGCGTTAGATAAGTGTGTATGTCCACGAGTGGCGTTAGATAAGTGTGTATGTCCACGAGTGGCGTTAGATAAGTGTGTATGTCCACGAGTGGCGTTAGATAAGTGTGTATGTCCACGAGTGGCGTTAGATAAGTGTGTATGTCCACGAGTGGCGTTAGATAAGTGTGTATGTCCACGAGTGGCGATAGATAAGTGTGTATGTCCACGAGTGGCGTTAGATAAGGGTGTAAATACATATTTCGGTGATCACGAGATGAAATACACAAATAAACAGAACTGTTATTTTTCTTTTATGATTTCCAATGGCTAATATGATATTTATTATCAACTTTAATTAATTTTAGCAGTCCCTGTCGAGAGCCTCATTGCAATACACAACCGCACAACCACTTATATTGGTGTGCACGTCCGTAATAATAAATAGTTCCGGTATTATTCTCAAGTTAGTTTCTGTTTGCACAGCAAAACGTAGTTCACATTTTATTTGTAATTTTACTCGTATTAGTTACTTTGCTTACGTGATAATCAGCTTTTAATTGATATTATTTCCTAAGAGACAATAAAGCTAACACTAAATACTAAATTCATAGTACAGTATTGATAAAATAATAGCTCCGTTGGGGAATATTAAAACAGGTTTTGGCATCATGGTTGTATTGAAATGTGTAAATATATATGTGGACAACAAGACAGAATGACAGTCAATAGCAATCCATGAAACGTCACGTTCTCAACACAACGTGCATTTCGCATTAGTTTAAACATCTGTATTGCTTTTAAATAACATACATATACACAAACTGCACAATAGTTATGCAACAAATGAAATACGAATAGTATATGAGTGCAACTGTTATATTTTATAAGAAGCAAATGGTTTGGGTCACATGTTTTACCGACATTAGTGACGACACTCCCTTTAGATCAAAACGATGTAACAGAATGAGCAGGCGTTTTCTATGATTCTTAGATGGAGTCTGTAGTTTTTGATGGGCCCTTCTTTAACAATGGCATTACATTTGCATATCCCAAGGATTCCGGGTATGCAATAAGTTTTAGAGATATGTTGAACAAAATAGTCAATTGTTTACAAAGATAAAACGTGGTTCTTTCACTGCATAACATTACAATACGACCAATTGATATCTTCCATGCACACTTTCCTAGCTGCCAACTTGAATTCTTAGAAGTGCCTCACAATATCGTAGTTGGCCTATGTTATGATAATTGTGTCTTATTTCATGATTATTAAATGTTTTATTTATCGTCGCTACCGCAACTTTGGGGCGACGACTCTGGCTGGATATTAGTCACTTTAGAGTATGTTGCAAGATACAGAATGTGCCACGATTCCATAGTCATTCCTGGTTCCAAAAACGAGCTGCAGGACTAATTCTTGACAAAGACTTTTACACTCCTTCCGAACCTTTCTCAACACTCTATTGGACGAATTTACAGAGATGGTTAGCTTTCAAAAAGCAGTCTTAATGTTTAAGACATGCAATGGCCTATCAGCTGCATATCTGCAAGCGGCATTCAGAGTTACTTCTGATGTTCGAACTCACAACTTGCAATCATCCCCCCAATCTTCAACTTTACTCTCCTAACCAAACTATTCAACTGCTTAGACAATTTCTCTTATATCCAGGGTCACATTTGTGGATGTTCTGTCTTATCACATCTAAACATCACATTCTGTTCCACACTACATATATATATATATATAAATATACACTCAGTACATTTAAAAACGCACCATTTGTGTCATCAATTTTATTTGGACTTGGGTCGGTTTAGGTTTTATGATTTGACATAGATGATGTATATCTTATTTCCCTTTAGACATGAAGCTAAATCAGGACGCTAACTATAGCATATAACCTGTCGCACCTTTATCCATGAAAAACACATTTTGCACGTGCACCATTTAGTGCACGATTATTTCAGGTTTGTATGCATGTTTATTCAAGGCCTGTTCATTGCTACACTATAAAAACACAAAACTACGATAGTCCATTATACAGTAAGCATGCCGCATCTCAGTCAAGATGTTAGGAATCAAGCGATTGGAATGTTTATGTCGGGTCTTGCAAAACGGCTCATAGCACGGCAATTTGGATGTCATCATTCGACAATTTCTCGACTAGTAAGACGTTACGCGCTGACTGGCGATGTCCGTGATCGTCCAAGACCTGGCAGACCACGGGTTACCACCCGGAGACAGGATGTGCATTTGAGGGTTTCGCACCTCCGCGACAGGTTTCTCCCAGCCTCAGACAGTGCCAGAATAACAATAGGCATCCATGGGTAAGTGTTGCAACTAAATTAATTTAAATAACTAAGACTTTAGCAGAAAGTAAAAATCCACAATTATAATGATTTTCACCACAATTTCATGCGACGCATTTCTTGTTAGGCACAGAATACACCCCAATACGGTGAGGAACCGCTTAAGGACAGCTCAGCTGAAAGCCAGGCGACCCGTCAGGGCATCTCAGCTCACAGCACGACACAGAAGAGAAAGGTTACGATGGGCAAGGGCGCATTTGCGGTTTACGAGACGACAGTGGGGCAGGGCAGCATCATGTTCTCCGACGAATCCAGGATACAGTTGAGTCGCGCAGATGGCCGAAAGATAGTTTGGCGTCGTCGTAATGAGCGTTACACCGACGCATGTACGTTAGAATATGACCGATGGGGCGGTGGGTCCATTCACTTCTGGGCTGGTATCACACAATTCAATAAAACTGAACTTGTGATATTCAATAGGCATATAAATGCCCATACTTACATTAACACTGTTTTGCAACCTGTTGTAGTGCCATTTTTTCGTCAGCATTTTCCAAGACAACAAGGTATACTGCAACAGGATGGAGCCAGACCACACACTGCTGCGATGACACGGAATTTTCTTGCCAATAACCACATTCAAGTGCTTGACTGGCCAGCATATTCTCCCGATATGTCTCCAATTGAGCATGTATGGGATGTACTGAAGAGAAATGTGTATGCTCGTATACACCCACCCAGTACAGTTGCAGAACTTCACAATGCCTTGCTAGAGGAATGGCACAATCTACCACAGCACGTGATAACGTCAACAATCCTATCCATGCGTCGTAGATGTCAGGCTCTCGTGAACGCTCGCGGTGGCCACACAAGTTATTAATTGTTATTTACATTTTACAGACGGGTACCTTTGAAGTTTAATTGCTACTCACATGATCATTCAAATGGCATCATTTACGAATTTACGAATTGGGAAAAGATTATTAATGACATGTACCAAAGTTTGTTGTTGTGCCTGTACCCGATACGGAGATATTCGGAATCCACTAAGTGGTGCGTTTTTAAATGTACTCAGTGTATATATAATATATATATAGATATATATATATATATATATATATATATATATATATATATATATATATCTATCAGATGGTGCAAAGACAAGACAGTTACCTGTATATAAGTATTAGTTCTTGCAGATTATAGCTTATTCTCATGAATGTCTTAATGGTCATTGTTTACATTTTCATTGTACTATTTATTATTCAAATGTGTTCTCTCGTTAAATAAAGTCTTTATACTATTGTTGTTATTATTATTACTATTGTTATTATTATTGTTAGTATCATTATATTGTTATTATTGTTATTATTGTTATATTTATTATTGTTATTATTGTTATTATTGTTACTATTATTATTGTTATTGTTATTTTATTATTATTGTTATTATTGTTATTTTGTTGTTATTATTATTGTTATTATTGTATTATTATTACTATTATTATTATTATTGTTATTATTATTGTTATTATTGTTATTATTGTTGTTATTATTGTTATTATTATTGTTATTATTATTGTTATTATTATTGTTATTATTATTATTATGTTATTATTATGTTATTAGTATCATTATTATTGTTATTATTGTTATTATTGTTCTGTTACATGCATAGCGCGGATACACGGGACCTTTGTTTATCGTCCCAACCGACAATAATGTGTATCTGTTTTACGTTTATTTATCGTCGCTATGAGGCGTCCTCCTGAAGAGATTAATAATTTTAGATTTTTGGAGGAAAGTGCAATGATACATAGAGGATATTTGTTTGTTTTGAGTGAATATGGAATATATCTCACTGAGAAGTGAGAAAATTTCAAATATTTTCACGAGCGCGTAGCGCGAGTGAAAATATGAAAATGTTCTCACTTCGAGGTGAGATATATTCCATATTCACTCAAAACAAACAAATTTTCTTTTTATTTTATGATAATTGGTGAAAAACAAACACAAAATGAAGAAATTAAAATAGCTGGCCGCCGTGTTTTTGCGCGGATGAATACATTAACGACTATACGTCGTGAGTCGAAAGAAATACAAATCTGCCGCCATCTTGAATTTAAAGTTGAATCGAGGAAAAATACATGAACAATCGCCAATCGCCAGCCTCGCCAATGGCTACAATATTGCAAAATTGGCTAATAAAAACTCAGTTTAATGGCTACAATATTGCAACATTGGCTAATAAAAACTCAGTTTGGCGAAAATTATAAAAACGGCGAAAATCTGTAAAATATCCGAAAATTGGAAATTCCCCGGAGACTATTTTTGGAAAATTACTCGGGTCAAGGTGAAATCGTGTCGCGCGTGACTAATATCTCGGACTGGAGAATCATACAAGCGTGTTGTTTGTTTATTTAATGGGGCGTAATGTTTGATTAGTGTGCAAACAAGGGACACACTATGAATGCTTATTATATTGAGCAGGTCGGCATTACATTGTTGCCCAAATCCTTTGTAGATGAAAATTATGCTACCAAATTGAAAAGCTTTACACGACTGTTAGACGCACACTTTGTTGGGGTGTATGGTGCCTGTGGTTAGCCGTATAGTAAGTGTGTCGGCAACTTTTGTTTTTGTTGTCGTTAATTGACTCAGGCCCGTCGCTGGGCATACGCAAGTACGCACGTGCGTATCATTGGTCTCAGAAAATGAAAAAAATGAAAACTCCAAAAATGCAATAAAACCCCCGGGGGGGGGGGTAGTAGGGATACATAGGCGCCGTGATGTGTGGAGTGGTGGAATAATTGAACCCATTGCAAATACCTTTATACGGATTGTCGTAAGAACTTTAGTCCTGCAAGTGTATGTTACAAAATGCAGGAAATTGCTTCCTCATTTCAAAAAATATCAGGGGGGCATGCCCCCGGACCCCCTAACATACTCGCTAGCTATGCTCACTCGACAAGCAAGCATGTTTGGCCGTGCGTATCATCAAAATAGCTCCAGCCACGGCCCTGATTGTGTATGTTAATTTGAATATCTCAAAGGAAAGCAGTATGTAACCCTTACCTCAGTTGTAGTTTATGGCATACAGCACTTAGGTGGTGCAATTGCAAGATACATATAATAAATTAATATACTATAAATACTCTGGGGGAAATGGCGCGCGTCGGAATTGGCTAAAGGAAACGCAGATTTGGCTACAAAAAATTTAAGAGCCAGAGCAGGCCTTAATTTAATTTGGATTTATTGTTTCAATTTACAGTGACAAAATTCGAGACATTGTCAGTTGTATTTCGCTTTTGAATTGTTTCATAACAAAAACAATAATACAGGTAAATAGTGTCATTGAAGCCAGGTAAACGGTGAAAATTAAATGACACGTGTGACACGGTGCAAGTTTGTGAAAAAAACATCGGATGATAAAATTATTTTACATTCCAGGTACATATCCTCAATATTGTTAAATTCCATTTGTTATTTATTTAAATTTTGTTAAGAGCTATTAATTGTTTATATATTATTATTCAATAGCAGACGGTTGATTTGTTGATTGTTGTTATCTAAGCATTTAAAGGGAGAGTAATAGTGCAAGAATAGTGTATTGGGAAGGGAGATAATAAAAAACGTAGTCCGGCACCGATGAGATATGGATTATATCTCACTGATAGAACACTGTATTTCATCAATTAGCATAAAATAAAGACAGATACCCATTCTAGAGTCTCCTCTGGTTCTTTTACGTGCACGGTGTAAAGCACCGACACGAGACCTCGGTTTAAAGTCCCATCTGAAAGACTGTTAATTTTATTAGGGTCAGATGGATAGAACACAATAATTTATACTATTTATTTCCCTTATATAGGATTTTAGCATGTTCATATGAAAGTATCGGAAGTATTAAAAAATGATGCCACTATATTGTTTCTGCATGCCTTATATAATATATGCTTTGAGAATGGTATTACTCCATCATTATGGAATAGATGTATTATTAATCCAATTCCAAAGTCTACAACAGCTGATCCTACAGACCCCATGTCTTATAGAGGCATTTCTCTAGCTTGTACAACATACAAGATATACTGTAATATATTGAATGATAGATTGAGTTCTTGGGTTGAAGACAATGGCATTTTGGCAGATGAACAGAATGGTTTCCGTAAGAAGAGAAGCACTTCCGATCAAATTTCGTCTTTAGTTAATTTAGTTGAAACACGAAAGAAACTTAAGCAATGTACTTATGCAGCTTTCATAGACTTCCGTAAAGCTTACGATTTCATTAATCGTTCTAAATTATGGACACGATTAAATGATATAGGTATTTCTGGTAAAATGGTTCTAGCCATAAAGTCACTCTATTCATCTGTCGCCTCTTGTGTTAGAATTAACTCATTTAAAACAGACTGGTTTAATGTTCATTGTGGATTGAGACAAGGCTGTGTGTTATCACCTTTGTTGTTTAATTTATATATCAATGACCTAGCTGTATATCTTAAGTCCTTTGATATTGGTATTAATATAGATAATGAAAAGGTTTGCATACTCCTATATGCTGATGACATTGTTTTACTAGCTAAAGATGAATATGACTTACAAATTTTGCTAAATGCTCTGAACGATTGGTGTTGTCTTAAGGACATGTCAATTAATGCCGATAAGAGTAAGATAGTGCATTTCCGTCCAGATAGCCGGGCGAGGTGTGAGCATATATTTAAATGTGGAAATGAACAGTTATCCGTTGTTGACAGATATACATACCTCGGTGTTGTTCTTCAGGAACACCTAGATTTTAATGTTACAGCTAAGATGGTTGCTCAGAGTGCAAGTCGTGCGTTAGGATTATTGATAGCTAAATGTAAAATTTCGGGAGGGGTACCGTATAATGTATTCACCAAGCTATACGACACTGTTGTTTGGCCTGTAATTGCTTATGGTGCCTCAATATGGGGGTATAAATCCTTTCCTTGTATAAATGCTGTCCAAAACCGTGCTATGCGGTTTTATCTTGGTGTCGGCAAGTATACACCCAATGCAGCCGTTTCCGGTGAAATGGGTTGGCAACCTCCCATTGTCCGTCAATGGAAAACAGTTTCTACGTTTTGGGTACGAATTTCCAATACAAATAACTCGAGATTGAACAAACGAATTGCACTTTGGGCAAACGAGAAATCTGCTTCCTGTAAAAACTGGTTCTATTTTGTTAAGAAACATTTTACGGATATTGATTTTGCAGAATTTTGTAACTTATATGCTCCAATTTCTAAGCCTCATTGTGTCGAATGTGTGGGAAAATTTGGTATGAACAAATATATAACAGATTGGTATGCCTCTATAAATAGCATTCATGGTACTACTGGACGAGGTCGTAACAAATTAAGAACGTATTGTAAGTTTAAGCATGTATTTGAACCTGAGGAATATTGTAAAATGATTTTACCTACACGACACAGGTCGGCATTTAGTAAATTTAGATGCGGTGTTGCACCAATCCGTATAGAAACCGGAAGGTATGAGAATTTAAGATTAGACGATCGTAAATGTCCCTTTTGTAATGTGATAGAAGATGAACATCACGTTTTATTGGAATGTGCCATATATAATGATCTTAGAACTTTACTATTGCAGAAGGCAATATTAGCTGACCATAATTTCTGTAATATGACAAAACGTGATCAATTTCTATTTCTATTCAGTAATCAATCAGTGATAAGACTTTGTGCCAAAACCTGTTTTAATATACTACAGCGTCGTTACTTTTACCTTTGTAAATAATGCCCTTTTTGTGTTAATTACTATATATCTATGATTTTTACAGACTACAAGAAGCAACTGCTAATTAGGTCATTCTCGATCTGATCCTGGGTGATAACTGATTTTGTAAAATATTTCTTAAAAGCGCACTAGTGCTTGTTTTTCGATTTAGTGTTTTATACCATTTTGTTTTATTTCGTATTTAAATATAAATTAGCAACTGTTTCTTGGCTTTAGAATGTAAATAAGCATTAACTAATAGTAGTGTGGGATTTTATAATGTGATATGTTTTGTTGCAATATGTCTCTTATAATTCTATTCAGAATGGCTATGTACTTTTAATCTGATTATTTATATTTGTGTTTGTATTACATGTATGTACATAGATGAGACTTTAATAAAGATTAAAACCTATGAAACATATTTCTAAACAATTACACATTTCCAAATTAATATTACAGTACAATACACAAATAAAGCACATAAATGACAGGAGTGTGATAATTTAGCCGCTGGACAGAGTAGATGTGTTGTGACAACTTTAACAGCATCCGAGACGACTTCGGGTAATCGATATACGAAGTACAATGGCTATTATATTCGAACAGTCCATTGTATTTGACAAAATGTCATCAATCATCTAAATGGCGTTTTCTAATATTGTTAAAACTCGTGACCCAAACCAGTTGGATTCTTTTATTAGTTAAGTTTATTTAAAAAAAATACAGGGCCTTCTCTCTTTGTTTTGTACGATGATCTGTTTTATTATGTGTGTTGTGTAGATTGTCACTACAAAATGTAGTTTCACTGTTCGCTATCTCTATCATGCATATGTGTTGACCTCATGGGCTCTTTAGCCTAATGGTTTTGAATAAAATGTATGTCTGTCTGTCTTTAGCGTCGCTACCGGTTGCCCATTTGAGCGACGGGTCGTTTACCTAACAACACCTTTCCTTGTCAGGCTCCAGCGGTTAACCAGTACCAACATCCGTAAGAAACTGCCAACTTTTTCATTTACGCACTCATAGTCATCATTATATGCACCAATAATTCGCACACAATTGTGTGCAGAGTATCACCAAGACATACGCTCTGAGCTATACTAACGTAACGCATTTAACTATACACAGTAGTGTCTGCTTCCGTTCCATGGTAATTCCGACGACAGGAAGTATGATTGCCAGCACATCGCTCATTGCAAGAACATCACTCACATCAATCATTGCAAGAACATCACTCACATCAATCATTGCAAGAACATCACTCACATCACTCATTGCAAGAACATCACTCACGTCAATCGTCCGCCTCCGTGGTCGAGTGGTTAAGGTCGCTGACTTTTATACCACTGTAACCTATCATCACTGATGGTCACACGGGTTCGAGCCCCGCTCAGGTCGTGTCTCATTTATATGAAAAAGTTGGCAGTTTCTTACGGAGGTTGGTGCACCCAAGTACTGGTTAACCGCTGGAGCATGCCCAGGAAAGGTGTTGTTAGGTAAACTGCCCGCCGGCGATATAGCCCAAAATGGTGCTGATGCAGGCGTAAAACCCGAAATATAACATAACATAACACTCACGTCAATCATTGCAAGAACATCACTCACGTCAATCATTGCAAGAACATCACTCATTGCAAGAACATCACTCACGTCAATCATTGCAAGAACATCACTCACATCACTCATTGCAAGAACATCATTCACGTCAATCATTGCAAGAACATCACTCATTGCAAGAACATCACTCACATCACTCATTGCAAGAACATCACTCACATCAATCATTGCAAGAACATCACTCACATCACTCATTTCAAGAACATCACTCACATCAATCATTGCAAGAACATCGCTCACATTAATCATTGCAAGAACATCACTCACATCAATCATTGCAAGAACATCACCCACGTCAATCATTGCAAGAACATCACTCATTGCAAGAACATCACTCACATCACTCATTGCAAGAACATCACTCACGTCAATCATTGCAAGAACATCACTCATTGCAAGAACATCACTCACATCAATCATTGCAAGAACATCACTCACGTCAATCATTGCAAGAACATCACTCACATCAATCATTGCAAGAACATCACCCACATCACTCATTGCAAGATCATCACTCACATCACTCATTGCAAGAACATCAATCACATCACTCATTGCAAGAACATCACTCACATCACTCATTGCAAGAACATCACTCACGTCAATCATTGCAAAAACATCACTCACATCACTCATTGCAAGAACATCACGCATTGCAAGAACATCACTCACATCAATCATTGCAAGAACATCACTCATTGCAAGAACATCACGCATTGCAAGAACATCACTCACATCAATCATTGCAAGAACATCACTCACATCAATCATTGCAAGAACATCACTCATTGCAAGAACATCACTCACATCAATCATTGCAAGAACATCACGCATTGCAAGAACATCACTCACATCAATCATCATGTGGAAGTCGTGATAGCGCAGTGGATGCGCGTTCGCTTCAGGTGCGAAAGGTCCGGAGTTCGAGCCGCACTGGAGCCGTTACGATTGTGCCCTTAGGCAAGGCATTTAACTTCCACGTTGCCTCTTCTCTCTCCCTCGTGGCGATGGATTCCATCAGTAATGAGGTCTCGAGAGTGATTTATATAAGTTGAAATAACTTGTTTCGCAATCGAGCTAAAATAAATTTGTATTAAAAAAAAAAAACATCAATCATTGCAAGAACATCACTCATTGCAAGAACATCACTCATTGCAAGAACATCACTCATTGCAAGAACATCACTCATTGCAAGAACATCAATCATTGCAAGAACATCACTCATTGCAAGAACATCACTCATTGCAAGAACATCAATCATTGCAAGAACATCACTCATTGCAAGAACATCACTCATTGCAAGAACATCACGCATTGCAAGAACATCACTCACGTCAATCATTGCCAGAACATCACTCACACCACTCATTGCCAGAACATCATTCATTGCCAGAACACCACTCAATATATCAGTTTGACTATACAGATGTATTATGTTTAGCATTCTGAGAACATCAGGGACGAGCCATGTTTTAATGCTACTGCGGCAGGAGGAACATTGTATGTACCGACGGAGAAAGATGGCCATGGATATTTTATCAGGAGGTACGGACTGTATTTTATGTAAGGACATTGTTTATCGACCTTTGCCTTTAAGCGTAACAATCCCATGATAGGTTGTGTGTGTATTTACCCAACAGGGAAGATGTCCATGTCTGCTCTATATAATTATTTCCGTACTTGATTGTGATGAAATGATGAAATAGCAAGTGTTATCAATTGTCTTTTGTATTAATTGAACGCGTATCAATGCAACACACTTATATTTCTTAGCTTTTTGAAACCGGCCACAAATCTATAGCTTAAAAACAATAATATAGCTTTGTGTTACTATATATAGCTGTATAGCTATATCTACATTATTCTTTGACAGTCGTTGTGTCACTTAGCGGTAAGCTTGACAGGTTAGCATGTCAAACTAGATACACATCAACTGGAACCATGTGTTTGTATGTTGTGTTGATGTGAGTGTGGTGATTAGGGTGCATAGCAGCGGCATACAGTGTTTCACAAGCTTACACGCACCCTTTGGATATACCATTATATACTGGAGAATTACGCAGCTTTGGAATCTTCATGTGAAATACGGTTCATTGTTGCATAGAACAATTACGTATCTATTATAATTCTAACGGGTTGTAGGATGGAGTATTTAAAGGCATCTGTGATTGTACTGTTTGTAGTATATGCATCTCAGGTGAGTTGGTGTTGCGTTTTTCAAGAATATTGGTTATAAATGCAAGTGACTCGTTTTATGTACTACATTTTATTCGTTTTTAAACTATGCCTTATTATGCTATGTGTTAATCAGATCTACATGTATTTATGGCACATTTTCTATCACAGACGGTTCTATTCCATACAAATGTGTCCATGCATTATATAATCATTTTACAGTTGATGTCAAAGGGCTCGTTGTCTGGTGACAAAATGATCGAACAATAAATCAACTCTTGCACATGTATCTATTATTGTGCTGATAGAAATAAGAGACAACATAATGTTATACTAATTTATTTTAGCTCAATTGCGAAACAAATTCTTAAAACTTATATTAATCACTCTCGAGATCTCATTCCTGGTGGAATCCATCGCCACGAGGGAGAGAGGAGGTAATGTGGAATTTAAATGCCTTGCCTAAGGGCACACTCATAATGCCTCAAGCGGGGATGGAACTCCGGACCTTTTGCATATGAAGCGAACGCGCTATCAGGCAGGTTTGAGCCTGGACCGAGTCATATATGAGTTCCGTAGTCTGATGTTTCTTCACTCTCTTTTTGTCCCGGTTGCTATTCCACTGATTACGGTCGTAATTCCAAAACCAAATAAAAGTGTGTGTTTATTATAGTGTCACCCCTATTGAAAGTGCCAGCCATTACTGACTTATGATACACCCTTTTTTATGGACATCAGTACTTCCCGAATCATGTCCTTCAAGGCCAAGCGCCAGGCTGATAACCATTAGTATCAGTAACCATTATTTAACTAGCTGGCGGCTCACCAACACCAATATCAGAATGAATCCCAAATGAGGTTCGAACCTTCGACCTGCCGCGGGTTCGAACCTCCCGCTCCGTATGCGGACACCTTAGCCACTAGGCCACGGACGGAGACGGCAAGTATGTTTTATAGAATAAATTCGTGAAAATCGTGCAAGTCCGCTATTTCTAGCCCAGGTTTCCATCAATAGTATTTACAAAGAGTCACAACGTTCCTTTTTACAAACCGACAGCGTCGGACATATGGATTTAATGATCGAGAAGACCCGTATTCAGGACTACTTGACTGTAGTTGACGGCTCGTATCCTTGAGCAAAATACCACACACATGTACATACACATTGCTTAATATTGTTTTACATAGTTCTTCAATTCGAGATATGTATTTTCCTATTAACCCCCCCCCCCCCCCATTGCCCGATAACGTCCCATTAATAACAAAAAATGTATATTGGTCCTTTTAGTTGGAATACTTTGTTTTTACTGTTGTTCCCTAACCAGATGTTACGATATGATAAATGTCATTTATCAAATTAATGTTAATTAATTGATAACCAATGTTTACAGTAGATTATCCGTTGAATATGCTGTGGGATATCTGTCGAGATTTAATGATTTAATTAATTATAAGATGATAAAACGGGCGAAAATGGATAGCAATGCATTGCAAAGGAATCAACGATAAAAACAGAGGAAACCAATTAAGAGGACCAATCAACTTTTAGGAGTATTCATGGGCAGTAGCTGACCAATGTCGCTCATTGCATGGCAACTGTAGCTCAAAATAAAAAATACTATTACTATTTTATACCGATGTTCGAGCTCAAAACTTGCGATCATCCTCCAATCTCCACCTATACATTCCTAATCCAAACGTTTTAGAAACTCTTTCTTATATATTCAGTGTCATACTTGTGGAATTCCCTCCTTTATCACATCAAAACAGCACATTATGTTTCACACGTCCACGCTTTATATATCAGGTGGTGCAACGAACAGACCGTTAACCTAATAAACTGATAATTTACAATTATACATGTATATAAGTATCAGTTATTGCAGCTTATATTCTTATTTCCCATGAACGTCTTACTGGTCACTGTTTACATGTTTCATTCTGCTATTTTTTAATTTGTTGAGGGCCTCATGGTAGATTGACATAATTGTTGAAATTAGTTTAAACAAAGTTTATTATTATTTAATTATTATTATTATGATGATGATGATGATGATGATGATGATGATGATGATGCTTATTATTATTATTATTATTATTATTATTACATGCTATTAACTAGAGTATAACAGAAGCAGACAAGAACGTAGTCCTTGTTAAAGTGTGTTCAACTTTTTATTTCATACACAAATACATAGCATATATACAGCTCAAAAATTTAAAATTATTCTATTGCGTTTCACAATTACAGATGCAATTTTATACATTTACACATGACAATAATATATAGAAATATAAATACAAATGTATACATATATACATATATAGATATAACTAGGATTCTAGTAATTGGATAAGAACATATTATATCATAATATCTACACCATTACAGTATATAAGTGAGTGATTGGATTAGCGATAAAAGTGGCAATATGAACCATAGACCCAAACACCGCCGTAAGAATGACAACCGTGATGTGGCCAGTATGATCCGCCCATCACAACACGACAGAGCTCGAACCCAAGAGAATGCCCATACAACACTTCACTCGTCAATCCAATACTTATAAAGTCGATGTTATTGAACACACATATTGTATTTAAACTGTTTTATACCATCACATATGTTATTGTTGTACAAAGAGCACACAACTTATCGTTCCATAAAATTGCCTATATAGATAATATAAATAATATGTTTATAATAATATAAGAATGTTTACATGAGGCAAACAATTAGCATTATCATATATACATATGTATTATCCTAAATCACATTCAATATAATACAATGAAACAAAACTAACATGCCACATGTATATTGTATATATAACCACGTGTCAGATAACCACGTGTCAGAAAGGTTAGTTTAAACTTTATTTATTTTATAACGATTGCGAAGCAATTTCTAACAACTTATGTTAATCACTCTCATTGGCGCGGATGAAAGCGTAAATGTGGTCATTCAAGTGGGGGGAAACCGGAGTACACGGAGAAAACCCACCTGTCCGATCTAGCGACCACCGTGCCATCTCACATACGTTTAGGTTGCATTGGTGAGAAGCGAGCGCGCTAATCGGACAGCCAAAAGTTTAGAAAGGTTAATGGTTAGAGAACAACTATCTTTGCAAAAACCATAGGCCATTAAGTCCGCCTCCGTGGTCGAGTGGTTAAGGTCGCTGACTTGTATACCACTGTAACCTATCATCACTGATGGTCACGGGTTCGAGCCCCGCTCAGGCCGTGTCTCATTTATATGAAAAAGTTGGCAGTTTCTTACGGAGGTTGGTGCACCCAAGTACTGGTTAACCGCTGGAGCCTGCCCAGGAAAGGTGTTGTTAAGTAAACTGCCCGCCGGCGATATAGCCCAAAATGGTGCTGATGCAGGCGTAAAACCCGAAATATAACATAACATAACATAGGCCATTAATGTTACCAGTGCAATTATATAATTTATCATGCATGCAATTGCAATGGCAGACAAGTGAAACAAGACTTGAAATAAATGACAAGGAAATGACAAGACTAGACAACACAAGGCAACTCAAATAATAAATATTAGTTGAGAGAGTTGTGAGCATGTTACAATGCAATCTGTATTACCAATCGGTATATAAGTATGCGTGCAAGTCTAATTACAACACAAACAATATAGCATCGATATGCTATATGCGATATGCTATATGCTATATATATATATATATATATATATATATAATGCGAGTTTATAATGTTGTAGAGGAATTAATATAAGTGTTATGAAAACTGTTGCTTCTGCTGTTCTTGTTGCTGTTTATGCATGTAGTTGATGCTGCTGATGTTGATGTGGTTATTATTATTGTTGCTGTTGCTGTTGATTATGTCGTCGTCGTCGTCGTCGTCGTCGTCGTCGTCGTCGTCGTCGTCGTTGATGTTGCTATGATGATGATGATGTGTCTGCTATCACTATTATTAGACTAAGAATAGAAATAATGAATTTGAATTAAATTGGAAATATTCGTGAACAAGTCCATTATATTAGGATGCTAAGAGAAATAACATCATCATTGCATATCAACAAATATATATACTTGATACAATCCTGTCCAATGATAAAGATACTTCCATAGATACAAATTTGTGAAAATTATAATATTGGTATGTTTTACATGTCATTTATTGAAATAAATACTGTTTAAACTAAACAATATATACTAACAGTATACATACAAAATCAACATACATGTATTTACATACATCGTTTATATGATTGATCGTGTATTATACAAAACACACATATTATTAATTCAAACATTTTCTTATCTTCATACCTTCTTTAATATATTTCGCTATTTTTATTTGTTTATTTTTTTAATTTCAGCTCATAATTTTAGTATTGTAGTCCATGCAATATATGCTGGAACATATTAACTGTCCAAGTAGACATGCACATGTATATTTGCATACATACTAAATAAGTAATTTGTAATATTAAAGTTTATCCTCTCTAAAAACAAATATATATCTATTCTAATTCTATTCTAAAATTTCTACTCAATACATGTATAATTAGCTTGTATGACATTGATCACGTGTAAATAGTATGTATACTATGTATATAATTATGACTATGTACTATATGTATACGTCTAAATAAATAAACTTCTACTTCTAATGCTTTCCGAGAGGACATACTAAATGAAAATGGAATTCTGACTCGATTTTTAATTGATTACAAAATAAACATAGTCTTTGATCTCTACATACATTAGAATTATTTTCACTACTACACCTCTGATTAGAATTGTTGCCAAAACCTGTTTTTATATTCTTCAAACACGCTCTTTTTATTTATGTAAATCATGTATCCATTTGTTTTATTAAGCGTGTGTCTCTTATCCATTCCGAGAAACAGCTGCTAATTAGTTCAACCGCGATCTGATCGAGACTGATAACTGACATTTCTTAATTGCGCATTAGTGCTTTTTTGATTTCAGTATTTAAAAATTTCCGGTTTTAGTAAGTATTCAATTAGCGACTGTTCCTCGGTTTTAATATGTAAATATAATAGTATGTCAGTAGACTGTGAGAGTTGGATTATCTGTGATTAGATTAGTCTCGTATAATTCTTTTATAATGAATGGCGTTTTACTTTGCCACGATAATTTGTTGTGTATAGTGTATGTATTGTACAACGATGAGACTGAAATAAAGAATAAATCTGTAAATCTACATTATCATAATCTACCAGCTTCTATAGCAAGATTGTGAGAAGAAAGACGAAAACGTGAAAGTTCGATTCTTATATTATCGCAGCTACTATTACTTAGGTATGATTCAAATCCAAAACAAGGTAAACATTGGAGTGAAATGTAGCACATTCTGGGAATGTATAGATATGCTAACACTGAATTATAATTGGTTTTCATTACATCATTACATCCTACGGAGAGGGAGGTCGAAGGTTCGAATCTCGTCAGGGGTTCGTTCTGATATGGCCGGTTGGTGAGCCGCCAGCTAGTTAAATAATGGTTACCGATTGCCTACCAGCCTGGCGTCTGGCATACAAGCCATGGAAGTCGTGATAGCACAGCGGATGCGCGTTCGCTTCAGGTGCGAAAGGTCCGGAGTTCGAGACCCACTGGAGCCGTTACGATTGTGCCCTTAGGCAAGGCATTTAAATTCCACGTGGCGATGGATTCCATCAGGAATGAGGTCTCGAGAGTGATTTATATAAGTTGAAATAACTTGTTTCGCAATCGAGCTAAAATAAATTTGTATTAAAAAAAATGGGATTCGGGAAGTACTGATGTTCGTAAAAAGAGGTGTCTCATAAGTCAGAAATGGCTGGCCCTTTAAATAGGGGTGACACTATAATAAACAAACACTTTACGTTTTACATTAATTTATACAAAACTATGTTAGCTCGATAGTGTAACAAGTTCTTACAACTTATATGAAACGCTCTCTCGACCTCATTCCTGGTGGAATCCATTTACTCCAGACAATATAAATATAGGTTCAAACTAATTGCAAAAATTGTTATTTTCAAACTGAATGAAAACTCATATGCACATTAGTCACACAAACATGTTGCACTCTACAGATGGAGCTAAAATGGAAAAACGTTGTGGTGAATTATTGGAGTAATCGCCATTAGACTGAGTTTACTGTACCACGTGCGATTCCGGGTAATTATCTCTCACAGTTATATGTGTGTGTGTTTCGAGATTATCACGATCTGCCAGACCGAACGTACTCTAAGTGAACACCAGAAGTTACATCACCCGTTGAGGCTTGACCCCTACGTGCACCATTCACCTCTTAAGATATAGGGTTTCGTGAATCGAATGCGATAAATCTTGATACAAACAGCATGTGCTTGATTGTATACTTAGTTCATACACATTTATTTGAGCTCGATTGCGAAACAAGTTCTTTCAACTTATATTAATCTCTCTCTCGACCTCATTCCTGATGGAATCCATCGCCATGAGGGAGAGAGAAGAGGCAACGTGGAATTTAAATGCCTTGCCTAAGGGCACAATCGTAACGGCTCCAGCGGGGCTCGAACTCCGGACCTTTCGCACATGAAGCGAACGCGCATCCACTGCGCTATCACGACTTCCACTTTGTATACTTAATGCCTATTACATGGGCGTAACCATGTCATGATATATGTGTAGGTATCATTAAGATATGGGGCTCGGCGGGGGCGGGTAATCTCACAAAATTGTTAATGTCTATATCACCGTTGTTGCATTATGGGCCATTTTAAAATTTAAAGGATGTGTTGACGATAAATAATGAACAGTTTTACAGCTCTGAATATTATCCATTAAAAAGTAATGACCTAACCGACATATGCACACACCGTCTGTGTGGCCTAGTGGTTAAGGCGTCCGAATGTTCGAACCTCGTCAGGGGTTCGTTCTAATATGGCTGGTTGATGAGCCGCCAGCTAGCTAAATAATGGTTACCGATTGCCTACCAGCCGTGCGCATGACATACAAGCATAGGATTCGGGAAGTACTGATGTTCATAAAAGGATGTGTCTCATAAGTCATAGGGGTGACAATATAATAAACAAACACTTTACTTTTATTTTCATATTCGATAGGTTCGCCTTACTTTTCAATTTTATTTCGTTTTTTGCATATTCCTATTTGAATTTTGAAAGAAAATGCGCAGGCATGTGCCTATACTGCTTACACGAAGCTACGCCACTGCACTGGTGAAATATTTATATGAAATTATACTGGTTCAACGTTTGGTCAATGAAAGCAATTAGAGTGAGCTTCCAATGCATCTCATATCTCTAAAATGCTCTCAATTAACTAATAGCTGATAATGAAGGTGATTGTCTCTAAAATGCTCTCAATTAACTAATAGCTGAAGGTGATTGTAAAGTAATTATAAATAATTTATTTTCTATATATTGTAACTATGTACACGTTAATCCAATACATTAACAGTGTTTCTGTTGGTGCTTTAAACCAGGAGGAGAATCGGAAATGGGTCTATGCAATATCCTCCAAAAATCTAAAATGAATAATCTCTTCAGGAGGCGTTGATCAGGAGGAATATTGAGCATATGATCCTAAAGGTGGAATTGGAGTACATTGCTCGCCCATATGGTTTACCGGCGGCGAGGGTAAATAAACGGAATCATCATCATCAATTGGAGTACAGACTTTTGTTGTTGATTGATACAAATCTATAAAGGCTTAAGACAATATTGTTGGACAGTGTGCAAAATTTCAACCATTGGCATTTTTAAAAAATCCAAAATGACCGCCGCCACCGCCGAAATAATTCAAATGGCCATAACTCTTTGGTATTTGTGGCAGACACGTAATGTTGGGCTCTATACCCAGGTTTTTAAGCATTAAGCATGATGAATTTACTGGAAGGGTTATTTATGTGATTATACTATTATTTCATCCATTGGCATTTTTTTAAAATCCACAATGGCTGCCGCCACACTCCAAAATCATTAAAATGGCCATCACTCTTTAGTCATAGAGACATAATAATTTTGGACTCTATACCCAGGTTTTCAAGCATGACAAATCTACTGGAAGGGTTATTTATGTGATTAGATGACTATAATACCATAAAAAAACAAATGGCTGCTCTCCCCCACCTCCGAAAACATTAAAATGTCCACAACTCTTTAAGTAATTGTGGTAAAGACCCAATTTGGGCTCAATTTATCTTTGAATTTTCAATTAAAGTAATTTGTACTACTACCAACAAAATGAATTATTCCAATGTCATATCATTAGCATCATCTGGTTCACCACTGGTGTAGCCTTGTCTGATTCTTTTACCTCATGTGTGAGGTGAGGATTCTTGTATGCATCTTGCATGGATGAAATAATAGTCTAGTCACATACATAACCGTTCCAGTAGATTCCTCGTGCTTTTAATGATTTCGGGGGGGGGGGGGGTATTTTGGATTTTAAAAAAATGCCCATGGATGAAATTTTGCACACACTCCAACAAACTCAAATCAATCAATAAAAATAGTCTGTACTCCATTTCCACCCATTGTGTAATTTCCTCCTGACTACGTCGCTTTACGTTTAAACTTTAGTTTATTTTACAACGATTGCGAAGTTTTAACAACTTATATTAATCTCTCGTTGGCGCGGATGAAAGCGTAAATGTGGCCATTTGTGTGGGAGGAAACCGGAGTACCCGGAAAAAACCCATCTGTCCGATCTGGCGACCATCATACCATCTCACATACTTCCCGGTCGGAGGATCGAACCGGGGTTGCATTGGTGAGAAGCGAGCGCGCTAACCACTGCGCTAATCGGACAGCGTCGCTCATATGGGCAACCGGTAGTAACGATAAATAAACGTAAAACACACATTACATTACCCTGTCTCGACTCTATAGGGCCTTTTGAAAACATGCCAGTATACAACACAGTGCACGAGACTTCTGACTAGTTTGAGCAGCTCATCACATGCCCACATTAGAAGTTGAACAATGTCCTGCCATGCATAAACTCACCGCCCAACTCATTAAGTCTTTGTAGCAACAAAATGTCAACTGAATGTCAAAATAATTAACATTAAACCAGTTAGAATTAATTTAAACTGACAAAAATAAGTTATTACTGCACAAAATTATCATACTGCGGTAAATTAATGATAATGCGTAAATACAGTACGATTTCGCTTAATAGTTTAATTTCTGGAGCGCATGTATATGTCACATATTGTCTCATATATCCCGCACGCCTGTATGTGTCACATGTCTGCTCATAATGTTTATATCCCACACGTCTGTATGTGTCACATGTCGGCTCATATATTCCCCACACGTGTATGTGTCACATGTATGCTCAAATATAACACACGCCTGTATATGTCGTCTCATATATCCCACATGTCTGTATGTGTCACATGTCGTCTTATATATCCCACATGTCTGTATGTGTCACATGTCGTCTTATATATCCCACATGTCTGTATGTGTCACATGTCGTCTCATATATCCCACACGCCTGTATGTGTCACATGTCGTCTTATATATCCCACATGTCTGTATGTGTCACATGTCGTCTTATATATCCCACACGCCTGTATGTGTCACATGTCGTCTTATATATCCCACACACACGCCTGTATATGTCACATGTCGGCTCATATATCCCACATGTCTGTATGTGTCACATGTCGGCTCATGTATCCCACATGTCTGTATGTGTCACATGTCGTCTCATATATCCCACATGTCTGTGTGTGTAACATGTCATCTTATATATCCTACATGTCTGTATGTGTAACATGTCGTCTTATATATCCTACACGTCTGTATGTGTCACATGTCGTCTTATATATCATACATGTCTGTATGTGTCACATGTCGTCTTATATATCCCACATGTCTGTGTGTGTAACATGTCGTCTTATATATCCCACACGTCTGTATGTGTAACATGTCGCCTTATATATCCTACATGTCTGTATGTGTCACATGTCGTCTCATATATCCCACACGCCTGTATGTGTCACATGTCGTCTTATATATCCCACACGTCTGTATGTGTAACATGTCGTCTTATATATCCTACATTTCTGTGTGTGTAACATGTCGTCTTATATATCCCATACGCCTGTATGTGTCACATGTCGTCTTATATACCCCACACGCCTGTATGTGTCACATGTCGTCTTATATATCACACACGTCTGTATGTGTCACATGTCGTCTCATATATCCCACATGTCTGTATGTGTCACATGTCGTCTTATATATCCCACACGTCTGTATGTGTAACATGTCGTCTTATATATCCTACATGTCTGTATGTGTCACATGTCGTCTCATATATCCCACACGCCTGTATGTGTCACATGTCGTCTCATATATCCCACATGTCTGTGTGTGTCACATGTCATCTTATATATCCCACACGCCTGTATGTGTCACATGTCGTCTTATATATCCCACACGCCTGTAGGTGTCACATGTCCTCTTATATATCCCATACGACTGTATGTGTCACATGTCGTCTTATATATCCCACACGCCTGTATGTGTCACATGTCGTCTTATATATCCCACACGCCTGTATGTGTCACATGTCGTCTTATATATCCCACACGCCTGTATGTGTCACATGTCGTCTTATTTATCCCACATGTCTGTATGTGTCACATGTCGTCTTATATATCCCACATGTCTGTATGTGTCACATGTCGTCTTATATATCCCACATGTCTGTGTGTGTCACATGTCGTCTTATATATCCCACACGCCTGTAGGTGTCACATGTCCTCTTATATATCCCATACGTCTGTATGTGTCACATGTCGTCTTATATATCCCACATGTCTGTATGTGTCACATGTCGTCTTATATATCCCACATGTCTGTATGTGTCACATGTCGTCTCATATATCCCACACGCCTGTATGTGTTACATGTCGTCTTATATATCCCACATGTCTGTATGTGTCACATGTCGTCTTATATATCCCACACGCCTGTATGTGTCACATGTCGGCTCATATATTCCACATGTCTGTATGTGTCACATGTCGTCTTATATATCCCACACACACGCCTGTATATGTCACATGTCGGCTCATATATCCCACATGTCTGTATGTGTCACATGTCGGCTCATGTATCCCACATGTCTGTATGTGTCACATGTCGTCTCATATATCCCACATGTCTGTGTGTGTAACATGTCATCTTATATATCCTACATGTCTGTATGTGTAACATGTCTTCTTATATATCCTACATGTCTGTATGTGTCACATGTCGTCTTATATATCATACATGTCTGTATGTGTCACATGTCGTCTTATATATCCTACATGTCTGTGTGTGTAACATGTCGTCTTATATATCCCACACGCCTGTATGTGTCACATGTCGTCTTATATATCCTACATGTCTGTGTGTGTAACATGTCGTCTTATATATCCCACACGTCTGTATGTGTAACATGTCGTCTTATATATCCTACATGTCTGTATGTGTCACATGTCGTCTCATATATCCCACACGCCTGTATGTGTCACATGTCGTCTTATATATCCCACACGTCTGTATGTGTAACATGTCGTCTTATATATCCTACATTTCTGTGTGTGTAACATGTCGTCTTATATATCCCATACGCCTGTATGTGTCACATGTCGTCTTATATACCCCACACGCCTGTATGTGTCACATGTCGTCTTATATATCACACACGTCTGTATGTGTCACATGTCGTCTCATATATCCCACATGTCTGTATGTGTCACATGTCGTCTTATATATCCCACACGTCTGTATGTGTAACATGTCGTCTTATATATCCCACACGCCTGTATGTGTCACATGTCGTCTCATATATCCCACACGCCTGTATGTGTCACATGTCGTCTCATATATCCCACATGTCTGTGTGTGTCACATGTCATCTTATATATCCCACACGCCTGTATGTGTCACATGTCGTCTTATATATCCCACACGCCTGTAGGTGTCACATGTCCTCTTATATATCCCATACGACTGTATGTGTCACATGTCGTCTTATATATCCCACACGCCTGTATGTGTCACATGTCGTCTTATATATCCCACACGCCTGTATGTGTCACATGTCGTCTTATATATCCCACACGCCTGTATGTGTCACATGTCGTCTTATTTATCCCACATGTCTGTATGTGTCACATGTCGTCTTATATATCCCACATGTCTGTATGTGTCACATGTCGTCTTATATATCCCACATGTCTGTGTGTGTCACATGTCGTCTTATATATCCCACACGCCTGTAGGTGTCACATGTCCTCTTATATATCCCATACGTCTGTATGTGTCACATGTCGTCTTATATATCCCACACGCCTGTATGTGTCACATGTCGTCTTATATATCCCACACGCATGTATGTGTCACATGTCGTCTTATATATCCCACACGCCTGTATGTGTCACATGTCGTCTTATTTATCCCACATGTCTGTATGTGTCACATGTCGTCTTATATATCCCACATGTCTGTATGTGTCACATGTCGTCTTATATATCCCACATGTCTGTATGTGTCACATGTCGTCTTATATATCCCACATGTCTGTGTGTGTCACATGTCGTCTTATATATCCCACACGCCTGTATGTGTCACATGTCGTCTTATATATCCCACATGTCTGTATGTGTCACATGTCGTCTTATATATCCCACACGCCTGTATGTGTCACATGTCGTCTTATATATCCCACACGCCTGTATGTGTCACATGTCGTCTTATATATCCCACACGCCTGTATATGTCACATGTCGGCTCATATATCCCACATGTCTGTATGTGTCACATGTCGGCTCATATATCCCACATGTCTGTATGTGTCACATGTCGTCTCATATATCCCACATGTCTGTATGTGTCACATGTCGTCTTATATATCCCACACGCCTGTATGTGTCACATGTCGTCTTATATATCCCACACGCCTGTATGTGTCACATGTCGTCTTATATATCCCACACGCCTGTATGTGTCACATGTCGTCTTATATATCCCACACGCCTGTATGTGTCACATGTCGTCTTATATATCCCACATGTCTGTATGTGTCACATGTCGTCTTATATATCCCACACGACTGTATGTGTCACATGTCGTCTTATATATCCCACACGCCTGTATGTGTCACATGTCGTCTTATATATCCCACACGCCTGTATGTGTCACATGTCGTCTTATATATCCCACACGCCTGTATGTGTCACATGTCGTCTTATATATCCCACACGCCTGTATGTGTCACATGTCGTCTTATATATCCCACACGCCTGTATGTGTCACATGTCGTCTTATATATCCCACACGCCTGTATATGTCACATGTCGGCTTATATATCCCACACGCCTGTATGTGTCGTCTCATATGTCGTGAATATTTACAAATTAAGACTTGGGTATATCGAAAACGTAATTAAGTCCGATTGTAACCAGATCCTTACTTTATCTCTGAGTCACATGAGTGGTGTTGCCAAATCACACTAAAGAACGGTTGTGACATCGGCTATATTGTCATGTCATCATTTCTACCCACGCGAATTAACATTTAACTTGATTTCAGCTACACGAATTCACGATTTCGTGGTTTCAACTACACAATGTACGATTTTAACTTCACATATTCACGATTTCGTGGTTTCAACTACACAATTTACGATTTTAACTTCATATATTCACGATTTCATGGTTTCAACTACACAATTTACGAATTTAACGTCATATATTCACGATTTCGTGGTTGCAACTACACAATTTACGATTTTAACTTCATATATTCACGATTTCGTGGTTTCAACTACACAATTTACGATTTTATCTTCATATATTCACGATTTCGTGGTTTCAACTACACAATTTACGATTTTAACTTCATATATTCACGATGTCATGGTTTCAACTACACAATTTACGATTTTAGCTTCATATATTCACGATTTCGTGGTTTCAACTACACAATTTACGATTTTAACTTCATATATTCACGATTTCGTGGTTTTAACTACACAATTTTCGATTTCAATAGTCATGAATTCTTGAATTCGATATCATGAAATGATGAAAGAGCGAATGTCATAACCGATCTAGTAACAAATATACGTTTATTTATCGTCGCTACCGGTTGCCCATATGGGCGGCGCCTCATGAAATATTAGTCATACATTTTGGAGGATAGTGCATGATACAGACAGAGACCCATTACAGAGTCTCCTTGGTTCTTTTACGTGCACAGTGTAAAGCACCGACACGAGACCTCGGTTTAACATCCCATCTGAAAGACTGTTATTTTTATTAGGATCAGACGTGGGATCGAACCTGCGATCCTTGGATTACCAGTCCAGCGTGTTACCACTGGACTACAGATCCGTCTGATCAACAAACAAGTAAATATCAAAATGTCAGGGATTGAATTGTTTGGCTTCTTGAGAATGACGATCAATTTATTTATGCAATAGTGTGCGAATCCGTTAAAGCGACACTACATAGGAGGGAAAAACAATTTCTACAGAAGTTCCTATTATGTGGAATGTTTGTCCTCAAATATGTGTGACATATTCCAAATAATAAACACGCGTCGTATATGACGTTGATTGACATAGCAAAGTAATGTAAACAGGGTCAATATACATGCGTAATGCAACCGTGTATCATAAATAATAACATTTATGGCACAGATTTACCGTTATATTATATCTCAGTATTGTACTTGTACATATTTATCTATAGGCTGATTAGATTTATATTATCTCTAAACCCGTATCTACCCTGGGTTCCAGTCTGTCGACTTTTAACTTCTGGCAAAATGACAGGATTAATGATAATCAATAATTACATGGAAAACCCGTCGAAGTTCCCCATGCGTTGATATGATCAGTAACTCAATACGGCCCAATTAAACATTTCGGTGTTCATATATTTATTTGACTGTCCAGGCAAAATATGTCGACGCCTGTTCCCAGGCTAAACCAGTATCATGCACTTAGTATAAACTCCAAGTCAATTCAGGAGCGAGGCTGACTGTTATGTGAAATCCTAGCCTCAGGCTACCAACTCTCGATCGATTTTCGGACGTAAATTGTATTGAAAAGCAATGTTTACATTTAATGAATAATAGTTGGAACTATTTCAGTAGACTGACAGTTTCGACATATTTCCTGTTGTTTACTTGCAAAATCTGATGTGTTGTAGTAAGTTTAATACTGGTATGTTTGATTCACAAGGAAAATGTTAGAGGGAACCAATGCTCGACCTTGACCCACGGTGCTAATTGTTGTGAATATATAATCTGAAACTGCAAATACATCAATTGATTTATCAATGTCTTGATATATATTTAAACGAGTTATTATATCAAATAAATTAAACCTACTCCACTCAAACCCAAAAAACACTAAGACAGTGCATTAAACAGTTAAATAACAATTCACAAATACGTGCTCTATGCACATAGCATGTTTCATACTGTTATATTTACATCGTTTTGCATTTCCTTCCACACACTTTAACCACACCCAATATAGTTCATACCCCGATGGAAACTATTAACCTGCGATTCATTCCTTAATTAGTTTCCCTCGAGGCATCTGTAAATCAACAAAAACAATTATCCTACCATTATATTTAGAGTGCAAGTTACATACTACTCGATTAAACGTGTGCACAACTACACACACGTCATAAATGGAGCGCAGCTATTTACATGGGCGGGCTTACTACTGGACTACGATTTTGTTGTAGATAATAATCAGAATGGATACTTACTTCTGTGTCTTGTTGATATAAGGATACGTCATGTCTTCGATGTTTACTGTTCGACGGAAGCAGCCAAAGTGTCCATTGCCAATCATCCGATACATGGTGTCACCTCACGGAAGATCGGCCCGACTCGATTAGTCATGCTGGTTGTTCCGGAGCATAACCGAATACTGTTATAGTGATGATCGAAGTAGTATTCGGTTACGCTCCGGAACATATTAACCTGGGAACAGGCGTCGATATATTTTGCCTGGTCAGTCAGATAAATATATTTTAACAAATAGTTCCGTAAAACTGTGTAATACTGATCACATTTCAGTTTGAATCTTCTCCCTGGAACAAATATAATGTGTTTCTAGACATGTTCATCTGCAATGCTAGAATTCAAATCGAGGCCACAATCTTTGACCTATGCCACATTTATAACCGGAAGCTAAGTTTAAAATTCCGTGAGCATATCATCAACAGAATAGGATGTATTGTACGTTTATTTGTTACAAGATTGAGGATATCTGCTCACACACTTCGAATTCACACTGGTAGATATTCCAGAAACCGAATACCTCGAAACGAGCGATATTGTCAATGTTGTAACAGTGGACAAATTGAAGATGAATATCATTTTATCATTGTTTGCCCATATTATCAAAATTTAAGAATTGTCTATGTAAAACAATATTACCGTAACAACCCTAGCATGTTTAAATTTATACAATTACTCAAGTCCGAAAATAAGCATACACTATGTAAACTCGCAATTTTTTACAAACGAGCCATTGAAGAAAGAAATTTTTACTTGAATGCTATTACACATGCTTAATTTAAAATCTATACCACTTAGAAATATGAATAGGCCATTATGCAGTCTTCATTCTAAGAGACCAGTTTTGTTCATCCTCTATGTATGAGTAAATTTGTTTAAGCACTTCACTGTTTATGACGTGATAATATATATATATATTGTATGTAATAATTTGTATATGATGATGTACTTTGTACAAATCGAAATAAATTATCTGTTCTGTTCTGTTCTGTTCTGTTCTGTAGTAACCTGGTGGAATATTAAATGTAGTCGATAATTGGTAGCGGTCGAGAATTTGTACCCTGAGGCTATTTTCACGTCCGATTAGCGCAGTGGTTAGGGTGCTCGCTTCTCACCAATGCAACCCGGGTTCGATCCTCGGACCGGGAAGTATGTGAGATGGTATGGTGGTCGCCAGATCGGACAGGTGGGTTTTCTCCGGGTACTCCTGTTTCCTCCCACACGAATGACCATATTTACGTTTTCATCCGTGCCAACGGGAGTGATTAATATAAGTTGTTAGAAATTGCTTCTCAATCGTTGTAAAATAAATTAATTTTAAAGTGAATATTTTCACCTTTGAGAGTGTGTAGACTGCACAAACACAATTTAATGATGCAATAATTTGTAGTACGGTAACGTGCACGAGCACCAAATTCCATATAGTCTGAATATCCAAAACTCATAAATGTCCAGTTTGTTAACAGGTATCCTGTCTACTCCAGTTGAGGATATATGAAAACGGGAAACCAGCTTATGAGTTCGCGCTTAAATTCCCGGCCCTCGGACTTTATGGCAATAACGCAATTCCACGGCGTTCCTGACTCTGTCATGACGCCATCTTGAATCTCGATTGAAATTTTAGTTTCCACTGAAAATGAAATAGCCGAAATACACTCATAACATTAAAATAAATCACAATAAAATTAATTACTGTGACATTTGAGGACACTTAATATGCACCCGAATTCTAATTAGTATGCAGCACGTGAGTACGTGCAACTGTGCAAATAATATATGCAAGAAATAGATGTTTATGGCAATAACAGTATACGAATTAACCCGTTCAACTCCACAGGCCTCTAAATAGGCTTATGAAAAGTGTAGATCCAGATGAGCCGGCTCGTGACGAGCCGTCTCATCAGGATCTGCACTTTTTTGCCAGTAATAATTATTACTATTTTTAGATAAAATTACCCATTTTGATAAATGAACTGGTCCAAAGGTAATTTTCTTATTAATTTATTGGTCTAAAAATAGCATGCACAAGTCCATGTCAGATACTTGGGGTTGAATGGGTTAATTTACTATATAATGACATGAATTATATATCAACCAATTATTTAATTGTCTCAGATAATAATAGCAATAGTACCCTCTATATTAATATTAATATTAATATGCCTATGTAAAAATACTCTTGGAAATTAAATTAGATTTGTCTACTGATCGTTTACTGTACTGATGTGTTTGTGTGTTTTGTTATTTGTATAAATTATATATTTATTGTCATGTATATATATTTATTGTCTTTGCCATAAGTTAGTGAAATTGTAAATGGCCAAAGGCAAATGTTTTGCCGATTTGCTAATAAACTTGAAACTTGAAACATTAATTTAGTTATGTAATTTATTTTTAAATAATATTTTATTGCATTTTTTTCATACATTACATTACAATTATACACACAATGAAATACATAGAAAACGATATGAAATTATATTAGGATTTATCATTATTGCTGTATACATGTCTACATCCCCGCGAGGGGTTCGACATTAGAGTAAGATAGATATACTATGTAATCGGGGGGATGGGTTGGGCTACAAGTTATGACAACATTATTTACAGCCCTTCCACAGTATGTAATATTAACCAGAGTAGGAAGCCATATTCGTGCGATGCATTATTACGATGTTATGTTGTCAAATAGTATATATATGTGTAATACCGCACGAAAGATTATTATGTGAAAGTCGTGATAGCGCTGTGGTAGCGCATTTGCTTCAGGTGCGAAATGCCTAGAGTTCGCGCCCCCACTGTACATAGCCGTTACGATTGTGTCCTTAGGCAAGGCATTTAGATTCCACATTTCCTCTTCTCTCCCTCGTAACATACGGATCTGTAGGCCAGTGGTAACACGCTGGACTGGTAATCCAGGGATCGCAGGTTCGATCTCCCGTCTGACCCTAATAAAAATTAACAGTCTTTCAGATGGGACGTTAAACCGAGGTCTCGTGTCGGTGCTTTACACCGTGCACGTAAAAGAACCAGAGAAGACTCTGGAATGGGTCTCTCTCTCTCTCTCTGTATCATTGCACTATCCTCCAAAAACCTAAAATGACTGATCTCTTCAGGAGGCGTCGCTCATATGGGCAACCGGTAGCGACGATAAATAAACGTAAAACACACACTCTCCCTCGTGGCGTCCATGCATTATGAAAATATCAACTTTTGCAATTAGTTTGAACCTGACTGGTTTAAGTAGATGGACTCCATCATGAATGAGGGTCTCGATAGTGATTAAAATAAGTTATAGGAACTTGTTTCGCAATGGAGCTAAAATAAAGTTGTAAAAATAAAAAAGCATTTTATTGTTTGATGCTTGCGTGTATTTATGTTTCATAATGATCCGCCAATGAGTCACTGCACACTATCTAGTATACATTTATTGCTCTCACAATAAAATCGTTATGCAATATGTATCAATGCTTTTGCTTTCATTAGTAACTAAAGTCTACATCCGTTATGTCGAATTCCGTCGGACCGAACAAAATACTTCGACATAACCGAAGTTTGACGTAACGAAATTCTATATAGACGGATCCAGTTATATGTAAAATGAAATAGTGTCTGAAACCGGACTTTGATCAGACTTCGAGATAACTGGATAATTCGACATAGCCGATTTTGGCATAGCGGATGAATAGTGGCTAGTTTGACATTGAGGGAGCTTGTAGGAATTAAAATTGCACCAACAGCTTAGGTCATATCTCAACTCTCCACCAGCTATTATTGGTGGAGGACGGCCCGATCCCCTCAAGCAGTATGTCAGGCACGGGCGGGCACTCCAGTAGAACAGGTTCGATCCCCCATCTGACCCTAATAAAATTAACAGTCTTTCAGATGGGACGTTAAACCGAGGTCTCGTGTCGGTGTTTTACACCATGCACGTAAAAGAACCAGAGGAGACTCTATAATGGGTCTCTGCCTGTAGCATGCACTATCCTCCAAATTCTAAGATGACTCTTCAGGAGGCGTCACTCATATACACAACCGGTAGCGACGATAAATAAACGTAAAGCACACCAGTAGAACCATCGACCTTCCACAAACTTGGCAGCTTCCCCCCCTTTTTAAAAATCGACAACCACTAGTGAGATTTCGAACCTACGTCATTTGAAGTCACAATGACCCTAACATCTCAACAAGGAAGCACCACCTCAATTGTGAATTTAAATGTCTAATTATGTTATTGTAGAATGTTGATGGTCAATCTGCTGTTCAAAAGAAAGGTGGAGGTGCTAAGAGCCATGAACTCAATGTGATGTTGAAAACTGTATTGGAACAGAACAGAAGGCTGGTTTTACAAAACAACAGGCTACAACAGGTAATCTGACCCTATATAGCTCAAAGGCAGAATGACTTATTTATAAACTAACGTTATATATATTTATCACATGACTTTGCCTGTATTCAGTTTCATACAGCCATCATATATTTTCTTGTATGTACACACGTGTAATACAACCTGGAACGAGTCTGATTGGTCGCGGCATGACAGCTTGCTTTTGGCACCATATAGTTTCCAACTTTGTGGCGTCCGTGTTCCAGTGGTAGAGCGTCGGATTTGG
This sequence comes from Archivesica marissinica, assembly GCA_014843695.1. Classification (NCBI taxonomy): domain Eukaryota; kingdom Metazoa; phylum Mollusca; class Bivalvia; order Venerida; family Vesicomyidae; genus Archivesica; species Archivesica marissinica. The sequence continues at coordinate 37,623,621 of CM026387.1, forward strand.
AATCGAACGATCCCGGGTTCGATATTCGGTCAGGCCACGTATGTAGTGTCATTGAGCAAGGCACCTCACACACATTGCTTAGTACTGGTTAATCGCTTAGGTCGGCTAAGCCTGCCCAGGAAAATATGTATTAAGTCCCCGCGAGGGGTTTGACATTAAAGGAACATACATACATACTTTGCCACCATGCTTTCTTTGTTGAAATATCAATAAAATACTAAATATGCACTAACGGCATACATTATAATGATTACCCTCGAAACACGGATATATTGTTGAATGGGAGCGAACGATACACAGAGGCAGGAAATAACTTCATTTTCTTGGAGGTGCAAAACTTTATTAAAAATACTTATCGATTCTAGTTATTATTCTTAGCTGTTTGAATAAGCAAGCACACCCTGAATACATGGCATCTTGCTTAGAATCGTGCGTTTCTCTGTTGTTCTTTTATCTGATTGTTGTCAGCACATCCCTCCCTCTCTCTCTCTCTCTCTCTCTCTCTCTCTCCCTCCCTCCCTCTCCATCCCTCCCTCCCTCTCCTCCCTCTCTCTCTCCATCCCTCCCTCCATATCTCCCTCCCTATCTCTCTCCCTCCCCCTATCTCCCTCACTCCATCCCTCCCTCCCTCTATATCCCTCTCTCCCTCCCTCACTCCCTCTCTCCCGTGTCATTTACTATACATAATTATCTTTTCAAACGTAAATCAAAGTATATAGCATTGTAAACATTAACCATTATTTTTTGCTCTATAAATGAACTTGTTTATAGCTGTTATGTGTGCTTAAACCATTATATGGGAAAGAGCCGTCTCTAATGTTGTAAGAACATGTGGCGCGACCCAGTTTTGCTGTCTTTGCATATATTGTATGTAGATTCTTTGCATATATTGTATGTAGATTCTTTGCATATATTGTATGTAGATTCTTTGCATATATTGTATGTAGATGCTGTGTCATCATAGAGCAAAATAAAATATGATTAAACAATAATGATTAATAGTATTCAGGCGCGTAGCTGCCTTTAGGCCAAACGGCCCGGGCCTGCACATCATTTTGACCACACAAAAATATATATATCATGTTTATTTGTTATAAAAACATGTCCGAATTTGTCTTTTAAATGCAGCAGAATGCTGGAAATTGCATCCTAAAAACCAAAAATAATTCCGGGGGTGCATGCCCCCGGACCCCCTAGCAACCTCGTTCACTACGCTCACTCAACATTCTTTACCTGGGCCTGTACACAATTAGCCTCCTGGCTACGCCCCTGGTATTGTATCGAGTATGTGTGCGGAGTTGTTTGATTATCAGGGAGTATTTACTACGGTGTACGGATGTACCATGTCAATTTCCTTGAGATGTAATAAGGCTCAAAAATATACTGGCAAACAGAAAAAGTTTTTTGTCTAATTTATTATTGTTGTTACTGTGGTAATGTGATAAAAAGGATCGTACACTCGTCGTGATGTCATGCCAGATCTATAATTATGATGAATCACCATATCTATATATATATATGTTTGACTGTGACACACCACTGACTGTATTATTGTAATATGTTTCATCCATTTGTATGAACTCATGGGTATACTGCATTTTGTGAATTTCGTTTTGGAATTTTACTATTAAGCTAGTCAAACGGCTCGATTAATAGCAAAGTTCCAACACTCGCTTCATAAAATATTGTATGAAATCACCACTCATGTAAGATAATGTATGACAGTAATGACCGAAGCGACACTACATCAGTGAAAACGCAAATTTCTACAGAATGTATATTCCTATTATATGGTATCATTTCCCCCCCCCCAAACTGAGTATTTCAACTAATAAACAAACGTCATATACGCGGTTTGTTGACATATCAAAATAATGTAAACGGTCGACATTCAAGCGTAATGCAACTCGTGTATCCGGAATAACACGATTTATGGTACAGATTTACCGTTATATCTCATATGTGTGCATATGCATATTTATGTGTAGACTAGTCTTAGTTAAATTATCTTTACACGACGGCATCTTGCATTTAGTATTGACTCTGATGACAAACAAACGTCAATTCAGGAGCCTGGATGATCATTATATGAAATCCTACTTTCAATTTTGAAAGTTTGTAGATCACAAAAACACTGTTTATTGATGATTCAGTGTTAGTGTTCCGATGTATTCGGAAGAATTTATAGTAGCAAAGCATTTATAAGTGAAAAAATGCATTTAATTTGCTTTTTGCAATGTAATGTCGCGTTAATGTCACAGTCGTGATAATCTTGCTATAGAAGCTGGTAGATATGATATTGTATGTAGAGAGCAAAGACTGTGTTTATTGTGTAACCAATTCAAATTCGAGTCAGAATTCCATTTACTTTTAGTATGTGACTGTCCGAGACAATTCTGGTCAAGATAAGATTATATATATATTTCAACAATGTTCAAATACATTGTAAATGAGAAAAGAAAGGGCGGGGTTGGGAGTAACGTATATAGAATAGAACGTTTCAAACATGTATAACAGAATAGAACGTTCCAAACTTGTATATCTAAATAGAACGTTCCAAACTTGTATATCTAAATAGAACGTTACAAACATGTATAACAGAATAGAACGTTCCAAACTTGTATATCTGAATAGAACGTTCCAAACTTGTATATCTGAATAGAACGTTCCAAACTTGTATATCTGAATAGAACATTCCAAACTTGTATATCTGAATAGAACATTCCAAACTTGTATATCTGAATAGAACATTCCAAACTTGTATATCTGAATAGAACATTCCAACTTGTATATCTGAATAGAACATTCCAAACTTGTATATCTGAATAGAACATTCCAAACTTGTATATCTGAATAGAACATTCCAAACTTGTATATCTGAATAGAACATTCCAACTTGTATATCTGAATAGAACATTCCAAACTTGTATATCTGAATAGAACATTCCAAACTTGTATATCTGAATAGAACATTCCAACTTGTATATCTGAATAGAACATTCCAAACTTGTATATCTGAATAGAACATTCCAAACTTGTATATCTGAATAGAACATTCCAACTTGTATATCTGAATAGAACATTCCAAACTTGTATATCTGAATAGAACGTTCCAAACTTGTATATCTGAAAAGAACGTTCCAAACTTGTATATCTGAATAGAACATTCCAAACTTGTATATCTGAATAGAACATTCCAAACTTGTATATCTGAATAGAACGTTACAAACTGATCTGAATAGAACATTCCAAACTTGTATATCTGAATAGAACATTCCAAACTTGTATATCTGAATAGAACATTCCAAACTTGTATATCTGAATAGAACGTTCCAAACTTGTATATCTGAAAAGAACGTTCCAAACTTGTATATCTGAAAAGAACGTTCCAAACTTGTATATCTGAAAAGAACGTTCCAAACTTGTATATCTGAATAGAACGTTCCAAACTTGTATATCTGAATAGAACGTTCCAAACTTGTATATCTGAATAGAACATTCCAAACTTGTATATCTGAATAGAACATTCCAAACTTGTATATCTGAATAGAACATTCCAAACTTGTATATCTGAATAGAACATTCCAACTTGTATATCTGAATAGAACATTCCAAACTTGTATATCTGAATAGAACATTCCAAACTTGTATATCTGAATAGAACATTCCAAACTTGTATATCTGAATAGAACATTCCAACTTGTATATCTGAATAGAACATTCCAAACTTGTATATCTGAATAGAACATTCCAAACTTGTATATCTGAATAGAACATTCCAACTTGTATATCTGAATAGAACATTCCAAACTTGTATATCTGAATAGAACGTTCCAAACTTGTATATCTGAATAGAACGTTCCAAACTTGTATATCTGAAAAGAACGTTCCAAACTTGTATATCTGAAAAGAACGTTCCAAACTTGTATATCTGAATAGAACGTTCCAAACTTGTATATCTGAATAGAACGTTCCAAACTTGTATATCTGAAAAGAACGTTCCAAACTTGTATATCTGAAAAGAACGTTCCAAACTTGTATATCTGAATAGAACGTTCCAAACTTGTATATCTGAATAGAACGTTCCAAACTTGTATATCTGAAAAGAACGTTCCAAACTTGTATATCTGAAAAGAACGTTCCAAACTTGTATATCTGAATAGAACGTTCCAAACTTGTATATCTGAATAGAACGTTCCAAACTTGTATATCTGAAAAGAACGTTCCAAACTTGTATATCTGAAAAGAACGTTCCAAACTTGTATATCTGAATAGAACGTTCCAAACTTGTATATCTGAATAGAACGTTCCAAACTTGTATATCTGAAAAGAACGTTCCAAACTTGTATATCTGAAAAGAACGTTCCAAACTTGTATATCTGAATAGAACGTTCCAAACTTGTATATCTGAAAAGAACGTTCCAAACTTGTATATCTGAATAGAACGTTCCAAACTTGTATATCGAACTAGGATATTCCAAACTTGTATATCGAACTAGGATATTCCAAACTTGTATATCGAACTAGGATATTCCAAACTTGTATATCGAACTAGGATATTCCAAACTGCTACAGTAGAATATGATATTTTCGTTTGTTAGTATGTATACTGTGGTATTATCTAAACGTTGTATGGTTTAGTTTAAGCATATTTTATTTCCCAATATAATACATATTGAACAATATATTAACACATAATCAAAATACAGAAAAGGGATTAGAATGAAAGACAGTATTATATATAATTCTTCTCCTCTAGGTATGGTTTGGTTTATAGAATTCTTCTCCTCTAGGTATGGTTTGGTTTATATAATTCTTCTCCTCTAGGTATGGTTTGGTTTATATAATTCTTCTCCTCTAGGTATGGTTTGGTTTATAGAATTCTTCTCCTCTAGGTATGGTTTGGTTTATATAATTCTTCTCCTCTAGGTATGGTTTGGTATGCAGCAAATGTGTAAAGCTCTCACAATGCCGACGTGTGACTGTACCGACGTCACAATCGATACAACACAGGTAGTATATTACGTGTAATAGAATTATTCAACAATGACCACGCCTTCACGAATCACAGTATATGTTCTATGTAAATCAGACTGGCGGACATATTACAAATGGAATTCCGTCGTAGTTCAGTGAATGTATACCTACTTCCTCTTATTCTTCTACCCTTGGTTGGTACATGGTCCACTCTGGATCCACTCTGGAGCATTGTCGTACACGGTCTGTCTGTTGTTGTGGAGAAGACCAGGTTTGATCCCCAGTCTGACCCTAATAAAATTAACAGTCTTTCAGATGGGACGTTAAACCGAGGTCTCATGTCGGTGCTTTACACCGTGCACGTAAAAGAACCAGAGGAGACTCTGGAATGGGTCTCTGTCTGTATCATTGCACTATCCTCTAAAATTACTAATCTCTTCAGCAGGCGTCGCTCATATGTAGCGATGATAACTAAACGTAATACACTCAAACACTAACATAAATATAATAAAGATTGAAACTAATAATTTAACTGTTTGTTTTAATTTTAAAATATACATAGCTGGCGCGTAACGATTCAATTTCCACCATAGTTCTAAGCGGTTGAGAATGTCTTAAAACGAATGGGTCTCTGTCTGTATCATTGCACTATCCTCCAACTATCTAAAATGACTAATCTCTTCAGGAGGCGTCGCTCATATGGGCAACCGGTAGCGACGATAAATAAACGTAAAACACACAAAGGAGAAGATCACACACATGTCCAGGGTAGAAACCAGTACTCAATTCTCCAACCCACGCAACCGACTGCCCACGTTCTCACATATCATCATGTTATCACTTGTCCCTCATAGGGAGCGAACCTACAGCCCTGGTGATAGCGGTGAGTTGCGAGTTCTAGACCACACGACCACGGAAGTTCTGCATATCTTAAATATCCGCAATGTAGTCGATACTAGTATCAGAACGAGGGTGGTGTTGTCTGTAGGAACGGTCCACATTGCCACCTTCTCCCTCCAGCATGGCGATGGATTCCGTCAGGAATTTTGTCTCGAAAACGATTATTCTAATGATGTATAAACTTACTTCACAGTCGGGCAAAAAGTATACGACGTTTGTTGACATGCCAAAATAATGTAAACAGGGTCAACAGCAATGTGTAATACAACGCGTGTTTCCCGATTAACATGATTTGTGGAACAGATTTACCGTTATATCTCGCATGCGTGACTCTAAATGACAGTATCACGAGCTTAGTATAACTCCAATAATAATCAATCTTCAATTCAGGATCGTGGCTAATCGCTATATGAAATCCTACTTTCACTTTTGAGAGTTTGTATACCGCAAAAACACTGTTTAATAACTGAACGTTAGTGTTCGTATTCTTTCGGAAGAATTTGTAATAGCAATGCTATGTATGTGTGAAAAAATGCATATTGGGCCTTTTTGCTGTGCAATGTCGCTTTAAGAACAATTTTAAAATCCATCTTTATTTGGCCACTCGAACCCGTGCCCATCAGTGATGATAGGTTACAGTGGTATTCAATGATTCAGCGACCGTAACCATTCGACCACGGAGGCGGACATTGCTACGTAGCTCGGCCATTATGGGATTTACGCGGCCTGTATGCAAATGTCCAACTCTGATTGGTTGCAAGTCTGCATGCTATTGCCTGGCGAAGTTGTTTTCAATCGACCGCCATGTTGGATTCATAACTCGTTCACTTTAGTGAGTATCGCTAAGAACAATTTTAAAATCCATCTTTATTTGGCCACAAAACTTTATAAGTTATTAAATGTTAGTTGTATTACTATTATAAACATTCTTCTCATCAGTGAAGATGTTTCGTGTTGGCCTTGTTATTTGTACATAACTCCAGTCATATTGGACCAAAACCGAAATATAACATTATAATTCAGACGACAAATGTCACTATTGGATGTTTGAACACGAGATACACGCTGTTTGTGTATACAGTTAAACCTGTGTTAGTGGTCACCTCCATTAAGCAGCCAACCTGTATGAAGCAGCCAGTTTCGAGATTCCCAATATGTTGTTTTATTATATATTTGACCTCTATTAAGCAGCCACCTGTGCTAAGCAGCCATTTTCTGTGATTCCCTTGGCTGGCTGCTTAAGACAGGTTTGACTGTATTCGTAGCATCCTTTGTTGTCACGATTATATAAGTGATACGACCTCGACCGATGTCGAGTTTCATACTATCACCTTCGTGTGGAACAGTGAATGCGCGTTCGCTTCAGATGCGAAGGGTCCGGAGTTCGAGCCCCGCTGGAGCCGTTACGATTGTGCCCTTAGGCAAGGCATTTAAATTCCACGTTGCCTCTTCTCTCTCCCTCGTGGCGATGGATTCCATCAGGAATGAGATCTCGAGAGTGATTAATATAAGTTAGAAGAACTTGTTTCGCAATCGAGCTCAAATAAATGTATATAAAGATATCATCCTCGTGCACCTTTTTATCATACTTTCATCCAAACTTTAATCAGAAAAAAGTGGAGATGACACGAATAAACATTAAAACAACTAGCACTAAATGATAAGTCGATTACCGTCCTATTAGTTTATACACATTTATTTTAGCTCGATTGCGAAACAAGTTCTTACAACTTATATTAATTACTCTCGAGACCTCTTGCAACGTATATTAATCACTCTCGAGACCTCATTCCTGATGGAATTCATCGCAACGAGGGAGAGAGAAGAGGCAACGTGGTATTTAAATGCCTTGCCTAAGGTCACAATCGAACGGCTCCAGCGGGGCTCGAACTCCGGGCCGTTCGCACCTGAAGCGAGTGCGCTACCACTGCGCTATCACGAATCATATGAACTTCCTATATATCGTGGCCTACACTTTTTATAACAATTCAAATATACTGAGTCAAAAAAGAAACGATACCTGGTGTTTATGTGTCTATAATTTCAACATTTATTAAGAAAATTCTTTGAAAATTCATAAGATGATAGTCCAACATGTTTGAAAGAGGAGCACATAAAGCATAACGAGCCTCCGAAACGGTCTGCTGCGTGATGACGTAATTCGTCGGACAGGGGTCTAATGGAGTTTTCACACAGACGTCAATACCGAGTATGGGCACCATTTGCGTCTCTCACTGCAATGCACCACCGTCGCATCGAACGGAAGAGTGTCTGAATCTCTTGCTGGTCAATATTTGTCCACTCCTGACGCAAAACATCCCTCAGTTGGTTTAACTTTACCGGCTGACGTCGTCTGACGTATCCCACAAATGTTCTATGGGTGACAAGTCTGGTGACAAAGCAGGCCACGGCAGGGTTTCAATATTGTTCTGCTCCAATAATGTGGTGGAAATCCGAGCAGTATGACACCTGGCGTTGTCCTGTTGGAACAGTGTGACGTTTCTGTTGGCGTTAAAGAACGGCACAACAACTGGCGCAAGGATCTCATCACAGTACCGCTGGGCGTTTAGGTTCCCGTCCACCACTAACAGTTCAGTGCGACTGCCGAAGGTGATACCGCCCCACGCCATAACGCTTCCGCCCCCGAACAGATCGACCTGACGTACACCTGCGTCGGCGTAACGTTCACCGCGTCTGCGATATACCAGCTCTCTGCCATCCGCTCGACGCAAACAGAACCGCGATTCATCGCTAAACATCACCGAATTCCACTGTAACCGAGTCCAGCGAGCACGTGCCGTCGTCCATTCCCGCCGTACGTCACGGTGACGTCGTGTCAGGATGGGTCCAACGTATGGCCGAATGCACGAATGACACGTTCACCGAGCCGGTTCCTGACTGTTTGTGCACTGATGCGATTGTTGGTCATCCCAGGAGTAACGACAGCTGTGTGCGTAGCAGGTAGGAACCGGTCACGTAAATGTGACGTCCGAATGTGACGGTCCTGTTCACGCGTCGCCACACGTGGTCGACCAGATCTTGGACGGTCGTCCACCGATCCATGTGTTCGATAACGTCGAAGTAGACGTGTTATCGTGATCCGCGTAACCCCGAGTCGATTTGCGACGTCACGCTGACGTACACCGCTGTCAATCATGCCAATGGCACGCATTCTCTGATTGCGGTTTAGCCTAGGCATTTTCTTAGAGGTAACAATGGGTATGTAAGGTGTCTTTCCTCGATGATAATGCAATACCAGTACAATAAACCGGTTTTCCGAGTTGTACATGTGTAGGAAGTTGTCTTTGTTGAGGAGCACGTGCAAATCGGAAATTCGGCATTCCAGGATTATCGGGTGTTTATTTACCTGTGTTTATGGTTGGCTGACGTTGCAATAAGATACCCGGTACTGATACGTAATAATATATTAAACCTTTCTATGGTTTTATCCGTTTTACGTCATTTTTAGTTTGGTATCGTTTCTTTTTTGACTCAGTATATATAAAACATTAAATTGTTGTCAACTATCAGCTTTAGTTGTGTACCGTAGCCAGAGGCAAATTTCAACCGAGGCAATCTAGGGGGTCCGGGGGTCATGTCCCCCCTTAAAATTGTTGGGGTGTAGAAGCTATTTCCTGCTTTTTTTATTTAATGAGTTTAGACGTATGTACTGATCTTTCAGCTCTCTAGCAATCAACATTTTATACAGCAAAAGTTTGCATTTTTTATTGGCTTTGGGAATTTCAACCGAGGCAGCTGTCTCGGTGTTCCTCAGTGTGGCTACATGCCTGTTAGTTATGAGACATATACAGGTAAGGTAGAATGAAAGGATATTGATATTCTTGTAAAAATATTAACCGTTACGAATTATGCACAAAACAGTACCTCCGACGATCTAGCTGAAAACAACGCATTCTCTCACGCCCTATATAGAACTGGTGACAATCTATTCCGCTAAGCAATGCAATAGCCTGTACCTTATTACTATACTGGCAAACATGCCAATACAATTTGTATAATTACATATCTTTCTTTCGCTCGTAGGTTAAGCCCTACTCACAAAATACTGAAACGGTTACACCAGCAAGCTTGCCCCTGCAAGTAATGAACATCAAGTCATCAGGGGCACAAACTAGCCCTACCATACTTACTATCTCATACGCAGCGACCCCTGACCACACAACGGAATGGATTGGTCTACGGACAAATGGCGGAATGTGGCGAACAGGTACAGCGCATGCAAAACATTATTCCACAAAGACTTATGGCTTTCTCTTAAAACTGCTAAGATTGATAGCATTACGTAATGAGGTGTTGAACACAAACTTTAGTCGATTGGTATTTCAAAGTCAGCAGGCTTAAAGGCTGTAATACAGAAAATAAGTCCGCTATGAAATACATAAGAAAAAGTAAAAACATACATGTGTACAGTCTTTTCATTTCCATCAACTGTGTAGAGGTATTCAAATGAAACTGTAAAATCAGAAAAAATATTACAAATGTATTGACATTGACAGCATTTACCGGTGAATGACATCACTGTGTTTACACTATTACTGCTGTTTAATTTGTTGATGACCTATACCAAGGTATATGCAGCTAATTATCAAATGAGTTTTCTGTTATTTAAAATCTTTATTTTTATTCTTATTATAATTAATAATAATATTTGCGAAAGTTGCCATTCTTTGACCATGATTAGATCTAGAACTAACATTTTAATTGACGTTTGGCTGTCCGAATAGTGCTGTGGTTAGCGTGCTCGCTGCTCACCAATGCAACCCGGGTTCGATCCACGGACCGGGAAGTATGTAAAATGGTACGGTGGTCGCCAGCTCGGACAGGTGGGTTTTCTCCGGGTACTCCAGTTTCCTCCCACACGAATGACCACATTTACGCTTTCATCCGCGCCAACGAGAATGCTTACTAGTATTGTTGCTGGCCGTTTACTAATGTTGATAGACGTGTGGCCCAAACCTTTTGTTTTATTAATTTGCATGTATCATCATTTTATATATTGTATCAATAGCTTTTGTATTATACATGTAAATGATAAATGCAATAAAATATTATTAAACTATTACTAGTAATATAAGTTGTTAAAACTTGCTTCGCAATCGTTGTAAAACAAATAAAGTTTAAACGTAAACTCTTAAATGACGATTATTTAATAACTATTATTATTGTTCGCTATTGCACACACATATTAATATATCTATGAATCCCGTGTCTCATTCTAGCCGGAACAAGGGTACCAGACATGATGGGTCACTCCTTATACACATCAACAGTTAATGTGGAGGAACTGTCTTCTATGCGACAAATGTTTTTTCGTTTATACAATGACGACGAAAGTGTAAATATACGCTTAAATCTCACGGAAGTCGAACAGCGCCAGGAGCAGAAGATACTTCCGCCTGTAGCAGGTCTTTTGACGGTCGAGCACAGCTACATGGCGCCAGTAGGTATGGATCTGAATATTACTGCCATGGTAAATAAAAATGCACATGATTTTAAAGAACTCGCGTTTGTTGAAGTCTTCTTCACCGGACTAAACACGAGTTCAAGCCCACCTTCTATCTTTGAAATAATGAACTTTAACGCAGAAGGTCTAGGACTTAGTATGTCGCGAAGAACCGATAACACCTCCAACATGGATATTACTCTCAGATACCCGTATGTACAATATGGCGGAATACTCACAGTGCGCATGCCCTACCGGGATTCAATGATTGGAATGGTAGAAGAACTGTATTATGGACCGTTCATCAAGATTTTTGCCCCAGATGCCAAGCACGTTGTACCTAATAATACGCTTGGAATATTCCCTCTAACCAGGCAGACGGTTATTTTCCCGCCAACTCAGACTATGATATGTGCGGCAATGGGTAATCCTCGACCGGAAGTGAAGATTTTGAAATTGACCAATAGCGGGAGCTCAAAGGAACTAGAAACGGAAACGGTTATACTGGACAGGTATATGAACATGAAAGTCCTCACCCTGTCTGCTAAGCAACCAAAGAAGACGGAAGGTCGTTACTTATGCAGGTATAATGAATAAGTTATTATACATTAATAATGATATATAATGTAAACGAAAGACGGATGACATACACATGTATGCGATAGTTCCACGTTATGGTATAACGGAGATGGTGTTGCTGATTCGAATGACACTGAGTACCAAAAATAAATAGCTGCTTGAGTACACGAGTGTTTTGTAATGTTAATTTAAAGGGAGATTAATCGTTCTTGGCCAGACATGTCAGTGCACCTTTCTTCTCTCCCCTGTATCAGTAAATAACTTTTTATGACCACATCTGCTGCAATATAGCTCCTAAACAAGTTTATTCTGGTTCATAATAATAAAATACGTTAAACCACAGGAACTTGAAATTGTATCCATAAGCCACCAAAGGTCTCGTACCTCTATCCTAGGACCCCCCTCTATTTTTTATTTTAATAGAGGGGGTGTCCTAGGATTAGAGATACGAGACCGTTGGTGACTTATGGATAAAATTTCAAGTTCCTGTGGTTAAACTGACCAAATTTGAAACATTCTAGCAAGAAACAATAATGTTTCATCATGTTTTCATATTCTGAGCGATATCCCCCCCCCCCCATATTGTATTCATCTTCATGGCGAACAATGTGGGCTTATAGGGAAATAAATGTATACACTGGATCACGACATGATTTGTGTGTGTATGTGACCAAGGAAATATACACTGCGACACGGCTGGTGTGTGTTTGGTAACGTTCCATTAATTTCATAGTCTTTGTTGTTTCCATGTTTGAAAGAGTTTACGGTATCCACGCTGCCGTCTCGTTGAGCTCTCTCGGCTACTGTTGTATCCGATGGAGATAGTGGTTGATATACGCCCAATGACGCGCGTCTGTATCCCCATCGTGTTTAATTGGTTAGTTAGCTTTAGGAATTAAATAGCAACACGCAACAAATTTAAGATTTATACATGCAGTTTGAAAATGCAACAAGTGGTAAACAATCCACAGCCTCACCAACTGAGTTATCGTTATTATTCTACTAAGGGCGACAACTGCAGCAGCATTTCAATTGAAGTTATCTTTCTTACTGTTGTGTTTAATTCAAGGGCGACAAACGGTAATCAAACAATAGACGCACCAACTGAAGTTGTCGTTCTTAGCCCTACTGTGTTTGATCAAACAAAGACGGGCGTTACGAAAAATGCTAGCAAGACTGTGATACTTTCATGCAAGGCAAAAGGAAAACCAAAACCAGAACTGTCACTCCGGCTGTATGACGAATACGGTCCCGACCTAACAAAATCCGGACTGTATAAGGTAAGATAAAAAGGCCAGCAATGTATAAGGTAAGATAATAAAAAAATGCCAGGAATGTATAACGTAAGATAAAAATGCAGGAAATGTATAAGATAAGATGAAAATGCCAGAACTGTATACGGTAAGATGAAAATGCAGGAACTGTATAAGGTAAGATAAAATGCAGGAACTGTATAAGGTAAGATGAAAATGCCAGAAATGTATACGATAAGATGAAAATGCAGGAACTGTATACGGTAAGATAAAAATGTAGGAAATGTATAAGGTAAGATAAAAAGGCCAGAAATGTATAAGGTAAGATAACAATGCAGGAAATATATAAGGTAAGATACAAAAGGCCAGGAATGTATAAGGTAAGATAAAAAGGCCAGGAATGTATACGGTAAGATAAAAATGCCAGGAATGTATCAGGTAAGATAAAAAAGGCCAGGAATGTATAAGGTAAGATAAAAAATGCCAGGAATGTATACGGTAAGATAAAAATGCCAGGAATGTATACGGTAAGATAAAAATGCCAGAAATGTATACAGTAAGATAAAAATGCCAGGAATGTATAAGGTAAGATAAAACGACCAGGATTGTATACGGTAAGATAAAAATGCCAGAAATGTATACAGTAAGATAAAAATGCCAGGAATGTATAAGGTAAGATAAAAATGCCAGGAATGTATATGGTAAGATAAAAATGCCAGGAATGTATACTGTAAGATAAAAAGGCCAGGAATGTATCAAGTAAGATCAAAATGCCAGGAATGTATACGGTAAGATAAAAATGCCAGGAATGTATACGGTAAGATAAAAATGCCAGAAATGTATAAGGTAAGATCAAACGACCAGGAATGTATACAGTAAGATAAAAATGCCAGAAATGTATACGGTAAGATAAAATGACCAGGAATGTATACAGCAAGATAAAAATGCCAGAAATGTATATGGTAAGATAAAACGACCAGGAATGTATACGGTAAGATGAAAATGCAGGAACTGTATAAGGTAAGATGAAAATGCCAGAAATGTATACGATAAGATGAAAATGCAGGAACTGTATACGGTAAGATAAAAATGTAGGAAATGTATAAGGTAAGATAAAAAGGCCAGAAATGTATAAGGTAAGATAACAATGCAGGAAATATATAAGGTAAGATACAAAAGGCCAGGAATGTATAAGGTAAGATAAAAAGGCCAGGAATGTATACGGTAAGATAAAAATGCCAGGAATGTATCAGGTAAGATAAAAAGGCCAGGAATGTATAAGGTAAGATAAAAAAATGCCAGGAATGTATACGGTAAGATAAAAATGCCAGGAATGTATATGGTAAGATAAAAATGCCAGAAATGTATAGGGTAAGATCAAACGACCAGGATTGTATACGGTAAGATAAAAATGCCAGAAATGTATACAGTAAGATAAAAATGCCAGGAATGTATAAGGTAAGATAAAAATGCCAGGAATGTATATGGTAAGATCAAAATGCCAGGAATGTATACTGTAAGATAAAAATGCCAGGAATGTATACGGTAAGATAAAAATGCCAGGAATGTATACAGTAAGATAAAAATGCCAGAAATGTATAAGGTAAGATAAAAACGACCAGGAATGTATACAGTAAGATAAAAATGCCAGAAATGTATACAGTAAGATAAAATGACCAGGAATGTATACAGCAAGATAAAAATGCCAGAAATGTATAAGGTAAGATAAAACGACCAGGAATGTATACGGTAAGATGAAAATGCAGGAACTGTATAAGGTAAGATGAAAATGCCAGAAATGTATACGATAAGATGAAAATGCAGGAACTGTATACGGTAAGATAAAAATGTAGGAAATGTATAAGGTAAGATAAAAAGGTCAGAAATGTATAAGGTAAGATAACAATGCAGGAAATGTATAAGGTAAGATACAAAAGGCCAGGAATGTATAAGGTAAAATAAAAAGGCCAGGAATGTATACGGTAAGATAAAAATGCCAGGAATGTATCAGGTAAGATAAAAATGCCAGGAATGTATACGGTAAGATAAAAATGCCAGGAATGTATAAGGTAAGATAAAACGACCAGGATTGTATATGGTAAGATAAAAATGCCAGGAATGTATACTGTAAGATAAAAAGGCCAGGACTGTATAAAGTAAGATAAAAATGCCAGGAATGTATACGGTAAGATAAAAATGCCAGGAATGTATACGGTAAGATAAACATGCCAGAAATGTATAAGGTAAGATAAAACGACCAGGAATGTATACGGTAAGATAAAAATGCCAGAAATGTATACGGTAAGATAAAACGACCAGGAATGTATACAGCAAGATAAAAATGCCAGAAATGTATAAGGTAAGATAAAACGACCAGGAATGTATACGGTAAGATGAAAATGCAGGAACTGTATAAGGTAAGATGAAAATGCCAGAACTGTATACGGTAAGATGAAAATGCAGGAACTGTATAAGGTAAGATAAAATGCAGGAACTGTATAAGGTAAGATGAAAATGCCAGAAATGTATACGATAAGATGAAAATGCAGGAACTGTATACGGTAAGATAAAAATGTAGGAAATGTATAAGGTAAGATAAAAAGGCCAGAAATGTATAAGGTAAGATAACAATGCAGGAAATATATAAGGTAAGATACAAAAGGCCAGGAATGTATAAGGTAAGATAAAAAGGCCAGGAATGTATACGGTAAGATAAAAATGCCAGGAATGTATCAGGTAAGATAAAAAGGCCAGGAATGTATAAGGTAAGATAAAAAAATGCCAGGAATGTATACGGTAAGATAAAAATGCCAGGAATGTATATGGTAAGATAAAAATGCCAGAAATGTATAGGGTAAGATCAAACGACCAGGATTGTATACGGTAAGATAAAAATGCCAGAAATGTATACAGTAAGATAAAAATGCCAGGAATGTATAAGGTAAGATAAAAATGCCAGGAATGTATATGGTAAGATCAAAATGCCAGGAATGTATACTGTAAGATAAAAATGCCAGGAATGTATACGGTAAGATAAAAATGCCAGGAATGTATACAGTAAGATAAAAATGCCAGAAATGTATAAGGTAAGATAAAAACGACCAGGAATGTATACAGTAAGATAAAAATGCCAGAAATGTATACAGTAAGATAAAATGACCAGGAATGTATACAGCAAGATAAAAATGCCAGAAATGTATAAGGTAAGATAAAACGACCAGGAATGTATACGGTAAGATGAAAATGCAGGAACTGTATAAGGTAAGATGAAAATGCCAGAAATGTATACGATAAGATGAAAATGCAGGAACTGTATACGGTAAGATAAAAATGTAGGAAATGTATAAGGTAAGATAAAAAGGCCAGGAATGTATACGGTAAGATAAAAATGCCAGGAATGTATATGGTAAGATAAAAATGCCAGGAATGTATACTGTAAGATAAAAAGGCCAGGAATGTATAAGGTAAGATAAAAATGCCAGGAATGTGTATGGTAAGATAAAAATGCCAGGAATGTATACGGTAAGATAAAAATGCCAGAAATGTATACGGTAAGATAAAACGACCAGGATTGTATATGGTAAGATAAAAATGCCAGAAATGTATACGGTAAGATAAAAAGGCCAGGAATGTATAAGGTAAGATAAAAATGCCAGGAATGTATACGGTAAGATAAAAATGCCAGGAATGTATACTGTAAGATAAAAAGGCCAGAAATGTATAAAGTAAGATAAAAATGCCAGGAATGTATACGGTAAGATAAAAATGCCAGGAATGTATACGGTAAGATAAAAATGCCAGAAATGTATAAGGTAAGATAAAACGACCAGGAATGTATACGGTAAGATAAAAATGCCAGAAATGTATAAGGTAAGATAAAATGACCAGGATTGTATACAGTAAGATAAAAATGCCAGAAATGTATACGGTAAGATAAAAAGGCCAGGAATGTATAAGGTAAGATAAAAATGCCAGGAATGTATATGGTAAGATAAAAATGCCAGGAATGTATACTGTAAGATAAAAAGGCCAGGAATGTATAAAGTAAGATAAAAATGCCAGGAATGTATACGGTAAGATAAAAATGCCAGGAATGTATACGATAAGATAAAAATGCCAGAAATGTATACGGTAAGATAAAACGACCAGGAATGTATACAGCAAGATAAAAATGCCAGAAATGTATAAGGTAAGATAAAACGACCAGGAATGTATACGGTAAGATAAAAATGCCAGAAATGTATAAGGTAAGATAAAACGACCAGGAATGTAAGATAAAAAGTAAGATAAAAATGCCAGAAATGTATATGGTAATATAAGATAAAAATGCAGATATCGAGTGTATCCGCCAATGTAATATACAGAACACGTGTTGTGTGTCAGAATCGAGTGTATCCGCCAATATAATATACAGAACACGTGTTGTATGTCAGAATCGAGTGTATGGGCCAGTGTAATATACAGAACACGTGTTGTGTGTCAGAATCGAGTGTATGCACCAATGTAATATACAGAACACGTGTTGTGTGTCAGAATCGAATGTATGGGCCAATGTAATATACAGCACACGTGTTGTGTGTCAGAATCGAGTGTATGCACCAATGTAATATACAGAACACGTGTTGTGTGTCAGAATCGAGTGTATGCGCCAATGTAATATACAGAACACGTGTTGTGTGTCAGAATCGAGAGTATGCGCCAATGTAATATACAGAACACGTGTTGTGTGTCAGAATCGAGAGTATGCGCCAATGTAATATACAGAACAATTCTCGTATGTCGATATCTTGTGTATGTGCCGATGCAATAATATAGACTATTCTTGTACCAATGCACATTTGTATTTTCTGTAGATATGGAGATCCGATACAAATAAATTTACCACTCGACTGACGTTGACCATCTCTCCTGTGGACGATCTAGATATACATACCGTGTTTTGCATGGCAAGTCAAGGGGGCCCTAATGGAGCTTTTGAAGTGAGTCACAGAATTGACGTGTTCCCCGGAATGGAAAAAGAAAACAATTGGGAACTATATAATAGAATCCAGGAAACACAAGCTGTCTAGCATCGATGGAGTATATACCTAACTCTGGTTAAAACACTATCATGACGTCATACCTTGCAGTCCATTATTATCAATGAAGTATATACACTCTAGATAAAACACTATCGTGACGTCATACCTTGCAGTCCATTATTATCAATGGAGTATATACCTAACTCTGGTTAAAACACTATCGTGACGTCATACCTTTGTACTTGCAGTCCATTATTATTAATATTGGACTGCTTTCAACCGGCCAGAGTATGTTATCAAATGCAATGCGTAAATGTACGAAATTAACAATTTTAATTAGTAAGATATTGTTATATAAGTGTGTGTTTTAACTTTTAAGTAAGATATATGCCTCAAACGGATCCAATATGTAAAATGTTGGCACTGTCTTCAGCGCTACGCGCCTTACACAGTCCGCGCCTCACACAGTCCGCGCCTCACATAGTCCGCTCCTTACACAGTCCGCGCTTCACACAGTCCAGTATTTTACATAATAGATCGTGTTCGGCTTGTATCCTCTACATGTACATAATAATATACCGCACATGACTTTGTGTTGAGAGCGAAAGTCAACAATCTCGAAATGTAATTGCTGTAATGAACTTGCTTGAACCGTTACCTAGGGCAACTGTCACGGATTTGATACTGTGTGTGTTTTACGTTTATTTATCGTCGCTACCGGTTGCCCATATGAGCGACGCCTCCTGAAGAGATTAAGTCAGTTTACATTTTGGAGGATAGTGCAATGATACAGACAGAGACCGATTCCAGAGTCTCCTCTGGTTCTTTTACGTGCATGGTGTAAAGCACCGACACGAGACCTCAGTTTAACGTCCCATCTGAAAGACTGTTAATTTTTATTAGGGTCAGACGGGGGATCGAACCTGCGATCCTGGATTACCAGTTCAGGATTGGATACTCTAATTTAGCCTGACAATAAATAAATAATGATAGGATTTATTAGTATATGACAATTTGATTAAGAAATCATATTTGTTATTTGTGAATACAACAAACATGGTTTGGAGTACTGACACACAGGAATTAAACACGTTGGTCGTATATGCCTAAGTTGTTAATTCTGGCGCTTGGAACGACACATCATGTTTTATTCGACTATAAATAACGCACATATAAATATTATTTCAATATTTTCGGTAATCCAGAGATTACGGGTTCGACCACCTGTCTGACCCTAATACAATTAACCGTCTTTCAGATGGGACTTTAAACCGAGGTCTCGTGTCGGTGCTTTACACCATGTACGTAAAAGAAACAGTGGTCTCTGTCTGTATCATCACACTATTCTCCAAAAATCTAAAATGACTAATCTCTTCAGGAGGCGTCGCTCATATTGACAACCGGTAGCGACGATAAATAAACGTAAAACACACACATTATTTCGATTCTAACATAACCAAAATAACTATAAATCTCAAAAATAGTTGGCATTGTTGCTTAGAGTGCGTAAATTACGTAACAAAAATAAAGCCATATTTTATTGGAGATTTAAGCACGGTAAATTCCTTCTTTGCGTAAAGACAAAATGTCGAGCCATGTTAGAATAGACTTTTGAAATGTTTTTTAAAACTAAAACTAAAAGTGGTTGTCCATAATTACTCTGTGTGATAGTGACGGAGAGCCAATTTTAAATATGCTTGAATATGGACTACAATGTTTGTATGTATAGTGTCAAGCCAATGGCTTTTCAAAATGCCAACATTTGTTTCGAACCCGAAACCATTTGTTCATAAACCAAGGTAGCTCACGGCATGGCAATAACGACCCAATATCGCAAACCTCTACTACACTGCTAGAGAACAATGCAACGTGCAATTTGTTCTTGTTTTGGATTAGGGTGGCACCAACAGCTTAGGTCATACGACGACTCTCCCGCTAGTATTGGCCAGGCCGGATGCCCCTCCGAGAAACAGTGCAGATGCGGACAGGCACCCGGGTAGAACAACCGACCTACCGCAAATCAGCTGGATAGCTTCTTCACATGAAATAATTCGATACCCCAGTGGGATTCGAACATTAACCTCTCGGCCACGGACGGAGGGAGACCCCCATTGGTAGCTAAACATCGCCACGCTGCTAGATGTGCATGTCTTCCCTATCTCACAATCATAAATAATCTGATTAAAATGTCTTGGATACGGATCGCCTCCAAAAGCTAATGTATTGGTCCATGGCTTGATGGTCACGCTTCCACCAAATGTCATGAAAATCCTTCGGTTGGCGGAGGTAAATACACAGGATAAACCACAAATCACTTCTGCAATACCACGCAGTTTCTTTCAAGTCACACATATTCATGTTTCCGATTTCGAAAGAGTGCGAAACAAGTTCTAAACAAGAGTAGTTCAATATTTAGCTCTCGGGACCTAGCTCAACCCTAATGAAATCCATCGCCATAAGGGAGAGAGATGAGGCCAGGGATGTGGATCGAACCAGACATCGTGGATTCGCAGTCCAACTAACCACTGTACCACTGACCCGTCTATGGAGAAGAGTTCAACAGAGTTCAACGCAAATAACCAGCCATATAAATTAACAAACGCGAGGAAAGTGTCTGGTATTTTATGTCAAGCATCACAGAATATCAAGTTTATAGTACTGGCACTAAAGGATGCGTAAATGTATGTACATTTGTTTTATATTTCAGTTCAAGTATAAAATTTACAACGCCATACAATCGTGTTGCCATTTATACTAAATCTACCCACCGTGTACATATTGATACATATATTAATATACAGTCAAACCTGTCTTAAGCAGCGATCCAAGGGATATAACAGAAGGTGGCTGCTTAGCACAGGTGGTTGCTTAATAGAGGTCAAATGTATAATAAAACAAGATATTGGGAATATGGAAACTGCTGCTTAATACAGGTTGGATGCTTAATTGAGGTGACCACTAACACAGGTTTGACTGTAGATACAGGTTGGCTGCTTAATGGAGGTGACCACTAACACAGGTTTGACTGTATATACAGGTTGGCTGCTTAATGGAGGTGACCACTAACACAGGATTGACTGTAGATACAGGTTGGCTGCTTAATGGAGGTGACCACTAACACATGTTTGACTGTAGATACATGTTGGCTGCTTAATGGAGGTGACCACTAACACATGTTTAACTGTATATACAGGTTGGCTGCTTGATGGAGGTGACCACTAACATATGTTTGACTGTAGATACATGTTGGCTGCTTAATGGAGATGACCACTAACATAGGTTTTACTGTAGATACATGTTGGCTGCTTAATGGAGGTGGGTTTGACTGGAGATAATGTTGGCTGCTTAATGGAGGTGACCACTAACACAAGTTTGACTGTAGATACATGTTGGCTGCTTAATGGAGGTGACCACTAACACAGGTTTGACTGTATATACAGGTTGGCTGCTTAATGGAGGTGACCACTAACATATGTTTGACTGTATATACATGTTGACTGCTTAATGGAGGTGACCACTAACACATGTTTGACTGTAGATACATGTTGTCTGCTTAATGGAGGTGACCACTAACACAGGTTTGACTGTAGATACATGTTGGCTGCTTAATGGAGGTGACCGCTAACACAGGTTTGACTGTAGATACATGTTGGCTGCTTAATGGAGGTGACCACTAACACAGGTTTGACTGTAGATACAGGTTGGCTGCTTAATGGAGGTGACCACTAACACAGGTTTGACTGTAGATACAGGTTGGCTGCTTAATGGAGGTGACCACTAACACAGGTTTGACTGTAGATACAAATTGGCTGCTTAATGGAGGTGACCACAAACACAGGTTTGACTGTAGATAAAGGTTGGCTGCTTAATGGAGGTGACCACTAACACAGGTTTGACTGTAGATACAGGTTGGCTGCTTAATGGAGGTGACCACTAACACAGGTTTGACTGTAGATAAAGGTTGACTGCTTAATGGAGGTGACCACTAACACAGGTTTGACCGTAGATACAGGTTGGATGCTTAATGGAGGTGACCACTAACACAGGTTTGACTGTAGATACAGGTTGGCTGCTTAATGGAGGTGACCACTAACACAGGTTTGACTGTAGATACAGGTTGGCTGCTTAATGGAGGTGACCACTAACACAGGTTTGACTGTAGATACAGGTTGGCTGCTTAATGGAGGTGACCACTAACACAGGTTTGACTGTAGATACAGGTTGGCTGCTTAATGGAGGTGACCACTAACACAGGTTTGACTGTAGATACAGGTTGGCTGCTTAATGGAGGTGACCGCTAACACAGGTTTGACTGTAGATACAGGTTGGCTGCTTAATGGAGGTGACCACTAACATAGGTTTGACTGTAGATACAGATTGGCTGCTTAATGGAGGTGACCACTAACACAGGTTTGACTGTAGATACAGGTTGGCTGCTTAATGGAGGTGACCACTAACACAAGTTTGACTGTAGAGACGTGTTGGCTGCTTAATGTAGGTGACCACTAACACAGGTTTGACTGTAGATACAGGTTGGCTGCTTAATGGTGGTGACCACTAACACATGTTTGACTGTATATACAGGTTGGCTGCTTAATGGAGGTGACCACTAACACATGTTTGACTGTAGATACAAGTTGGCTGCTTAATGGAGGTGACCACTAACACAGGTTTGACTATATATACAGGTTGGTTGCTTAATGGAGGTGACCACCAACACAGGTTTGACTATATATACAGGTTGGCTGCTTAATGGAGGTGACCACTAACACAGGTTTGACTGTAGATACAGGTTGGCTGCTTACTGGAGGTGACCACTAACACATGTTTGACTGTATATACAGGTTGGCTGCTTAATGGAGGTGACCACTAACACAAGTTTGACTGTAGATACAAGTTGGCTGCTTAATGGAGGTGACCACTAACACAGGTTTGACTATATATACAGGTTGGTTGCTTAATGGAGGTGACCACCAACACAGGTTTGACTATATATACAGGTTGGCTGCTTACTGGAGGTGACCACTAACACAGGTTTTACTATATATATGGTGGCTGCTTGATGGAGGTGACCACTAACACAGGTTTGACTGTACACATACACCCATATGATTTATTTATTTGTTTGTTGTGTGGGGCTAACACTCGCATCAACAGCCTAGGTTATATGGAGGCTCTCCGGTTATTATTAGTGGAGGAAGACCCCGGGTGCATCTCCGAGCAATATTCCAGGCACGGGCACCCGGGTAGAATCATCCACCTTCCCCACACCAGCTGGTTAGCTTCCCCAAATGACAGAATTCGACGCCCCCAAAGTGGATTCGAACCTACAGCGATGATGGGTAAGTGATTTGAAGTCAACGACCTGAACCACTCGACAACTCATTCTGAGAAGATTCAATTACGTTAGAAGTACGTGAGTCATATTGCTATAATATTATATTACGGTGCTGTATAATATAGTCTAGAACTTATTTAGGATAACACATAGCCAAACTAAATGAACAACGTCATGCTAATGGCCGGCAATCACTCATTGCCAAGTCACGCCAATTTTCAAATTATATTTCCGTTTGTCCCGATATGTACACAAGTACCATATGCATTCTACTGAGAGCACCGAACATCGCAATAACTGAGATTACAACCATACACGTGATGATACGGCTTATGTATGTGTTAAGAGCACCTACAGTCCTATATTAGCACTGTCGATCAACTACGGTAAACGTGACAGGAGCCGCCGTACAGCGTTCGCCTCATAAAGTTTAAACTTTATTTATTTTACAACGATTTCGAAACAAGCTTTATCACCTTATATTAATCACTCTCGTTGGCGCGGATGAAAGCGTAAATGTGGTCATTTGTGTGGGAGGAAACCGGAGTACACGGGGAAAACCCACCTGTCCGATAGGGCGACCACCATACCATATCACATACTTCCCGGTCCGAGGATCGAACCCGGGTTTGCATTGGTCGCCTCATAACAGAAGGGCTGCAAGCCGGTGGATGCAAAACATGTAAATCCACATTGACTTTCTCCCATGTGGCAATGTAACCCGACATGAAATAGGTCTCGGCAATGTAACCCGACATGAAATAGGTCTCGGCAATGTAACCCGACATGAAATAGGTCTCGGCAATGGACCCCGACATGAAATAAGTGTCGGCAATGGAAACCGACATGACATAGATCTCGGCAATGGAACCCGACATGACATAGGTCTAGACAATGGATCCCGACATGAAATAGGTCTAGACAATGGAACCCGACATGAAATAGCTCTCGGCAATGGAAACCGACATGACATAGGTCTAGACAATGGATCCCGACATGACATAGGTCTATGCAATGGATCCCGACATGAAATAGGTCTAGACAATGGAAACCGACATGACATAGCTCTAGACAATGGAAACCGACATGACATAGGTCTAGACAATGGATCCCGACATGAAATAGGTCTAGACAATGGAAACCGACATGACATAGCTCTCGGCAATGGAAACCGACATGACATAGGTCTAGACAATGGATCCCGACATGAAATAGGTCTAGACAATGGAAACCGACATGACATAGCTCTCGGCAATGGAAACCGACATGACATAGGTCTAGACAATGGATCCCGACATGAAATAGGTCTAGACAATGGAACCCGACATGAAATAGCTCTCGGCAATGGAAACCGACATGACATAGGTCTAGACAATGGATCCCGACATGAAATAGGTCTAGACAATGGAACCCGACATGACATAGGTCTCGGCAATGGATCCCGACATGAAATAGGTCTCGGCAATGGAACCCGACATGAAATAGGTCTAGACAATGGAAACCGACATGAAATAGGTCTCGGCGATGGAAACCGACATGACATAGGTCTCGGCAATGGAAACCGACATGAAATAGGTCTCGGCAATGGAAACCGACATGACATAGGTCTCGACAATGGAAACCGACATGACATAGGTCTAGACAATGGAAACCGACATGACATAGGTCTCGACAATGGAAACCGACATGACATAGGTCTAGACAATGGAAACCGACATGAAATAGGTCTAGACAATGAAAACCGACATGACATAGGTCTCGACAATGGAAACCGACATGAAATAGGTCTCGGCAATGGAAACCGACATGACATAGGTCTCGGCAATGGAACCCGACATGAAATAGGTCTAGACAATGGAAACCGACATGAAATAGGTCTCGGCGATGGAAACCGACATGACATAGGTCTCGGCAATGGAAACCGACATGAAATAGGTCTCGGCAATGGAAACCGACATGACATAGGTCTCGACAATGGAAACCGACATGACATAGGTCTAGACAATGGAAACCGACATGACATAGGTCTCGACAATGGAAACCGACATGACATAGGTCTAGACAATGGAAACCGACATGAAATAGGTCTAGACAATGAAAACCGACATGACATAGGTCTCGACAATGGAAACCGACATGAAATAGGTCTCGGCAATGGAAACCGACATGACATAGGTCTCGGCAATGGAACCCGACATGAAATAGGTCTAGACAATGGAACCCGACATGACATAGGTCTCGGCAATGGAACCCGACATGACATAGGTCTCGACAATGGAAACCGACATGAAATAGGTCTCGGCAATGGAAACCGACATGACATAGGTCTAGACAATGGAAACCGACATGAAATAGGTCTCGGCAATGGAAACCGACATGACATAGGTCTCGGCAATGGAAACCGACATGACATAGGTCTCGACAATGGAAACCGACATGAAATAGGTCTAGACAATGGAACCCGACATGAAATAGGTCTCGGCAATGGATCCCGACTTGAGATAGGTCTAGACAATGGAACCCGACATGAAATAGGTCTCGGCAATGGAACCCGACATGACATAGGTCTAGACAATGGAACCCGACATGACATAGGTCTCGACAATGGAACCCGACATGAAATAGGTCTCGGCAATGGATCCCGAAATGAAATAGGTCTAGACAATGGAACCCGACATGAAATAGGTCTCGATAATGGAACCCGACATGAAATCGGTCTCGGCAATGGAAACCGACATGACATAGGTCTAGACAATGGATCCCGACATGACATAGGTCTAGACAATGGATCCCGACATGAAATAGGTCTAGACAATGGAAACCGACATGACATAGCTCTCGGCAATGGAAACCGACATGACATAGGTCTAGACAATGGATCCCGACATGAAATAGGTCTAGACAATGGAAACCGACATGACATAGCTCTCGGCAATGGAAACCGACATGACATAGGTCTAGACAATGGATCCCGACATGAAATAGGTCTAGACAATGGAAACCGACATGACATAGCTCTCGGCAATGGAAACCGACATGACATAGGTCTAGACAATGGATCCCGACATGAAATAGGTCTAGACAATGGAAACCGACATGACATAGCTCTCGGCAATGGAAACCGACATGACATAGGTCTAGACAATGGATCCCGACATGAAATAGGTCTAGACAATGGAAACCGACATGACATAGCTCTCGGCAATGGAAACCGACATGACATAGGTCTAGACAATGGATCCCGACATGAAATAGGTCTCGGCAATGGAAACCGACATGACATAGGTCTCGACAATGGAAACCGACATGACATAGGTCTAGACAATGGAAACCGACATGACATAGGTCTCGACAATGGAAACCGACATGACATAGGTCTAGACAATGGAAACCGACATGACATAGGTCTAGACAATGAAAACCGACATGACATAGGTCTCGACAATGGAAACCGACATGAAATAGGTCTCGGCAATGGAAACCGACATGACATAGGTCTCGGCAATGGAACCCGACATGAAATAGGTCTAGACAATGGAACCCGACATGACATAGGTCTCGGCAATGGAACCCGACATGACATAGGTCTAGACAATGGAACCCGACATGACATAGGTCTCGGCAATGGAACCCGACATGACATAGGTCTCGGCAATGGAAACCGACATGACATAGGTCTCGGCAATGGAACCCGACATGAAATAGGTCTAGACAATGGAACCCGACATGACATAGGTCTCGGCAATGGAACCCGACATGACATAGGTCTCGACAATGGAAACCGACATGAAATAGGTCTCGGCAATGGAAACCGACATGACATAGGTCTAGACAATGGAAACCGACATGAAATAGGTCTCGGCAATGGAAACCGACATGACATAGGTCTCGGCAATGGAAACCGACATGACATAGGTCTCGACAATGGAAACCGACATGAAATAGGTCTCGACAATGGAACCCGACATGAAATAGGTCTCGGCAATGGATCCCGACTTGAAATAGGTCTAGACAATGGAACCCGACATGAAATAGGTCTCGGCAATGGAACCCGACATGACATAGGTCTAGACAATGGAACCCGACATGACATAGGTCTCGACAATGGAACCCGACATGAAATAGGTCTCGGCAATGGATCCCGAAATGAAATAGGTCTAGACAATGGAACCCGACATGAAATAGGTCTCGATAATGGAACCCGACATGAAATCGGTCTCGGCAATGGAACCCGACATGAAATAGGTCTCGGCAATAGAACCCGACATGAAATAGGTCTCGGCAATGGAAACCGACATGAAATAGGTCTCGGCAATGGAACCCGACATGAAACAGGTCTAGACAATGGAACCCGACATGAAATCACTTAAAAATATGCGTAAAACATGACAACACTTATATCTAATGTGTAGCCTGGGTTCCAGTCTGTCGACTTTTCACTTTTTTACTTCTGGCAAAATGACATTATCAGAAACTCAATACAGGCTCAATGGTCTCGGTGTTAAAAATATATTTATATGACTGACCAGGCAAAATATATCCATGCCTGTTCCCTAGCAATATAATGACTATGGCGGTATATTGAACGTTACACGTATACTCAACTTGTCCTCAGTTAGAATATGTTGTTCTTTTTATTTCCTCCAGAGTTGAAGAGCACAATACAAAAATATACATATAATATACATAATACATTAAATACAAAGATATAAAACAACATGAATTGCAATAAGAGACATCGCAAATCTTCTATTACCTCCCTTGGCAGATATAGTCTGATTTATCAAAAAATGTAAATCGGTCCTTTTTGTTGGAATCCTTTGTTTTTACTGTTGTGGCCTAACCAGATGTTGCGGTATGAAACATGTGATTTTATCAAATTTGCGTTAATTAGCTGATAACATTGGTTTAGAAATAAGTAGCCATTACATATACTGTAGGAGATATGTCGAGTTATAGCAATTTAATAATCATATGAAGTGATAGTGGAATAAAAT
Organism: Archivesica marissinica; assembly: GCA_014843695.1. Taxonomy (NCBI): domain Eukaryota; kingdom Metazoa; phylum Mollusca; class Bivalvia; order Venerida; family Vesicomyidae; genus Archivesica; species Archivesica marissinica. Next base: position 37,652,150 of record CM026387.1, read on the forward strand.
TGCAAGCATATTGTGCAAAGGAAGCAACGATAATAACAGAGGAAACACTTAATAGGACATATCTACTTTTAGTGAGTATTCAGGGGCAGTAACTGACCGATGTCTGTCATTGAACAGTAATGTAATTTACATATAATCTCATAGTACACAGTTAGAGGATGTGTTTGGGGGTTGGGGGTTGGACGTCGCACCAACAGCTTAGGTCATATAGCGGCTCTCCAGCTATTATTGGCGGAGGAAGACACCGGATGCCCCTCCGAGCGGTATTTCAGGCACGGAGTGGGATTGGCACACGGGTAGAACCACCGACCTACCGCAATATAGCTGGATAGCTTCCTCACTTGAGAGATATCTTAACACATAAGTTGTACGTAATTACGTCAAAGTTGACGTTGACTCGGATACATTATAAAAACACGATCATGAACTTCGTGCTACATTAGTTACGACAAGCATTGGCAATGTAATCAACTATCAAGCGTGTTGTGTGTTAATTAACCTTAATCATACTGCAGGCGAAATGAGCAGATAACAAATGTGTAATATGTTTTTCTTCTTTTTCCTAGAAAGTAGGGCTTGTGACATTTAATTCAAATCGTCCAATCGTGATACATTGTTATCTGCTCATTTCGCCTACAGCATACTAAAGGTTATTAACTCTTTGCACGCTAGCGGCAGATAAAATCACCTTTGCAAACAGCATAGAGCCAGATCAGACGGCACAGAACGTGCCGTCTGATCAGGCTCTATGCTGTTTGCTATTCGGATAGTGGAGCTAAAACAGTTGGCTGAATAGCAAACAACATGGATCCTGATCAGACGCGGCGTTACGCCGCGGCTGATCTGGATCTATGTTGTTTGCAAATGTGATTTTATTTACTCAGCAGGCAACGGGTTCATTTCATAACATGCTAACCAAGTATGACGTCGCTATATGTTCTGGTTTTCGAAATATATCGCTAATACAGTTCCCATCGTTTTATTATTTTAAGTTTATTTAACGTCGCTACAGGTTGCGCATTTGAGCGACGGGCAGTTTACCTAACAACACCTTTCCTGGGCAGGCTCCAGCGGTTAACCAGTACTTGGTTTCCGTAAGAAACTTCCAACTTTTCCATATAAAGATACACGGTCTGAGCGGGGCTCGAACCCGTGATCATCAGTTTACAAATCAGCGACCTTAACCACTCGACCATTTTATTTCATCATAAATAGATATACAGGTAACTTCCGTTCGTTTATGTGTGTGTGTGTGTTTTACGTTTAATTATCGTCGCTACCGGTTGCCCATATGAGCGACGCCTCCTGAAGAGATTAGTCATTTTAGATGTTGGATGATAGTGCAATGATACAGACAGAGACCCATTCCAGAGACTCCTCTTGTTCATTTACGTGCACGGTGTACAACACCGACACGAGACTTCGGGTTAACGTCCCATCCATCTGAAAGACTGTTAATATTATTAGGGTCAGACGGGGATTGAACCTGTGATCCTGGATTACCAGTCCAGCGTGTTACCACTGGACTACAGATCCGAATGTAAATAACTTCTAGTCACTCTATTTAATAGCAGATGAAATAATATTACTTTGTAAAGTGATCATTCTTGCATTTAATACGCTTGACTAAACACAGCTTGCATAACAGATTTTAAATAAAACCACAATTTCACTCAGATGTGAATTCAACACGTAGAAAAAGAACATACGATTCGGACACCAATCAAATTGCATGTACCAGAAATACTTGTTCCGGTATTGTCACATGATTGACACGTGACCTTGTAAATCGAAGCCTCATACCTCTTGCGTTACAAAATTAAATACATATTTCATTGCATAGATCTCTGTGTAAGGGATTTTTAGAGTACACGTGAAGAAAAACATTTACATAATTATGTTCGTAATAAATTGTGAATATTTATCTGTTTTTGCTCATTTTCGTGCTTGGCAGTTTTAGCGCCTACCATATAATCCAAGTTTCCTGCTACTGACAGCGATGTCGTCATTTGCAACAAATCCGTGTGTGTGTGTGTGTGTGTGTGTGTGTGTGTGCGTGCGTGCGTGCGTGCGTGCGTGCGTGCGTGCGTGCGTGCGTGCGTGCGTGCGTGCGTGCGTGCGTGCGTGCGTGCGTGCGTGTGTGCGTGTGTGCGTGCGTGCGTGCGTGGATTAGTTATTTTAGATTTTGGAGAATAGTGCATGATACAGACAGAGACCCATTCCAGAATCTCCTCTGGTTCTTTTACGTGCACGGTGTAAAGCACCGACACGATAACCTCGTCCCATCTGAAAGAATGTTAATTTGATTAGGGTCAGACGGGGGATCGAACCTGCGATCCCTGGATTACCAGTCCAGCGTGTTACCACTGGACTACAGATCCGTCTGTGGCGATAGACGAGATAGATTAAATTTTAAAAAATACTAATCTGCCTCCATTGAAGTAAAAACAATAGTTTCTAATCTTGGTATAATCGGCGAGAATTAATGGGATCATTGTGGGACTCACATTGTGCCATTAATACGGTACCTGAACCACAGTGGCGGTGTCCGTCCTTAGGCAAAACACTGCCATCCACATTGCCTCTCCTAACTTCATCAATGTGATGGATTCCATCAGGAATGAGGTCTCGGGAGAGCTTAGACTCATGCAGTGACGGGTAATGTATGTGACGGGTAATGTATGTAACGGGTAATGTATGTGACGGGTGATGTATGTGACGGGTAATGTATGTGACGGGTAATGTATGTGACGGGTAATGTATGTGACGGGTAGTGTATGTGACGGGTAGTGTATGTGACGGGTAATGTATGTGACGGGTAATATATGTGACGGGTAATGTGTGTGACGGGTAATGTATGTGACGGATAATGTATGTGACGGGTAATGCATGTGACGGGTGATGTATGTGACGGGTAATGTATGTGACGGGTAGTGTATGTGACGGGTAATGTATGTGACGGGTAATGTATGTGACACGTAATGTATGTTACGGGTAGTGTATGTGACGGGTAATGTATGTGACGTGTAATGTATGTGACGGGTAATGTATGTGACGGGTAATGTATGTGACGTGTAATGTATGTGACGGGTAATGTATGTGACGTGTAAAGTATGTGACGGGTAATGCATTTGACGGTTAATGTATGTGACGAGTGATGTATGTGAAGTGTAATGTATGTGACGTGTAATGTGAGTGACGGGTGATGTATGTGACGTATAATGTATGTGGTGTGTAATGTATGTGACGGGTAATGTATGTGACGAGTGATGTATGTGACGGGTAATGTATGTGACGTATAATGTATGTGGCGGGTAAGGTATGTGACGGGTAATGCATGTGACGTGTAATATATGTGACGGATAATGCATGTGACGTGTAATGTATGTGACGAGTAATGTATGTGACGAGTAATGTATGTGACGTATAATGTATGTGGCGTGTAATGTATGTGACGGGTAATGTATGTGACGTGTAATGTATGTGGCGTGTAATGTATGTGACGGGTGATGTATGTGACGTATAATGTATGTGGCGTGTAATGTATGTGACGGGTAATGTATGTGACGTGTAATGTATGTGACGGGTAATGTATGTGACGCGTAATGTATGTTACGGGTAGTGTATGTGACGTGTAATGTATGTGACGGGTAATGTATGTGACGGGTACTGTATGTGACGAGTAATGCATGTGACGGGTGATGTATGTGACGGGTAATGTATGTGACGGGTAGTGTATGTGACGGGTAGTGTATGTGACGGGTAATGTATGTGACGGGTAATGTATGTGACGGGTAATGCATGTGACGGGTGATGTATGTGACGGATAATGTATGTGAAGGATAATGCATGTGATGTGTAATGTATGTGACGGGTGGTGTATGTGACGGGTAATGCATGTGACGTGTAATGTATGTGACGTGTAATGTATATGACGGGTGATGTTTGTGACGGGTAATGTATGTGACGGGTAATGTATGTGACGGGTAATGCATGTGACGTGTAATGTGAGTGACGGGTGATGTATGTGACGGGTAATGTATGTGACGGGTAATGTATGTGACGGGTAATGTATGTGACGAGTGATGTATGTGACGTGTAATGTATGTGACGTGTAATTATGTGACGTATAATGTATGTGAAGTGTAATGTATGTGACGGGTAATGTATGTGACGTGTAATGTATGTTACTTGTAATGTATGTGACGGGTAATGTATGTGACGTGTAATGTATGTGACGAGTGGTGTATGTGACGGGCAATGAATGTGACGTGTACTGTGAGTGACGGGTAATGTATGTGACGGGTTATGTATGTAACGTGTAATGTATGTGACGTGTAATGTATGTGACGGGTAATGTATGTGACGGGTGATGTATGTGACGTGTAATGTATGTGAAGGGTAGTGTATGTGAAGAGTAATGTATGTGACGTGTAATGTATGTGACGTGTAATGTATGTGACGGGTGGTGTATGTGACGGGTAATGTATGTGACGTGTAATGTATGTGACGTGTAATGTATGTGACGGGTGATTTATGTGACGGATAATGTATGTGACGTATAATGTATGTGGCGGGTAAGGTATGTGACGGGTAATGTATGTGACGTGTAATGTATGTGACGGGTAAAGTATGTGACGGGTAATGCATTTGACGGGTAATGTATGTGACGAGTGATGTATGTGAAGTGTAATGTATGTGACGTGTAATGTGAGTGACGGGTGATGTATGTGACGGGTGATGTATGTGACGTATAATGTATGTGGCGTGTAATGTATGTGACGTGTAATGTATGTGACGGGTAATGTATGTGACGTGTAATGTATGTGACGAGTGATGTATGTGACGGGTAATGTATGTGACGTATAATGTATGTGGCGGGTAAGGTATGTGACGGGTAATGCATGTGACGTGTAATATATGTGACGGATAATGCATGTGACGTGTAATGTATGTGACGAGTAATGTATGTGACGAGTAATGTATGTGACGTATAATGTATGTGGCGTGTAATGTATGTGACGGGTAATGTATGTGACGTGTAATGTATGTGGGGTAATGTATGTGACGGGTAATGTATGTGACGGGTAATGTATGTGACGGGTAATGTATGTGACGGGTAGTATGTGACGGAGTAAGAGTATGTCGTGTAATGTATGTGACGTGTAATGTATGTGACGGGTAATGTATGTGACGGGTAATGTATGTGACGGTAATGTATGTGACGGGTAATGTATGTGACGGGTAGTGTATGTGACGTGTAATGTATGTGACGGGTAATGTATGTGACGTGTAATGTATGTGACGGGTAATGTATGTGACGGGTGATGTATGTGACGTGTATGTATGTGACGTGTAATGTATGTGACGGGTGATGTATGTGACGTATAATGTATGTGGCGTGTAATGTATGTGACGGGTAATGTATGTGACGCGTAATGTATGTTACGGGTAGTGTATGTAACGTGTAATGTATGTGACGCGTAATGTATGTTACGGGTAGTGTATGTGACGTGTAATGTATGTGACGGGTAGTGTATGTGACGGGTAATGTATGTGACGTGTAATGTATGTGACGGGTAATGTATGTGACGGGTAATGTATGTGACGGGTAATGTATGTGACGGGTAATGTATGTGACGGGTAATGTATGTGACGTATAATGTATGTGGCGTGTAATGTATGTGACGGGTAATGTATGTGACGGGTAATGTATGTGACGGGTAATGTATGTGACGGGTAATGTATGTGACGGGTAATGTATGTGACGGGTGAGGTATGTGACGGTTGATGTATGTGACGTATAATGTATGTGGCGTGTAATGTATGTGACGTGTAATGTATGTGACGGGTAATGTATGTGACGGGTAATGTATGTGACTGGTAATGTATGTGACGGGTAATGTATGTGACGGGTAGTGTATGTGACGTGTAATGTATGTGACGGGTAATGTATGTGACGTGTAATGTATGTGACGGGTAATGTATGTGACGGGTGATGTATGTGACGTGTAGTGTATGTGACGTGTAATGTATGTGACGGGTAATGTATGTGACGTGTAATGTATGTGACGGGTAATGTATGTGACGGGTAATGTATGTGACGGGTAGTGTATGTGACGTGTAATGTATGTGACGGGTAATGTATGTGACGTGTAATGTATGTGACGGGTAATGTATGTGACGGGTAATGTATGTGACGCGTAATGTATGTTACGGGTAGTGTATGTGACGTGTAATGTATGTGACGGGTAATGTATGTGACGGGTAATGTATGTGACGGGTAATGTATGTGACGGGTAATGTATGTGACGGTTGATGTATGTGACGGGTAATGTATGTGACGTATAATGTATGTGGCGTGTAATGTATGTGACGGGTAATGTATGTGACGTGTAATGTATGTGACGGGTAATGTATGTGACGTGTAATGTATGTGACGGGTAATGTATGTGACGGGTGATGTATGTGACGTGTAGTGTATGTGACGTGTAATGTATGTGACGGGTAATGTATGTGACGTGTAATGTATGTGACGGGTAATGTATGTGACGGGTAATGTATGTGACGGGTAGTGTATGTGACGTGTAATGTATGTGACGGGTAATGTATGTGACGTGTAATGTATGTGACGGGTAATGTATGTGACGGGTGATGTATGTGACGTGTAGTGTATGTGACGTGTAATGTATGTGACGGGTAATGTATGTGACGTGTAATGTATGTGACGGGTAATGTATGTGACGGGTAATGTATGTGACGGGTAGTGTATGTGACGTGTAATGTATGTGACGGGTAATGTATGTGACGTGTAATGTATGTGACGGGTAATGTATGTGACGGGTAATGTATGTGACGCGTAATGTATGTTACGGGTAGTGTATGTGACGTGTAATGTATGTGACGGGTAATGTATGTGACGGGTAATGTATGTGACGTGTAATGTATGTGACGGGTGATGTATGTGGCGTGTAATATATGTGACGGGTAATGTATGTGACGGGTGATGTATGTGACGGGTAATGTATGTGACGAGTGGTGTATGTGACGGGTAATGTATGTGACGGGGTAATGTATGTGACGGGTGATGTATGTGACGGGTAATGTAATGTGACGGGTGGTGTATGTGACGGGTAATGTAATGTGACGGGTGGTGTATGTGACAGGTGGTGTATGTGACAGGTGGTGTATGTGACGTGTTTGTATATAACGTGTAATGTATGTGACGGATAGTGTACAAGATGTGTACATGAAGCTCTACAGTATAATGAGTTATCTTGTGACATTTATTTGAATAAATACGACCAGCCTTATTGCTAAGCAATCGCCATAGCACTTTGAGTGAATTGCTAATAAACAGAGGAATGCAATAAATGATTTACATAACAGAACGAACTGATAGCAACCCACACAATGCAATGCATTAATCAGTTTATGCACAAACTTAATGTTGGAATGTTAGGAAAATCGACACTGAAACTATTTTGTATATTTATTGTCGCAACCCAATACCCATATGAGCGGCATTTAAGATAATGCAATGACAGAGACAGAGGGGGTCTCTCGACCACTACTAACACGGTGTGTAAAAACCGGAGGGATACATCGGTTAAAAGTATCACCGAAAAGTATTTTTAGTATTGTGTAGCGGGGTGGGGGTTGTAGCAGGAGGGGGTCTAGCCTGAAAACAGGCGTCGATATATGTTGCCGGGTCAGTCAAATAAATATATTTTAACACCGAGACCATTAATTGGGCCGTATTGAGTTTCTGATCATATCAACTGTCATTTTGCCGGAAGTTAAAAAGTGAAAAATCGACAGACTGGAACCCAGGCTAGAGGGGGGTCGAACTTACGATTCTTGTGGTTTTAACTACTGAATCACTGATCTACATTATATATACTCCATCCTGAACATCTTGAAATAAATCAATTTCATTTTAATGTTTAGTAAATTGATGCACCCCCACCCACCCAACCGCTACCACCCCATTAGATACTCAGCCGTGCAGCTATGGTCCTGTTTACCAGCTTGATTCGGTCGCGTTTCCATTCAGTAACTACGCACATTTTACGTAAAGCTTTTGTTTTAAAGTGTAATAACACAGACATCGCAACACCTAAAGACATGTGACGTTATCGAGCTGACGTTGTGTGCGTTTACGTTTATTTATCGTCGCTACTGGTTGCCCATATGAGCGACGCCTCCTGAAGAGATTAGTCATTTTAGAATTTTGGAGAATAGTGCAATGATACAGAGAGAGACCAATTCCAGCGTCTCCTCTGGTTCTTTTACGTGCACGGTGTACAGCACTGACACGAGGCCTCGGTTTAACGTCCCATCTGAAAGACTGTTAATTAATTAATTATGGTCAGACGGGGGATTTTACGTGCACGGTGTACAGCACTAACATGAGACCTCGGTTTAACGTCCGATCTGAAAGACTGTTAATTAATTAATTATGGTCAGACGGGGGATTTTACGTGCACGGTGTACAGCACTAACATGAGACCTCGGTTTAACGTCCTATCTGAAAGACTATTAATTAATTAATTAATTAGATTCAGACGGGGATTGAACCTGATGATGTTGAAAAGGACTGTGGTATGTCATCAAACACCCAGTTCAGACAATGTTTAATTACCCAATACGTTGTGAGAATGTACATAAGATAAGATGAGACAATTTTTACTTTGAATCGGCAAGACAACAACAGTACAACACAAGCTCTGAGTGAGCTTTTGAACCGACTATATAACATAAAATAATGGTAACAATTGTACACCACCTATAAAATTAGAATCACTGATAATAGTAGGCATATGTATTTAATTTTTTTAACATGGGAGGTATGGTTGTATCTCTGACGAATCTTTTTTTTACGTTTATTTATCGTCGCTACCGGTTGTCCATATGAGCGACGCCTCCTGAAGATATTAGTCAGTTTAGACGAATATATGCACACAGACAACTCTTGTATGTGTGTAGGGAAACTGCCTCCTTACAGTTTAACCATCAGTCAGTATTAGCTTCAGGGGCGTATGCATGTAAGCACAAACTACCGTCAATTCACACGCAGCAATTAACCTACACGTGTACATATTGCCTGTAATGAGGTTAATTAGTAATACAAAACATAACAAAACATGTGTCTCATTTAAGCATGACAATACATCTCATCTAAACAGGGCCTTTGGCAATAATCTATATGCGCTTCAGCCTTGTATCCGTATATACCACCAATGTTATATACAAAGTATTTCGAACTGGGTTTCTAGATTTGAACTGTTTATATCCGGGTGTCAGTCCGTGTCTGAAATACTGTATACACATACGCTGCCTGGTGTCATACTATCATAAATATGTCAGGCTACACAATGAACTTAATACATGTACGCATATCCATCCATCCATCCATCCATCCATCCATCCATCCATCCATCCATCCATCCATCCATCCATCCATCCATCCATCCATCCATCCATCCATCCATCATCCATCCATCCATCCATCCCCATCATCCATCCATCCATCCATCTCCACCATCCATCCATCCATCCATCCATCCATCCATCCATCCTCCTCCATCCATCCATCCATCCTCCACCATCCATCCATCCATCCATCCTCCATCCATCCATCCTCCATCCATCCACATCCATCCATCCATCCATCCATCCATCCATCCATCCATCCATCCATCCATCCATCCATCCTCCTCCATCCATCCATCCATCCATCCATCCATCATCCATCATCCATATCCATCCATCCATCCATCCATCCATCCATCCATCCATCCATCCATCCATCCATCCACCTCCATCCATCCATCCATCCATCCACACCACCCACATTTATCAGTGAAATAAAATGTGTTATTCCACTGGTTGAAAGTAGTGGAATATCACATTTTATTTCTCACTGGTTTGTACGTGTGGTGCCTATCCACTGCATGTTGAAATGTTGTCAACGCGAAATGCTGTCGGACTCAATATGTTAGTGACGTCAAATATGACGTCGTTTTTGTGACGTCATTTAATGTCGTCTAAGCACTAGGAATCTCACCAATTAGAGCACTGTTGCACCATTTTTCTATCCTAAAAGCCCTTTTCAGCCTAAGATAAAAAACGGAACATTTGTTTGCTTAAGTGAATGATGGAATTATATTTCACTCATGTACATAGCGAGCTATTATTATCACTCGTGGCTAGCTGTACTCGTGGCTAGCTGTACTGTACTCGTGGCTAGCTGTACTGTACTCGTGGCTAGCTGTACTGTACTCGTGGCTAGCTGTACTATACTCGTGGCTAGCTGTACTGTACTCGTGGCTAGCTGTATTGTACTCGTGGTTAGCTGTACTGTACTCGTGGTTAGCTGTACTGTACTCGTGGCTAGCTTACTCGTGGCTAGCTGTACTATACGTGTGGCTAGCTGTACTGTACTCGTGGCTAGCTGTACTGTACTCGTGGCTAGCTGTACTATACTCGTGGCTAGCTGTACTGTACTCGTGGCTAGCTGTACTGTACTCGTGGCTAGCTGTACTGTACTCGTGGCTAGCTGTACTGTACTCGTGGCTAGCTGTACTGTACTCGTGGCTAGCGCGTGATAGTGATGCTTTCAATGATCAGTCAGTGAAATATATTTCGATACGTCACTGAAACAAACAAATATCCTCTTATTATGTTTGATATCCTGGTTGATTGCTCGTGAATTATGAAACCATTGGATACGAATGTGTGTGCGTTTTACGTTTATTTATCGTCGCTACCGGTTACCCATATGAGCGACGCCTCCTGAAGAGATTAGTTATTTTAGATTTTGGAGGATAGTGCAATGATACAGACAGGAATCCATTCCGGAGTCTTCTCTGGTTCTTTTACGTGCACGGTGTAAAGCACCGACACGAGACCTCGGTTTAACGTCCCATCTGAGAGACTGTTAAATTTATTAGGTCAGACGGGAGATCGAACCTGCGATCCCTGGATTACCAGTCCAGCGTGTTACCACTGGACTACAGATACGAATGACGTAGTGATTTTTAAGATTATCCCCTCGCCACCGGCGGGCGTGTTGTCGTATTGCATTGCACAGTCTGTATTGTCATTTATATACGCTGGAATTGTAAGAGTTAATTAAACACGTGATCCGAATAAATACAAGTGTATATATTGCGAGTAGGCCTATACTCTTGGCAGAGTGAGGCAAACTAGATATGAAGAATACAGCCCGGGTTCGATTCTCGGATCGGGAAGTGTGTGAGATGGTACGGTGGTCGTACCTAAGCGGTTAACCAATACAAAGCAATGTATGTGAGGTGCTTTGCTCAATGACACTACCGTACGTACGTGGCCTGATCGAGTAGCGAACCCGGGACCGTTCGATTTCAAATCCGACGCTCTACCACTGGACCACGGACGCCACACTAGTATGCATAGTGTCATTGAGCAAGGCACCACACCTACATTGCTTAGTACTGGTTAACCGCTTAGGTAGACTAAGCCTGCCCAGGAAAACATGTCTAGGGCACCGCAAGGGGCTTGAGTCTGTAGGAATGCATTTTGCCATGACAGTCAAAATACGTAGATAATTTGCAAAACGTCGAGTATGCTTTATGTTATGTCGAAAACTATATACACTTTAATATTATATGTTATATTTCGGGTTTTACGCCTGCACCAGCACCATTTTGGGCTATATCGCCGGCGGGCAGTTTACCTAACAACACCTTTCCTGTGCAGGCTCCAGCGGTTAACCAGTACTTGGGTGCACCAACCTCCGTAACAAACTGCCAACTGTTTCATATAAATGAGACACGGTCTGAGCGGGGCTCGAATCCGTGACCATCAGTGATGATAGGTTACAGTGGTATACAAGTCAGCGACCTTAACCACTCGACCACGGAGGCGGACAACCCTTTAATTTATCTGTTTATTGCTATGTACATGTATTACAATTAAGATAATAGAGCAGATATCTATGTACTTTCTGATAGCCCCGTGAATCGTGGAATGTATATATCACGTTTCATCATTTAGCTTTGGGCACTACTTAGTCAAAACACGCCCTACGTGTATGCTGTACACTGTATGTTGTGAAGCTTAGAACAAGAAATAACAAATTTCCCGTAGAAACTGGAAGCTGGAATGGAACTGTATTTTCAAGAAGCATATGTACGCTCTGTAATACATCTATTGGCGATGCATTTCATTATTTGTTGGAATGTTCCACATTTAATGATACCGGTAGTAGTAAACGTTTCTTACATCCCAAGTACCTTAAAGCGACATTACATCGTAAAAAGCATATAACATGTATTTGTTCACCCACCCAAAATTTGTTGTTATTTGTTCTCTATTATATTAAACATTGAAATTCAGAACTACCCTCCCGAAGAAAAGTGTACATGTAATAATTTTATTTATTATACAATTAATTATAGAACATTATTTAACAGTTGTATGTTATAAGTTGCCTCGCTATATCAAGCTTTGTTGTTATATACCTTCATTAGTTTTACAGACGGATCTGTAGTTCAATGTTAACATGCTGGACTGGTAATCCAGGGATCACAAGTTCGATCCCCCGTCTGACCCTAATAAACAGTGTGTGTGTTTTACGTTTATTTATCGTCGCTACCGGTTGCCCATATGAGCGACGCCTCCTGAAGAGATTAGTCATTTTAGATGTTTAGAGGATAGTGCAATGATACAGAGAGAGAGACATTCCAGTCTCCTCTGGTTCTTTTACGTGAACGGTGTAAATCACCGACACGAGACCTCGGTTTAACGTCCCATCTGAAAGACTGTTAATTGTATTAGGGTCAGACGTGGGATCGAACCTGCGATCCTTGGATTACCAGTCCAGCGTGTTACCACTGGATAAACAACTGTTACCAACCTAATAAACAGTCTTTCAGATGGGATTTTAAACCGAGGTCTAGTGTCGGTGCTGTAGACTGTGCACGTAAAAGAACCAGAAGAGACTCTGGAATGGGTCTCTGTCTGTATCATTGCACTATCCTCCAAAAATCTAAAATGACTAACAAGGTCTAAGACGTCGCTCATATTAGCAACACGCACGCGCACACACACCACGTGGTTCACTTGTCAAGTGGTTGAACACGAATGTGACGTTCTCCGCGGTACGTAGTATAGCGGAGAACAGATGTCTTACCATAGCGATACACAAAATCAGTGGACCATTTTGTGCACGTGACTTTTAGCGGTTATTCGGTTTTTAGCGAATAAATCAGTTCTACGCAAGTTTTCAAGCTAGAAACATCTACTTTATGCTGTTCAAATTTATAATGATGAAACAGACAAGTGACATTCTGTTATTTTCATGTTTTGGGTATATAAAAACTTCTGAACAGGGTCCGGTCCGTATGTTCAGTATTCCGAGAAATAGCCTCAGGAGTCGAAAATCCGAGTACGAATATGTAATCGTATTGTAAATATCGTCTTCTACAAGATATTGAACATGGATATCGAAGATATTTTGTCAGTCAAATATATGAAACATCGCTGAGGTACATTGGATACAGTTTTCCAGAGTTTTTTACATTATCATTAATGTTTTTTACCTCTGGTTTTTACACTGGTCCCGTGTATCTCAGAGTCTGTACCGAGGTTATGTTTCATATATATATTCGACTATATGTATTATACATGTATGTATTATAGTCAGGGATGTATTTCATACACATATTATAAGGGTTGTCTTCCCACTCACTAGTCGCACAATAAAGTATACACTTGCCATTGCAATAGGTGTTTGTTGTTTTGTGGTTAGGTCTGTTAAGACGTATAGTTGATGCATATTCAACTATCTCAGTTACCTATTATTTGTATACATTGTTACGGTTAAGATTATGGACAATTGTAAGTTTACCCGAAAATAAACTTACCGTTACTCCAAACGTATTTATTTTCAACAATAGACTATGCCTATTTAATATTCGTATGACATCTAAAAAGAGACTGTCCGATTACCACAGTGGTTAACGCGCTCGCTTCTCACCAATGCAACCCAGGTTCGATCCTCGGACCGGGACATATGTGGGAGAATACGGTGGTCGCCATATCGGACCGGTGGGTTTTCTCTGGGTACTCCGGCTCCGATGACCACATAACTATACGCTTTCAACCGCGCCAACGACAGTGATTAGTATAAGTTGTGGAAGTCGTGATAGCGCAGTGGATAGGCGTTCGCTTCAGGTGCGAACGGTCCGGAGTTCGAGCCCCACTGGAGCCGTTACGATTGTGCCCTTAGGCAAGGCATTTAAATTCCACGTTGCCTCTTCTCTCTCCCTCGTGGCGATGGATTCCATCAGGAATGAGGTCTCGAGAGTGATTTATATAAGTTGAAATAACTTGTTTCGTAATCGAGCTAAAATAAATTTGTATAAACAATAAGTTGTTGAAGCTTGTTTCGCAATCGTTGTAAAATAAATGAAGTTTATACTTTAAAAGAAGCAGTTCAATTTGCACTAACAACACATGGCATGATCATTTGTTTATTAAATAAACTATACATATTAATAAATGATTCACAAGATAATGTCACTAAGATCACAGTATGTACAGGTATCTATTACGATATAAATACTGGTATGTTATTATAGTGGACGTTAAAGACGGGTCTGTAGTTCAGTGGTAACACGCTGGACTGGTAATCCGGGGATCGCAGGTTCGATCCCACGTCTGACCCTAATAAAATTAAGTCTTTCAGATGGGACGTTAAACCGAGGTCTCGTGTCAGTGCTTTACATTTATTTATCGTATATATAAAGACAAAATGCAAAAGGGCGGGGGCAAAAGGGAAATCTCTACAAATATAACAAATTAGTAGAATATAAAATGTTAAGATGTAATTCAAGATGAATATTCATCGGAATGCAGTCGACAGTAGGCCTACATATATATAAAACACACATATGTACAAATTTGTATTAACAGAGAGATTCTGAAAGATAAAAAATTATATACACAATACAATTCAAACAGTACATATTACATGAAGATAAACTACCACTGATATATATAGGAAATGAGTCAGTCTGACAGGGGGGGGGGGGTATATACAACGCGAACTTAACACAACTTATCTCAGTGTGTTTGATTTACACTTACAAAGAAACGATACAACATTTTATTGAAGGTTGAACTAGTTAAAAGTTAGTGCATGTAAACCATATCGTATGACACGCACTAACATGTATTATCAATATAGCATGAATGTTGAATCAGTGAAATAGCTTGGTATAGAAAAGTCATAGGTGTGGAAGTTTCGTATTCAAGGTCCAGGCCTACTTATATAGGCGTATTTAAAGCTATAACCCCATATACCCGGTAATGCGACAATTAAAAAAATGGAAGAGCATGTAATGCCATGTGTTGATTCCATATTTCCGCTTGCGAATGCGTGGACAGTAACGTTAATGGCTCCATGTAGCGATCAGTGCGCATGCGTCACATAATTCGGACAGGGGTGTTGATTCCATATGTCCGCTTGCGAATGCGTGGACAGTAACGTTAATGGCTCCATGTAGCGATCAGTGCGCATGCGTCACATAATTCGGACAGTGGTGTTGATTCCATATGTCCGCTTGCAAATGCGTGGACAATAACGTTAATGGCTCCATGTAGCGATCAGTGCGCATGCGTCACATAATTCGGACAGGTATGTTGATTCCATATGCCCGCTTGCAAATGCCTTGTCAGTAACGTGAATGGCTCCATGTAGCGATCAGTGCGCATGCGTCACATAATTCGGACATGTATGTTGATTCCATATGCCCGCTTGCAAATGCCTTGTCAGTAACGTGAATGGCTCCATGTAGCGATCAGTGCGCATGCGTCACATAATTCGGACAGGGATGTTGATTCCATATGTCCGCTTGCAAATGCGTGGACAGTAACGTGAATGGCTCCATGTAGCGATCAATGCGCATGCGTCACATAATTCGGACAGGGAATCTCTAACTCGCAAGTAAGAAAGACTGAAAACCTATGAGGTATTCGTATTTATGGAAACAAACAACTCGCGGTACGCGTACACATAACTTGCATGTGGAATCGTAGCTTTATCCCAACAAGTATATACAGTGAACTACATGTAGCAACATTAACTACAAAATGCATGCACATGTTTGCTTTCTCATCAAAGTATCTGTAATGATTGAATCATATTTTATTGCATATGTAATACATTCGACAATACAATATTACATACGAGCATGAATCAGATGTGAAATAAGTTAACAGATTATAAGGCACATATATACATATGTGCAACATAGCAAAAGGGTCGGGCCACAAGTTATAACAAACATTAGAAAACGGCCCTTCCCAAGTACCAAAGTATCAAAGTATCTCACGCCCGATTCCACGTTGTACTTGAAACGAAATTCAAAGACTTTCAGTATATAATACATACATAAAAATATGTAATAAATCTAAGAACAGGCGAGGATCAAACATCAGCAGCAGCAGACAAGAATCAGCAGCAGACATTGTTTACAACTTGCAACAACACGAACAGGCAGTAGTGTGCAATATGGCGTAAGAATGCCATAGTCTATTAAAAGTACATGTGTAACGAAATGAAATAGAATCCAAAATCATGAAGCACATTATTATATACATATTAGCGAGCTTTACGGTAGCGCGAGTTGAGAACAGTGTCGATATTTATCCGTTTACCTGACGTTTGGGTTGCCTTTTCCTTTTTTTAAATTTAGGTTTATTTAACGTCGCTACCGGTTGCACATTTGAGCGACGGGCAGTTTACCTAAGAGCACATTTCCTGTGCAAGCTACGGCGGTTAACCAGTACTTGGTGTACCAACACCCGTAAGAAACTGCCAACTTTTTCATATAAAGAGACACGATCTGAGCGGTAAACAATGGCGGACAATATAAAGTTGTATCAACATTGCAGTGCCTCGCTTTCGATTCAAGTACGTCATTAATTAAGTCACGTGATAATAGGCCTATTAATAGGATTAATGCGAGTCAATAATTACACGGACAATTCCCCACTTTTCCCCAGGCGTTGATATGATGAGAAACTCAATAAGGCCCAATTAATAGTCTCGGTGTTAAAATATATTTATTTGACTGACCAGGCAAAACATATCGACACCTGTTACCAGGCTAGCCCAGGCTAACACATGATACTGATCCAACGCGATATGTGAAATATGTATATAAACAGAAAACCAATAAAATAAACACGATATAGGTGATCCAGGTAGTTGGTATCGACCAGGTATAATGAGATACAATCACTTAGTCAAACTAAAAGCGTGTTTCACTATATCTTAGTGTAATGGTATCGTCCTCGATATCGCGTTGCATTTATACCAATGCAACACTATCGGTATCCTCGTTTATAAACATCCGTTATCTATCTATCTTCCTCTAATATCGAACCCCTCGCGGGGATGAAGACATGTATATATATCACTCTTTATATAATTATATTTGGTCTAAGCTGTATTAAATTATGCCTATAAGCGACAGTAAATGGCCACTTATTCTTTCCCAGAGTACAGACATACTTATATGATTATGAATACAAGCGACCAAAATGGCGCTGATAATGTTGGAGTTTATTTACACTCGCCACCCGCGGACCGTATGGGCGAGTACTGATTGCAATTACATGTACACAGCAGGGTTCTCGCGTAATCGGTTAGTCGTCGTGTATAGCATGTGTGCACATGGTCACAAATCTCATACCCCCGAGGCATGTTGCTCTGCACGAGACTGCATAGTGGTAAACACGTGACGTGTAAGACGATAGAAATACTTTGTTACAAACTGAATACAGTACAACTGAACTTAACATGTCATTATGACAAGCAATGAGTGTAGTCATGTATACTACGTCTACAATGTCTGGTCCCACCAACTTGTGTAATCGAACTTATCCAATATTGTATCGCCTACGATTATACCATACATGTTGTATGCATTCTTACACAATACCGCTAGTATACAGAACATTCTCTTTCTAAGCAAACGTAGTTTCCATTACCGGAAGTATAATTATTCTATATTACAGCTACTTCCTGCACAGAGGCATAACCTTGAT
This sequence comes from Archivesica marissinica, assembly GCA_014843695.1. Taxonomy (NCBI): domain Eukaryota; kingdom Metazoa; phylum Mollusca; class Bivalvia; order Venerida; family Vesicomyidae; genus Archivesica; species Archivesica marissinica. Next base: position 37,670,252 of record CM026387.1, read on the forward strand.
GAGACCGGAAGCGCACGTTCGGCATTCTTTTCTTCCATTTCTTCAGCATTAATTGAACCCTCACCCTGTTAACGATCAAAATCGAAACCAATGTTATACCAATAATAGCGAATATGATAACAGTAGCGGTCTTAATGACACTGTTGGACGGAAGTTCGAGCTCAGTACACATCAGATCTGACAGAAGAAGCCCATTGATCGGCTTACCCAAGTAAGATGAATGATAACCCCCACCACATATCATATCATCCTTGTTTACTGGACATGTTGTTGTGTTCAACCATTTCCATGTTTCAATAAGTCCACAATCACATTCATATGGATTGTTATCTAATTTCACATCCTCTAAGTTCTCAAGTTTATCAAGTTTGTCCATGAACTCGTGTGGAAGAACGGACATCTTGTTATAAGATAGATCCAGTGTCTCGAGCATTTCCATGCAGTCTGGTTTGTTTGGTAGAGAAGGGTCCTCTAAATTATTGTGGGAAAGGTCCAACACTTTTAGCGAGTTAAGCTGGCAGAAGGAATTAGCAGCAGATGTAGAAAATGAGAAGAACTCATTGTACCCAAGTTTTAACGTTTCAAGTTTGTCCATGTTCGTTTCATTAAATACCCTAGCAAGCTTCGTTATGTGCACGCTGCCATTCCAAACTTCGTCAAATGTATTGTTCAGATCTAAGTGCTTCAGATCTGGCAACGAAGTAAAATATCCGATCTGTGTTGGATGCATGTCCACTTGCCATTCATTGTCCTGTAGGATCAACATCTCTAAACCGGCCGCACAGTGAAAACTCTTACCGTGTATCTGTGTAATGTTGTTATTTGAAAAATCCACTCGTCTCAAACTGCCTAGTACCAATGAAGGGTCATTATGACAGGAACCAAACGTGTTCTGTGGCAGCTCAGACAGCATGCATCCAGTGATTGTAATATTCACAACATCATCTTTGATGTAATGGAACAGTTTAGTAATATCTCCCTTTAAAGTCACTTCATTGCGACATTCTACACATATATCCGTGCAAGTACAATTGATAAAATGACCCCGGCAGTGGTCAGTTTTGCCGTCAGCAGTGCATTGTTCTATTGACGTTTCTCCTAACACAGAATAAAATCCAAACATACAAAGCAGATAAATTGTGCCAATCATTATGTAGTTTACACAACCAAATATGTTATATCCAGCGTTATGTCGCACCTGTGTATTGTACGCCATTTTTAATACCTGTGTACTTACTTGGCTGTCTCGACTACGTAGTTTATGCTACGCTTCGTTGAATACGTACTTGTACAGTCATAAATCGTCTGATTAAATCTAGTTCATTGATAAATACATAGATAAATAGATGACACGGTTATTTCCTCCACTTATGAAGAACATAACATATTTATTTACAACATACAAACAGTATACTATCGCATGCACAAATAAACCTTGCTGAAATAATGATGTACATAAACTTCTTTGCGATACTATTTTAAGAATTAATTTATATGTCAATTCTCAACATAATGTTATCGAATTCCCGTATGTCCATGTTCCCAATCTAAAAGACAGACGGATCTATAGTCCAGTTGTAACACGCTGGACTGGTAATCCAGGGATCACAGGTTCGATCCCCAGTCTGACCCTAATAAAATAAACAGTCTTTCAGATGGGACGTTAAACCGAGGTCTCGTGTCGGTGCTTTACACCGTGCACGTAAAAGAACCAGAGGAGACTCTGAAATGGGTATCTGTCATTGCACTATCCTCCAAAATGTAAAATGACTAATCTCTTCAGGAGGCGTCGCATATATTGACAACCGGTAGCGACGATAAATAAACGTAAAACACACACCAATCTAAAAACGGTCCGCCTCCGTGGTTGAGTGGTTAAGGTAGCTGACTTGTATATCAATGCAATATATCATAACTGATGGCCACGGGTTCGAGCCCCTTTCAGACCAGTGTCTATTTATATGAAAACGTTGGCGGTTTCTTACGGAGGTTAGTGCACAAACATTGTATATGTGGACGTACGTACACACATTTGTTATAACTCGATTGCAAAACAAGTTTTTACAACGTTATAGTAATAGCTCTAGAGACCTCGTTACTGATGGAATCCATCGTCATATAAGAGAGAGAAGAGGCAATGTGGAATGTATATGACTTGCATAAGAGAGAGAAGAGGAAATGTGGAATGTATATGCATTGCATAAGAGAGAGAAGAGGCAATGTGGAATGTATATGCATTGCATAAGAGAGAGAAGAGCCAATGTGGAATGTATATGCATTGCATAAGAGAGAGAAGAGGCAATGTGGAATGTATATGCATTCCATAAGAGAGAAGAGGAAATGTGGAATTATATGCCTTGCATAAGAGAGAGAAGAGGCAATGTGGAATGTATATGCATTGCATAAGAGAGAGAAGAGGAAATGTGGAATGTATATGCATTGCATAAGAGAGAGAGAAGAGGAAATGTGGAATGTATATGCATTGCATAAGAGAGAGAAGAGGCAATGTGGAATGTATATGCATTGCATAAGAGAGAGAGAGAAGAGGCAATGTGGAATGTATATGCCTTGCATAAGAGAGAGAAGAGGCAATGTGGAATGTATATGCATTGCATAAGAGAGAGAAGAGGCAATGTGGAATGTATATGCATTGCATAAGAGAGAGAGAAGAGGCAATGTGGAATGTATATGCCTTGCATAAGAGAGAGAAGAGGAAATGTGGAATGTATATGCATTGCATAAGAGAGAAGAGGCAATGTGGAATGTATATGCATTGCATACGAGAGAGAAGAGGCAATGTGGAATGTATATGCATTGCATAAGAGAGAAGAGGCAATGTGGAATGTATATGCATTGCATAAGAGAGAAGAGGAAATGTGGAATGTATATGCATTGCATAAGAGAGAGAAGAGGCAATGTGGAATGTATATGCATTGCATAAGAGAGAAGAGGCAATGTGGAATGTATATGCATTGCATAAGAGAGAGAAGAGGCAATGTGGAATGTATATGCATTGCATAAGAGAGAGAAGAGGCAATGTGGAATGTATATGCATTGCATAAGAGAGAAGAGGCAATGTGGAATGTATATGCATTGCATAAGAGAGAGAAGAGGCAATGTGGAATGTATATGACTTGCATAAGAGAGAGAAGAGGCAATGTGGAATGTATATGCATTGCATAAGAGAGAGAAGAGGCAATGTATATGCCTTGCATAAGAGAGAGAAGAGGCAATGTGGAATGTATATGCCTTGCATAAGAGAGAGAAGAGGCAATGTGGAATGTATATGCATTGCATAAGAGAGAAGAGGCAATGTGGAATGTATATGCATTGCATACGAGAGAGAAGAGGCAATGTGGAATGTATATGCATTGTATAAGAGAGAAGAGGAAATGTGGAATGTATATGCATTGCATAAGAGAGAGAAGAGGCAATGTGGAATGTATATGCATTGCATAAGAGAGAGAAGAGGCAATGTGGAATGTATATGCATTGCATAAGAGAGAGAAGAGGCAATGTGGAATGTATATGCATTGCATAAGAGAGAGAAGAGGCAATGTGGAATGTATATGCATTGCATAAGAGAGAGAAGAGGCAATGTGGAATGTATATGCATTGCATAAGAGAGAGAAGAGGCAATGTGGAATGTATATGCATTGCATAAGAGAGAGAAGAGGCAATGTGGAATGTATATGCATTGCATAAGAGAGAGAAGAGGCAATGTGGAATGTATATGCATTGCATAAGAGAGAGAAGAGGCAATGTGGAATGTATATGCATTGCATAAGAGAGAGAAGAGGCAATGTGGAATGTATATGCCTTGCATAAGAGAGAGAAGAGGCAATGTGGAATGTATATGCATTGCATAAGAGAGAGAAGAGGCAATGTGGAATGTATATGCATTGCATAAGAGAGAGAAGAGGCAATGTGGAATGTATATGCATTGCATAAGAGAGAGAGAAGAGGCAATGTGGAATGTATATGCCTTGCATAAGAGAGAGAAGAGGCAATGTGGAATGTATATGCCTTGCATAAGAGAGAGAAGAGGCAATGTGGAATGTATATGCATTGCATAAGAGAGAGAAGAGGCAATGTGGAATGTATATGCCTTGCATAAGAGAGAGAAGAGGCAATGTGGAATGTATATGCCTTGCATAAGAGAGAGAGAAGAGGCAATGTGGAATGTATATGCATTGCATAAGAGAGAGAAGAGGCAATGTGGAATGTATATGCATTGCATAAGAGAGAGAAGAGGCAATGTGGAATGTATATGCATTGCATAAGAGAGAGAAGAGGCATGTGGAATGTATATGCATTGCAGAGAGAGAAGAGGAAATGTGGAATGTATATGCATTGCATAAGAGAGAAGAGGCAATGTGGAATGTATATGCATTGCATAAGAGAGAGAAGAGGCAATGTGGAATGTATATGCATTGCATAAGAGAGAGAAGAGGCAATGTGGAATGTATATGCATTGCATAAGAGAGAGAAGAGGCAATGTGGAATGTATATGCATTGCATAAGAGAGAGAAGAGGCAATGTGGAATGTATATGCATTGCATAAGAGAGAGAAGAGGCAATGTGGAATGTATATGCATTGCATAAGAGAGAGAAGAGGCAATGTGGAATGTATATGCCTTGCATAAGAGAGAGAAGAGGCAATGTGGAATGTATATGCATTGCATAAGAGAGAGAAGAGGCAATGTGGAATGTATATGCATTGCATAAGAGAGAGAAGAGGCAATGTGGAATGTATATGACTTGCATAAGAGAGAGAAAGGCAATGTGGAATGTATATGCATTGCATAAGAGAGAGAAGAGGCATTGTGGAATGTATATGCCTTGCATAAGAGAGAGAAGAGGCAATGTGGAATGTATATGCATTGCATAAGAGAGAGAGAAGAGGCAATGTGGAATGTATATGCCTTGCATAAGAGAGAGAAGAGGCAATGTGGAATGTATATGCATTGCATAAGAGAGAGAAGAGGCAATGTGGAATGTATATGCATTGCATAAGAGAGAGAAGAGGCAATGTGGAATGTATATGACTTGCATAAGAGAGAGAAGAGGCAATGTGGAATGTATATGCCTTGCATAAGAGAGAGAAGAGGCAATGTGGAATGTATATGCATTGCATAAGAGAGAGAAGAGGCAATGTGGAATGTATATGCCTTGCATAAGAGAGAGAAGAGGCAATGTGGAATGTATATGCCTTGCATAAGAGAGAGAGAAGAGGCAATGTGGAATGTATATGCATTGCATAAGAGAGAGAAGAGGAAATGTGGAATGTATATGCCTTGCATAAGAGAGAGAGAGAAGAGGAAATGTGGAATGTATATGCATTGCATAAGAGAGAGAAGAGGTCATGTGGAATGTATATGCCTTGCATAAGAGAGAGAGAAGAGGCAATGTGGAATGTATATGACTTGCATAAGAGAGAAGAGGCAATGTGGAATGTATATGCAGTGCATAAGAGAGAGAAGAGGCAATCTGGAATGTATATGCATTGCATAAGAGAGAGAAGAGGCAATGTGGAATGTATATGCATTGCATAAGAGAGAAGAGGCAATGTGGAATGTATATGACTTGCATAAGAGAGAGAAGAGGAAATGTGGAATGTATATGCCTTGCATAAGAGAGAGAAGAGGCAATGTGGAATGTATATGCATTGCATAAGAGAGAGAAGAGGCAATGTGGAATGTATATGACTTGCATAAGAGAGAGAAGAGGAAATGTGGAATGTATATGCCTTGCATAAGAGAGAGAAGAGGAAATGTGGAATGTATATGCATTGCATAAGAGAGAGAGAAGAGGCAATGTGGAATGTATATGCATTGCATAAGAGAGAGAAGAGGCAATGTGGAATGTATATGACTTGCATAAGAGAGAGAAGCGGAAATGTGGAATGTATATGCCTTGCATAAGAGAGAGAAGAGGCAATGTGGAATGTATATGCCTTGCATAAGAGAGAGAAGAGGCAATGTGGAATGTATATGCATTGCATAAGAGAGAGAAGAGGCAATGTGGAATGTATATGCCTTGCATAAGAGAGAGAAGAGGCAATGTGGAATGTATATGCCTTGCATAAGAGAGAGAAGAGGCAATTTGGAATGTATATGCATTGCATAAGAGAGAGAAGAGGCAATGTGGAATGTATATGCCTTGCATAAGAGAGAGAAGAGGCAATGTGGAATGTATATGCCTTGCATAAGAGAGAGAAGAGGCAATGTGGAATGTATATGCCTTGCATAAGAGAGAGAAGAGGCAATGTGGAATGTATATGCAGTGCATAAGAGAGAGAAGAGGCAATGTGGAATGTATATGCCTTGCATAAGAGAGAGAAGAGGCAATGTGGAATGTATATGACTTGCATAAGAGAGAGAAGAGGCAATGTGGAATGTATATGCATTGCATAAGAGAGAGAAGAGGCAATGTGGAATGTATATGCCTTGCATAAGAGAGAGAAGAGGAAATGTGGAAATGTACATGTATTGCATAAGTGAGAGAAGAGGCAATGTGGAATGTATATGCCTTGCATAAGAACACAATCGTAACGGATAAAGCATGGCACGAACTCCGGGCCTTTCGCACATGAAGCGAACACGCTACCACTGCGCTATCACGAATTCCACATACACATATATTTACGAATGGAAAGTTCTGTATGAGATAATTCAGGAGGAATAAATACGTTTAATTAATCCTATTTGTCAGTATATACACTGTATGTATAATTATATATAAGAATGGAGGTCGCATGTTATAATTAACGTGTTGTACTTATACATAGTGACCCAAGGAATCTATAAGAGGCAATATTATATATATATACATGTGTAGTACAATCGGTGCGTTTTTATTATTCTGCGCACAAACGGCAGAAGGAAGTAGCGGTGTTACGATGCTGGACTTTCTGTGTTGTCATGGAACGTCAACGAGCTCAAAAGGTGTAAGCTAGAGGACTATATGTCCAATAATGATGTTATATTTTTGTATGCATCGTGGGGCATGAAACATTCTAGTTTTTATATTGACGGATATAAATGCTATAGTTTCTATCGCATGTTTCAGCATCGTCGGGCAGTATTAGTAAAGGTGTATCAATTATGCGAAATCATTTTGACACTTTAATTTGGTTGACACTGGATACCCTATTTTTTATGTGTGGGTTGAAGGTTCACCTCATTACAATATAATCCATGGAGATGTATTTGATATTATTTTATGTTATCCTACCTTCATGCGAAATAACGTACAAAAACAACCTGCCTAATAAATTTTGCTTTATTAGTCAGTGCCTAATAAAGCTTTCGTGACGTCATAGGGCTAACCGTGGATATAAATAGAAATATCAATGAGCAACAAATTACCAAGTGCGTAGCTGTCATGGCTAGTTTGTTTGTGTTTGTGTTTGTGTCGGGTGCACACTCAGAATGTAGGATAAATAGAATATTAGGTTACTGTCTTATAAATTTTAATTTATTAGGCTCGTCTCCGAAAAAATACAAGGCTCGGCAGAGCCTCGCCTTGTATTTTTTCTCCGACTCGCCTAATAAATTAAAATGTATAAGACAGTAACCTAATATTCTCTATATATTATATTATAATATTATAGTAACTGCTACAATATAGCAATATAGTAATATTTAAAATATGAGTAATTACTGTAAAGTTATGCATACTATATGTAAAATATGATCATGAATACGTATAACCTTCTCCAAATTTGAACAACTATATATTTCTTTATGTTTGATATATATGTACATTGTACAAGTATTTATATAATTTATGCTATTATCACTGTTTGCCATAAAGTATGCCTGTATATGTCCTCATGGGCTTTTGAGCCAATTGGAATTCAGAAATAAAATATCTTAAAAGTTATTATTCAAAACGATATTACATTTTATGAATCACGTGGTATTACTATGTTAACGGGTGATAGGAATGCACGTGTTGGTAACGGTGACCGTAAAGAGTATGTAGTGTGTGATAGTACCGTTAGCTTTATTGATTTCGATAGCTATTTTCCCGACATGCCTATTGGTCGTATTTCTATGGACAAGATACACAATAATTTTGGTATTAAGTTATTGGATTTGTGTAAGTGGATTTCTTTACGAATTGCTAATGGCAGGCTTGGTCAATATTGTAATAAAAGGCTTTTGATAGTATTTACCGTACTGGCTTATAATATAAACTTATAATATAGGTATACGTGGAAACACCCATAAAGTTATACGTGATATGTACTCAAAAATCAAAGCGCGCGTAAGTGTTTGCAACTCATATTCAGAATTATTTGAATGCTCAGTGGGCATAAAGCAAGGGGAGGTAATACCCCCAATTATATTCTCCTTTTTAGAAGATTTAGAAATGTATTTATTAAATGATGTTGACTCTGGTATAGCCTTATACACGTATACTTATGTTGTTTGCTGACGATATGGTAATTTTAAGTAAGTCACCAGAATAGCTGCAAACAATGTTAGATAGTTTATACCATTATTGTAATAGATGTGGATTAACAGTGCACATTGATACAAGTAAGATAATGGTGTTTAGAAAGAGAGGACCAGTGCGAAATAATGAAAAATTGTTTTATAATGACATTCCTATAGAAATGAACTGATCTAAATGATTTAGTTTCAATTCAATCCTGCGCAAATAGTCAATAATAGCATTCGTGGGCGTGCATTTGTCTGTAGCAATACCTCCTGGGATTGGAAGAGGTGGCACTGAAGGTTGCGTTGTTCGAAGAGTGTTGTGGGACCCATAGTGTTGTGGGATCCATAGTGTTGTGGGATCCATAGCTACAGTTGCATTTCCAGATAATATCTCGGATCGAAACACAGTGTTATCGAGTGCAAACTGATCGTGAAACAATACACTATTTGCGCTGTGTAAAAGATTCAGCTAAACTGCTACATGTACCTGTATCGCAATTAGATTTTCCCGAGGGCGATCCGCCATTAATAGCATTTTTTACCTGTTCACCGCTAGTTTTGTCACTGCTATGTTTACGTGTTTTGTCTTTTTTATCCTATTTTTATTCCCCATTTGGCAATAAATACATCCACAAATAGAACAAAACTGTATCCATCATTTAATCACAACTTAGCATTTTAAAAGGCATTTATTCCGCACGAAACTATCTAAAATGTCAATAAGTCTCTTCGTGAAGGTGTTTATCCGAATACACGGACATTCGCTAAGGTAATGCCTCTTTTTGATTGACTATTAAATTTATTTAAAGTCGCCATCGCATAAATGCATTTGGACGACTGAGTTTTCTAAGACGATTAAAATACACATCATCTAAAAGTGATGATTTTGGCCTACCGTAATTATTATAACTAGATGTTTAGAGGGCTATGAGGGCTGCTGTAATCTCAGTGTGTGTTCGGTTTTCATATCTCCGACTGTCGCTCACACAATAATTTGTGCCAGCGACAGTCGGTGGTAGACCGGGTGAATACAATACCCGGTGCATGTATACTTCTAACATTCATATATATATAAGAGATAGCACGAATCCACTGTCCATATAACACTCTCCTTCTTGTCATCACATGGCCACAGTGATCAATGAGTGTTGTTTAATATTATTAGTGTTGTTGTTGTTGTTGTTGTTTTGTTGTTGTTGTTGTTGTTGTTTGTTGTTGTTGTTGTTGTTGTTGTTGTTGTTGTTGTTGTTGTTCTAATTTCTAAAAAAGTTGCCCATCTTTGGAAACATTCCTACGCATTTGCCTTTCAGGAAAAGTAGTTCTACAAAACCCGTGCCTATTGGCCCTGCTTAATTAAATTAATATATATGTGCACGGTTTATTATATATAGCTGCTACTATTTAGGGAGCCACAGTGGCCAAGTGGTTACGGTCGTTGACTGCATTGCCCCTCATCGCTGTATGTTCGAATCCTGCTGGAGCATACCTATGTGGAAAGTATCCAGCTAAGGTCCAAACTAATAATTGACACCTTGAGTAAACTAGGTAAACTACACCTTGAGGCTCGCCGCGATTAACCACGGGCGCCGGTAAATGCATGAATAACAATTGACACAAACGAAATGTAAAACGCGCTCGCTGGTTACATCCCCCATCTGACCCTAATAAATTAATTCTGGAATGGGTCTATGTCTGTATCATTGCACTATCCTCCAAAATTCTAAAACGTGTGTGTGTTTTACGTTTATTTATCGTCGCTACCGGTTGCACATATGAGCGACGCCTCCTGAAAAGATTAGTCATTTTCGAATATTGGAGGATAGTGCAATGATACAGACGGTGTATTTATAGTTTGTCCGCACATGTATGTTTTCCTGATTACATTTAATTTGATCATAAATTCCATGATATGTTCTTATGTGGTACTTCCATTCTGTAATCTTGGCGAGGACAAGAAAAAAAAAGAGTCTGTTTTCAAAGGGAGATAATCAAAACAAATCCACAGCAGAATGTAATAGTAAGTTGTCCCTCGTTCTCTATTTAAAAAACCCGTAATATATTCTTTGTGCACTGGCCGATGCTATTGCCGACCCTGGACTACAGATCCGTCTGTGTTATTGCCGACCCGACTCTATGTGGTGCTTTTATAGTGCGTGCAGTTGGGGAACTCGCTTGGCATGAGGTATGGGGGCGGGTCGGACTATTATGTTGTTATAGTTATGTTGAAAACAGTTACTTATTAGTTATGAAATTGAAGTATCTATAAATAAATGACTCCTTTATTTTATATACAAAATAAACATCTAATAGAAATGAACAGAGCTTGATCACAGGGATTCGGCACGTTTGGGGGTACTAGTATATATATTTAAGTACTTGTTGTTGGGTTCTGTTGTTGGGTTATGTTGTTGTTGTTGTTGTTGTTGTTGGGTTATGTTGTTGTTGTCGTCGTCGTCGTCGTCGTCGTCGTCGTCGTCGTCGTCGTTGTCGTTGTCGTTGTCGTTGTCGTTGTCGTTGTTGTTGTTGTTGTTGTTGTTGTTGTTGTTGTAAATATAAATGCATTGATATCATTATACGGTCTTTTATGTAACTGCAATTTGAGAAGCAATACATTTCACACGGGATTCAATACGATAAGTAACATATTTTATTAGTAATTTACGCTACCATATAAATTTAACAGACTTACCACCATCTTCGTATTTTATTCACATTTTCAAAACTAGATAGGAGTTACATCATATGCTTTAAGATAGCCTGACAGTTTCCAACATTTGTAATATTTTTAAACTAATTAGATGAAGTGTAATGGTGTTACATTACATTTTTGTTAATTACGTTACATTAAACAATGTGAAAAATCAAAAAAATCTAGTATTAATAATCCACCATCTTCGTATTTTATTCACATTATAAATAGCCATCCAAGGAAATCACAGAAAGTGGCTGCTTAAATTAGCACAAGTGGCTGCTTAATAGAGGTGCAATGCATAATAAAACAACACATTGGGGATATGGCTGCTTAATATGGGTTGGCTGCTTAATGGAGGTGACCACTAACACAGGTTTGACTGTACATGTATATAAGGACTTGGCGAGTAGATGCTCATGACAGCAGATTATCATACTTTGTTCTGTTGTTTCATATTGCAGACATTGAATCATTGTTTGTAAATAGAATCATACAAATAGACAGTGTTCTCATTTGGACGGAAACCGTCACCCACCGTGGTTCTGACGGGGGGCTCAAACTCACAACCTCTCGGGTATACGGCGTACACCATATCAACACCGCGGCTCAAGCTCCACTTACTGGTTCGCAAATCACCGCGGAACCAAGCTCCACTTACTGGTTCGCAAATCACCGCGGCTCAAGCTCCACTTACTGGTTCGTAAATCACCGCGGCCAAGCTCCACTTACTGGTTCGCAAATCACCGCGGCTCAAGCTCCACTTACTGGTTCGTAAATCACCGCGGCCAAGCTCCATTTACTGGTTCGTAAATCACCGCGGAACCAAGCTCCACTTACTGGTTCGCAAATCACCGCGGAAGCTCCACTTACTGGTTCGCAAATCACCGCGGAACCAAGCTCAACTTACTGGTTCGCAAATCACCGCGGAAGCTCCACTTACTGGTTCGCAAATCACCGCGGAACCAAGCTCCACTTACTGGTTCGCAAATCACCGCGGAAGTTCCACTTACTGGTTCGCAAATCACCGCGGAACCAAGCTCCACTTACTGGTTCGCAAATCACCGCGGAAGCTAGCTCCACTTATTGGTTCGCAAATCACCGCGGAACCAAGCTCCACTTACTGGTTCGCAAATCACCGCGGAAGCTAGCTCCACTTACTGGTTCGCAAATCACCGCGGAAGCAAGCTCCACCTTATTGGTTCGCAAATCACTGCGGAACCAAGCTCCACTTACTGGTTCGCAAAGCACGGCGGAAGCTCTCCACTTACTGGTTCGCAAAGCACGGCGGAAGCTCCATTTACTGGTTCGCAAATCACCGCGGAAGCTCCACCTTATTGGTTCGCAAATCACCGCGGAAGCTCCACTTACTGGTTCGCAAATCACGACGGAAGCTCCACTTACTGGTTCGTTAGATTATGAGCAATACGAAAACATTAGTTTGTCAAAGAATTGAAACTGCCTTTGTGCTTGATCACCTTCATCAGCACCAATGTTGGCTATATCGCCGGCGGGCAGCTGATCTAACAACACATTGCCGGGGCAGGCTCCAGCGGCTAACCAGTACTTGGTGCACCAACCTCCGTAAGAAACTGCCAACGTTATCATATAAACACATACGGTTTGGTCATTGTAAATTGTGTTTGTTTTTATATCCGTTTGATCATCGTTGTCCCTAGTTACTCGGGGCGACGCCACCAGAAGTGTATTATTAATTATTGTATTTGCTTCTGAAAGACTGTTACTATTATTAGGGTCAGACGGGGTATCAAACATGCTATCCCTGGATTCCAGTCCAACGTGTTAACCACTGACTCGCCCGAAGTTGGGCTAAACAAGCCAGCCACTGGAAGATGTCATGTGATTTTGTATGCAAGGTATATAGAAATGGCTTAATCATTTATATGGAGCGAAGAGCACAATCTAACTTGTTATATTTTTTAGAGCAACAACATTTAGACAATAAGTACATAGTTGCTTTCATCGGCAAAATGCAGGCCCATAGCCACACTGAGGCACAGTTAAAATGTCCAAAGCAACCAAAAAAATAACTGAAAAATTAAATAAACAAAATGCAAAAAATATCCCTTTGTTGTATAAAATGTTGACTGCTAGAGAGCTGAACGGTCAGTACATAACTATACATGTACGTCTAAACTCAAAAACAGAAAACGCAGGAAATCGCTTCTATGCACTAACCATTTTAAAGGGGAACATTCCCCCGGACCCCCTGGATTGCCTCGGTTGAAATGTGCCTCTGGCTACGGTACTGAAATGTGCCCCATTCGTGTGTGTGTTTTACGTTTATTTATCGTCGCTACCGGTTGCCCATATGAGCGACGCCTCCTGAAGAGAGTGGTCATTTAGAATGTTGGAGGATAGTGCAATGATTCAGACAGAGAACAATTTCAGAGTCTCCTCTAGTTCTTTTACGTGCACGGTGTAAAGTACCGACACGAGACCTCGGTTTGAAGTCCCACCTGAAAGAATGTTCATTTTATTAGGGTCAGACGGGGGATCGAACCTGCTATCCCTGGATTACCAGTCCAACGTGTTAATCACTAGAATACAGATCCATGCCCCCATTCGCACTTAAACTAATTTTTAAAACGTCATGGGTACACATCGGTGGTCCAGCATCAGTATGTGACCAATCTTTGGTCACAAGTTCCTATCATACATTTGTATTCGTAACAAAATCAGTATTACTCAAGTTTTACAATAATGACATCCATCATTTTTAACATTTTAATGTACTTGAACATTGGTGAAAAAATCAATATAATCTTATCTAGATCACAAGCATAAGACACAAACATTTTTTTGTCCTATGGTCATATAGTAAGTAATGTTTACTGTTTTCAATTCGTGTGTGCTTTACGTTTATTTATCGTCGCTACCGGTTGTCCATATGAACAGTAGTCATTACTTACTATAATGACTGATAATAATGACACCAGGACAAACACGTATTGTGTCGTGTGCCTGTGGTCTAGACTAGGCTGCTGTGGTCTTTTTTCCTGTTCGTAGCTCCTTTTCTTCATAACAAATCATAACAACAATGAATATGTGGAAGTCGTGATAGCGCAGTGGATGCGCGTTCGCTTCAGGTCCGGAGTTCGAGCCCCACTGGAGCCGTTACGAGTGTGCCCTTAGGCAAGGCATTTAAATTCCACGTTGCCTCTTCTCTCTCCCTCGTGGCGATGGATTCCATCAGGAATGAGGTTTCGAGAGTGATTTATATAAGTTGAAATAACTTGTTTCGCAATCGAGCTAAAATAAATTTGTATAAACTAACAACAATGAAATTAATGTGCGTACATAATTGTTAGCATGCTTTATAAAACATACTGCTATATGGAACGGAATATGAATTTGGAACGGAATATGGAAAGGGAATGTGGAAGGGGATATGGAATAGGAATACGGAACATGAATATGGAACAGAATATGGAACAGGAATACGGAACAGAATATGGAACAGAAATACGGAACAGAATATGGAACAGAATATGAAACAGAATATGGAACAGGAATACGGAACAGAATATGGAACAGGAATACGGAACAGAATATGGAACAGAATATGGAACAGGAATACGGAACAGAAATATGGAACATAATATGGAACAGGAATACGGAACAGGAATACGGAACAGAATATGGAACAGGAATACGGAACAGAATATGGAACAGGACTATGACATTAAAGAAATAAAAACAAATCACAAAAAATTACGGAGCGCAGAATTGGATAAGAGGTGTAGAATTTCACATGTTGAATCCTAGCCTGGGTTCCAGTCTGTCGATTTTTCACTTTTTAACTTCTGGCAATATGACAGCCTGGGGAAACTTTATTTCCGATCGTAGCGTCATCTACCTACACCCTCATTATTAAGGGTGTATATTTGAAGAACTATTCTCTACAAGATACTATGGCTACATATAAAATCGGAATTCTATCGGAAATCCCCGAACAGGCATGATTATACACGATCATTTCCGAATATACACGAATGCTCCCGCAGCCTAATATACATTGCAAACATATAATTTTCCGTTTCTATGTTATATCGACGAGATGGTGGATTTTAACTATTACGTTTAGGTGGTAATGGGTCGATTCGTCGTAATTGAAGTAAGGACGATTTAAATCTTGAGTAAATATGTCAAAATCAGATGCACGTTGTACTTTTTAAACTATGTATCGTTCCGTTTACCTGCAAACAATGGCGGCCAATTATAAAGATTTATCAACATTTTTGCAGTACCTCGCTTTCCATTCAAATACGTCATTAATTGAGTCACGTGCTAATAGTCATATTAATAGGATTAATGATAATCAATAATTTCACGGAAAACCCACCGAGTTCCCCCAGGCGTTGATATGATCAGAAACTCAATACGGCCCAGTTAATAGTCTCGGTGTTAAAATATATTTATTTGACTGTCCAGGCAAAATATATCAGGCTAGTTGAATCCAGCCGTCATGATTTTACCATAATTATATTAGCAGTTATCCATATGGGACTATCATCCGAATTGCAATGTATCGGTACCATGTCACTGTCTTCGTGGAGCTGGCGTGCATCTTCCTGTGAACAGATGATCTTGCATAGAAGGCAGTCATCAGCAAAAGGGAGGATGGTGGATTTATCCTTGTGTGACAGATCATTGATATAGCTCAGGTATATAAGCGGGAAAGAGAGTGCTGCCCTGCCAAAAGTGACGGGTGAGGTGGGTGGTCTATAGCCCCCCCCCCAAGGACGACCTGCTTAGAACGGATGTTTCCTCCAACTACATAGTGGTTGTGTTTCTGTAACAGTCGAGAGTGGGGGCTCTCTGTCAAAGGCCTTGTAGTTTAGTTTAATCATATTTTATGGCTTGATTGGTTTTACATATAGGCCCTACATGTGAATACAAAACATGACACATTTCATAAAGGCAAAGGGTCGGGCTACACGTTCTAGCAACATTCTTGGATGAATCAAGGATAACTGTGTTGGTTGTTGTCGATGTCCTTGCCAAGATTGTCGATGGTGATAATGAGTAGTGATTATTCAGGAAACAACTGTCTGTGAGAATATCAGGTCACTGTGTAACATCATGTTATTGAATATGATGTGTGATTGTGTCCCCGGACCTTACATTTTGCTATAAAAATCAATTTAAACATTATTAATTTAAATATACTTTAATTTACACAAACCGTTCTGTGTGTGCTTTTTTGGGTAAATGGGCCATTTGGTACAATGAATTGATGGGTTACTTGCAGCGGTAAAAAAACCCGTATCCGTAATACGTATAGATAGCTGAAAGATGTAAACTATTCACTACCATATTATTGTTTAGGACATCATTTGACGAAATAACAAGACATTTTGATGCTGTCCTGCCTTGGAATGTGCACAGGTTTTCTACTGATGATTTTGTTATAAGGTCTATTTATTGCGAACGTGTGCTTAATTCGTGTTCATCCAATTTTTCCGATTCCGCCGTTTTATGGTTTTCATTCTGAAGTCTTTTTCAGTCGTCCATCTTGAATTTTTGACCTTCAAAAAGAAGAATCGGTACTCTTCAGTTTTCCGTCTGCTTTCTCAAAAAAAAAGAGACTAGTATTTCGTAAACAAATACTGTTACCGTGTAATTCAACACTCATTTCTAGTAAGCTACTGAAAACCACGACAATACTGTGAGATAGGTCAAATGTCTGGACCAGACACCGACTAGTTCTAATTCAAAACTATATAGACATCCTTCGACGTGTTGGTTAGTCCAAATAATATGAAATATGTAGACTTGAAAATGTAACATTTTACTATCAAGCCATTTTTCAGATCGAACATTTTTTTTATGTTGAGGTCTTATATATACCATAGGACTATCTGTTGGTCAGTTAACAATGGCTAAAGCATTTACCAGTGTGTTTACCAAGTTGTGAAGTATTTTGAACAGACATTTGGTGAATGGTTCATATGATTATTAGACCAAGTGATCAGTCGCTTACAGAGTTTAGTAGATTCTACTGGTTCTAACCCAGGGAATGCGGTTGGTCTACTCTCCTCCACAACAGACTGACCTGCCAGTAACACTCACGAGAGGAGTTGGCAATATTCTGTGTTATACCCTGTATCCCGGTGTTACTGGTTTTCGACGACATAGTACATAACAGACTCCTATAAGTTTAGAATTGTCATACACTGCAAACAATTTTATGTCACCAAATAAAAAATATTTTACCTTTCATTCCCCAAAATCTCGAAGAAAACAGATTGTTTACTTATTGAGAAAAGTTAACAAAATAGCGGTACCTCATTCTCAGTAATCCGGAATGACGTCACATGTTTTCGCCTAACTGTGGAAATTGCCTACAGCGCGAGCATTAGTATGTAAGCAACAGTTTTTTTAACAAAACAATATAAATAAGGAACACTTACTTAAATAATAGGCTTAATTTATCATTTTCACTCAAAATTCATTTGTTGGAGAGTATTTTGTCTATATACTGTATCTAAAACATTAATTTAGTTTAACTTAGACAAACACACGGGGCATAAGAAATCGTCGCCTCTCCTAATTACTCTGACTGGGTGCAGAACCGTAACTGGACCCATCCATCGAACACATCACACGGTGCCTAACAGAGAATAACTAGGTTTACACAACCATGTATATCAGTTGGAGAACCTCTGTGAAAACACATGGACCTGATGGCGAGAAACGGTGAAAATCGATAATATTTATAAGGACCCCTTGTGTGTAATAACGGACGAAACTCGTAAACACGGAGCAGTGAGACTATGATGACATTATTTTGTCATAAATATATTGGTGTGGCAGACGATGTATATGTCATTTTGTAGAAAAATGCTAATTTAAACAATGATATTTATATGTCGACATAAATGGGAATAGATTAGTGGAAACTGTGGTAGGTTTGAAGTTTTCACCGCTTATTTACCTGTATGATCTCTACGATCGGTTAGAAATAGATTGTAAGTGCACAAGGTATGTTTATTTATATTTCCGGTAACTGGAGCGCAAACTATCGCGTGATCTCTCGCGACTTGCTATTCCCACAGTTACCCGTTCTGGGCGAAAATTCTTCATGCCCGGATATGTTTCACATGTTGTCTTGTCTGCCCGTAAACACGTTAACTCTTGCTATCAAATGCATGAATAATTTCGAAAGGGTTCAAATATTATCACCAGTGACTCTAATGTCGGTCAATACTAATGAGCAGTGAAACCGCACATGCTCATTTTGTGTTTATTATTGACATTTCCGTCAGATTTCCGCAACTTTTCATAGCATAGCAAAAACAAGCTAACATGTCATTACTACGTGTAAATTTACCTTCATTTATTCAAAACTTGTATTTTTTTCATTACACTCATAAGTTTTCGTTCATATATGGCTTTGATAGTAGAGTGATGGAGTGTCATTTTTACAGCCATATATGGCTTTGATAGTGAAGTGATGGGGTGTCATTTTTACAGCCATATATGGATTTGATAGTGAAGTGATGGGGTGTCATTTTTACAGCCATATATGGCTTTGATAGTGAAGTGATGGAGTGTCATTTTTACAGCCATACATGGCTTTGATAGTGAAGTGATGGGGTGTCATTTTTACAGCCATATATGGCTTTGATAGTGAAGTGATGGGGTGTCATTTTTACAGCCATACATGGCTTTGATAGTGAAGTGATGGGGTGTCATTTTTACAGCCATATATGGCTTTGATAGTGAAGTGATGGGGTGTCATTTTTACAGCCATATATGGCTTTGATAGTGAAGTGATGGGGTGTCATTTTTACAGCCATACATGGCTTTGATAGTGACAGGGTGTCATTTAAGCTTGCGCTTGTATAGCGTCTAAAACTAAAAAATGTTGTGCATTGTGTCAAGCCGATGTTATAATATTCTGATAATGTCCATATAAATATTTGCTGTACTAAGTTTAGCTTCTAAGGACAATTTCAGGCAACCTGTAATTGTACAGTTCTCTGAAGCTGCAAGTATGTACAACACCTTCAGTTTCAGGTTTTATTTATCAATTTAGACACTGGTCCCAAGAGTTAGAGCAATGCCAACTACAAGACGTGGGTCAGAAACTCCTGCAAAGGAGGTGGGCCAGCTGAGAAGACAGAGGACTGAACAAAGTTCTTCAACACCAGGCAACCAAACTGACAGAATTGATAGGAAATCCTTGGCAGAACATGATTCTGAGGTACATGTTGACAATACAGGCATTGAACATAATCAAATATTACAACTAACAAAAATTAGGTCTGTCCAAAATGTTTATATGTATAATATGTGATACTGTAAATGCATACTAGTATTAGTACCAGAATTGCACAAACATATTTTCTAAACTAACCCTTAACCTGCCAATCACGACGAAAGTCGCTTTTGCAAACGGCATAGAATGTGCCATCTGTTCGGATAGTGGAGCTAAAACACTTGAATAGCAAACAGCATATATCCTGATGCTGATCTGGTTCTGTGTTGTTTGCACATTCTGTCCTATTTCTGAATTAACCAAACATTTTCTTTCTATAATTATTGTCCCTCCACCATCATAATTATCCTCCGCCATAGATGGACTGGAGGACTATTGTTTTGATGTTTTCCGTCTGTTTCGAGTAACATCCTTAAACTCCTACACAGATTTATCCCCTGTCGGTAGCCATTACTATTGTGCCCTTAGGCAAGGCATTTAAATTCCACATTGCCTCTTATCTCAGGGAACATTCTAGAGGACGATGTGAGCGAAATAATCGCCCTAGGGACCCTGACTTCACCCTCTGGGGGCCCCACTTCTCCCTAAAAAAAAAATTACAATTTTCATACAAAATTTTGTCCAGTAAGTTACACGGGTCCATTATAAATCACTATTCTATTCAAATGTTGAATTTAATGGTCATACTGGGCATTTTAACCATATTTTGTTGACATTTATTAAATAACACCATTTAAGGACGCGATCGCGCGCTTTACCACTTCTCCCAAAAATTCTGACCTAGAATGAACCCTGTTTTATCCCTCATGGTGATGGATTCCATTAGGAATGATGTCTCGAGAGTAATTAATAGAACTTGTTTTGCAATCAAGCTCAAATAAATTTGCGCAAACTACTGTTTTGTATGCTACAACATATTGTTTGAACCCCTCAATTCTACAGTAGCTCCAGAGTTATTGCCCTGGAATGGGTAAACATGACATATTGTTTGAACGGTTCAACCCCTCAATTCTACAGTAGCTCCAGAGTTATTGCCCTGGAATGGGTAAACATGACATATTGTTTGAACCCCTCAATTCTACAGTAGCTCCAGAGTTATTGCCCTGGAATGGGTAAACATGACATATTGTTTGAACCCCTCAATGCTACAGTAGCTCCAGAGTTATTGCCCTGGAATGGGTAAACAAGACATATTGTTTGAACCCCTCAATTCTACAGTAGCTCCAGAGTTATTGCCCTGGAATGGGTAAACATGACATATTGTTTAAACCCCTCAATGCTACAGTAGCTCCAGAGTTATTGCCCTGGAATGGGTAAACATGACATATTGTTTGAACCCCTCAATGCTACAGTAGCTCCAGAGTTATTGCCCTGGAATGGGTAAACATGACATATTGTTTGAACCCCTCAATGCTACAGTAGCTCCAGAGTTATTGCCCTGGAATGGGTAAACATAACATATTGTTTGAACCCCTCAATGCTACAGTAGCTCCAGAGTTATTGCCCTGGAATGGGTAAACATGTCTGTTTGGTCCAATATGTTGACAATGGTTGGATAGAATTTAATGATATTGATTCATGAATTTGTACAAAATTGAATATGTATACCCCAGGGCTCATTCTAGGTCATAATTGTTGGGAGATGTGAGATAGTGGGCGATTGAACCTTTACATTATGTTATTTAATCAATTTCAACAAAATAGGGTTAGAAGTCACAATTTGACCATTTTGAATAGGAGTGCGTTATAACGAGCCAGTGTATCACTATCTTACTGCACAATATTTTGTATGAAGATTGCAAAATGAAAAACTTTTCTCTTTTTTTTTAGGGAGAAGTGGGGTCCCCAGGAGGCGAGGTTAGGGTCACTTGGGCGACTATTTCAACCCAGTCAACCTCTAGAATGAGCCCTAATACCCATAATGGTGTGTGTCCAACAAATACTCTCTCTCAACCTTTCAATTGGTGAAGAGTTCTTGACCTACTGACCTTCTATCAATTTCCCAATCTATCAATGACCCCTCCTTGGCAAGGAATATCACATCAACAATTTCCTTGTTTTATGTATGCAGAATGTGCGGTCGACAAGGAGGTCTCCAGCTATGTCAGAGTCCAGCCCTAATGTGGGTAGGAGAACTAGACGCTCAAACCCGGAACCAGCCCAGGCAAAAGCTTCAGGACAGAAAGAAGGTAATGTGACATGTTCAATAGAGCAAGTATTACCGTATGTACTCGCGTATAAGACGATCTCGACTATAAGATGACCCCCAACTTTGGTCTTAGATCAGTGGTATTTTGCATAGACCCGCATGTAAGACGGGTTGAGAAAATGGAAACCACTCGGATCGGACAGGTGGGTTTTCTCTGGGTACTCTGGTTTCCTCCCACACGAATGACCACATTTACGCTTTCATCTGCGTCAACGAGAGTGATTAATATAAGTTGTTATAGCTTGTTTCACAATCATTATAAAAAATAAATAAACTTTAAGCAAAAGATCAAACAAATTGTACTGTAAAAGCACTGTAAATTATGTCAAATCATTAAAAAATGCACTGATGCACAACAATAAATTTTATTTGCTAAAATGCTGTTGATAAGTTCATTTACAGATAGATGTGTAAACGTTTGTGCTTTTGTTACACCCTTTCAGTTATTTAAAATATCAATTATTAAGTTGGAACAAACTTTAATTTTTATCACTCACTTATAAGACGGGAAATCACTTTGAGACAATAATATGGTGATAAAAATCCCGTCTTATAGGCGAGTAAGTACGGTACATCAGTTCTGTAAGGCACACAGTGTTTACAATTCAGGGCCGTGATTGGATTATTTCTACTGTGCTTTGTTTAGCACAATGACTCTGTAATGCATATCTAATCGTGCATGTTCTGTGCATAATGGTGGGGCATTATGTTTTATATATATACAGTCAAACCTGTATTAAGAAGCCAGTCAAGGGAATCACAGAAAGTGGCTGCTTAGCACAGGTGGCTGCTTAATAGAGGTCAAATGTATAGTAAAACAACATATTGGTAAACACAACTGGCTGCTTAATACAGGGTGGCTGTTTAATAGAGGTGACCACTAACACAGGTTTGACTGTATTACAATGAAAGAGTCTTGATTGAGTATGTTGGTATTTTAAAAAAAATTCAATCAAAACACTGTTTAATTTTTAAAAAATTGGAATCTTATCAATGCAGACATTCTACCCACGGAGGAGGAGGTATATATATGCAAGAACAGTTAGAAAGCTTGTTTCTTTTACAGAAGAGAAGGTGGATAAGAAAGTTAAACCTGCCACATCTGTTGCAATCAGGAGTGCCAAAAGAACTGCAGATAGTTTGAAAGTTGTTCCAGTCAAGAAACAAAGAACGGTGTCCGAGACGCCTGGTATAACTGACGACAGAACTCTCGAAATGTTGAAGATTGTTAGCAAGACGGCAGTCCGCGAAGCTAAATGGATGAAAGAAAATAAAAAGGAGCCAGTACACGAAATTGTGACGGAGAGCTCGGCTGGTTTAGAGGTAACTAAGGACGGTGAAATGCTGATAGATACTGTTAAAACAAGGCAGAAACGAGATGATAAAGATTCAAGGGTCAGGTCGTCAGCACGAGCATCAGCTGCAGCCGGTACCGTGCCGGGTATCAATGTGTTGTCGCCTAGACGAAGCTCAAGAGCGACGGTTCCAAACAGTAGATACAAGGACATGGTGGATCTTGGCAAGAAAAAACTGGGTATGTACCATAAATACATAAAATAAGCCTTTTTTCCTGGAATTTTTCTGTTTTTTTATAACTGCGTGTTATACTCCCGTGCGACCTATACATAGACGATTACGGTACTTTCTTTGTACTGCTCGTTTCATTTTTCGTAGCGAGTTCAGTGCATTTTTTCATTTTATGTAGTGCAATTTTAGAATTAAACCTTTTATGCATAATGAGAGACATCGTTGAGTTACTGCCCCTGAATACTCGCTAAGAGTATGTAGGTCCTCTTAAGTTGCTTCATTTGTTTTTATTGTTGTTTCCTTTGCACAACATGCTATCAATTTTCATCCACTTTATCATCTTAAAGGTAATTATTAAATTACTATATCTCGACAGATATCCTGCAGTATATCCAATATGTACTTACAAATGTACCTGTACAAATTTGTTATCAATTAATTAACATTATTTGGATAAAATCACATTTATCATACTGCAACGCCTGACTTGGGAACAACAGTAAAAACAAAGGATTCCAACTGAAAGGACCGCTATACACTTCAGGATAAATCAGACTTTATCTGCCAAGGGAGGTAATAGAACAGCCAGCTCATTTTATCTCCATACTACTGATAAACAATAGCTTTTGCATGTACAACAATGGTCCAGCGTGGGCCCAGTAAGTTATTGGAATAAGAAGATACACTATATTACATCAGTATCGAACCTGGAACACCTGTATCTCACATCTGCCGCTCGGCAACGGATGTGACATGAGATTACGACGTTATTACACATTGTCTAGCAGCCAACATACTACTCCATGTACAACAATGCTCCAGAGTAGGCCCTGTACATTATTGCAAACAGAAGAAACACTGTACACGTTGGACTGGTAATCCAGGGGTCGCAGGTTCGATCCCCCGTCTGACCGTAATAAAATTAACAATCTTTCAGATGGGACTTTAAGCCGAGGTCTCGTGCCGGTGATTTACACCGTGCACGTAAAGGAACCAGAGGAGACTCTGGAATGGGTATCTGTCTGTATCATTGCACTATCCTCCAAAATCTAAAATGACTAATCTGTTCAGGAGGCGTCGCTCATATGGGCAATCGGTAGCGACGATAAATAAGCGTAAACCACGCCCTGTATATTTGATCTGTCATTGGAACATGTGTGTTGGGCAGTGTTTGGGTAAATTGTTGTAAAGAATATTAAAATAATTGCATAAGTAAAATAAAATGGACAAAAGCTATTTTGTCAGAAATGTGTTTTTGACTAGAAATGATATTTGATTGATGCTACAATGTATTTTGACAATTTGGGATTGTAACATGGTGCTGGGGTGTAGTAACCTGGGGGAGGGGGGTAAAGGGTATGCAGAAAATGCCATGTGGTATGTTAGTGTTTGAATTCATGGATGTATATCTTCCAGTGATACGACAGGAGACTGAGAATGAAGTGAGTAGATCTGCACCCAAGAAGCACAAAGTGGACTACACATCCATCAGTGTACAGCAGCAGTAAGTATTACAATTACAATGTATGTAAACTAACAAGCTCACCAACAGCGTAGGTCATACATTGCCAAGCACACCAACAGCGTAGGTCATACATTGCCTAGCACACCAACAGCGTAGGTCATACATTGCCTAGCACACCAACAGCATAGGTCATACATTGCCAAGTACACCAACAGCGTAGGTCATACATTGCCAAGCACACCAACAGCGTAGGTCATACATTGCCAAGCACACCAACAGCGTAGGTCATACATTGCCAAGTACACCAACAGTGTAGGTCATACATTGCCAAGTACACCAACAGCATAGGTCATACATTGCCAAGTACACCAACAGCGTAGGTCATACATTGCCTAGCAGACCAACAGCATAGGTCATACATTGCCTAGCAGACCAACAGCGTAGGTCATACATTGCCTAGCACACCAACAGCATAGGTCATACATTGCCTAGCAGACCAACAGCGTAGGTCATACATTGCCTAGCACACCAACAGCATAGGTCATACATTGCCTAGCAGACCAACAGCGTAGGTCATACATTGCCTAGCACACCAACAGCATAGGTCATACATTGCCTAGCACACCAACAGCATAGGTCATACATTGCCTAGCAGACCAACAGCGTAGGTCATACATTGCCTAGCACACCAACAGCATAGGTCATACATTGCCTAGCAGACCAACAGCATAGGTCATACATTGCCTAGCAGACCAACAGCGTAGGTCATACATTGCCTAGCAGACCAACAGCGTAGGTCATACATTGCATAGCAGACCAACAGCGTAGGTCATACATTGCCTAGCAGACCAACAGCATAGGTCATACATTGCCTAGCAGACCAACAGCGTAGGTCATACATTGCCAAGTACACCAACAGCATAGGTCATACATTGCCTAGCAGACCAACAGCATAGGTCATACATTGCCTAGCAGACCAACAGCGTAGGTCATACATTGCCTAGCACACCAACAGCATAGGTCATACATTGCCTAGCAGACCAACAGCGTAGGTCATACATTGCCTAGCACACCAACAGCGTAGGTCATACATTGCCTAGCAGACCAACAGCGTAGGTCATATATTGCCTAGCAGACCAACAGCATAGGTCATACATTGCCTAGCAGTCCAACAGCATAGGTCATACATTGCCTAGCAGACCAACAGCGTAGGTCATACATTGCCAAGTACACCAACAGCATAGGTCATACATTGCCTAGCAGACCAACAGCATAGGTCATACATTGCCTAGCAGACCAACAGCATAGGTCATACATTGCCTAGCAGACCAACAGCATAGGTCATACATTGCCAAGTACACCATCCATTTAGGTCAAACGGTACAGGTTACCAGATACGATATACCTACACAGTACAGGTTACCAGATACGATACACTCACACAGTACAGGTTACCAGATACGATATACCTACACGGTACAGGTTACCAGATACGATATACCTACACGGTACAGGTTACCAGATACGATATACCTACACGGTACAGGTTACCAGATACAATACACTCACACAGTACAGGTTACCAGATACGATACACTCACACAGTACAAGTTACCAGATATGATACACTCACACAGTACAGGTTACCAGATGCGATACACTCACACAGTACAGGTTACCAGATACGATACACTCACACAGTACAGGTTACCAGATACGATACACTCACACAGTACAGGTTACCAGATACGATACACTCACACAGTACAGGTTACCAGATACGATACACTCACACAGTACAGGTTACCAGATACGATACACTCACATAGTACAGGTTATCACATACGATACACTCACACAGTACAGGTTACCAGATACGATACACTCACACAGTACAAGTTACCAGATACGATACACTCACACAGTACAGGTTACCAGATACAATACACTCACACAGTACAGGTTACCAAATACAATACACTCACACAGTACAGGTTATCACATACAATACACTCACACAGTACAGGTTACCAGATACAATACACTCACACAGTACAGGTTACCAGATACGATACACTTACACAGTACAGGTTACCAGATACGATACACTCACACAGTACAGGTTACCAGATACAATACACTCACACAGTACAGGTTACCAGATACAATACACTCACACAGTACAGGTTATCACATACGATACACTCACACAGTACAGGTTACCAGATACAATACACTCACACAGTACATGTTACCAGATATGATACACTCACACAGTACAGGTTACCAGATACGATATACTCACACAGTACAGGTTACCAGATACGATACACTTACACAGTACAGGTTACCAGATACGATACACTCGCACAGTACAGGTTACCAGATACGATACACTCACACAGTACAGGTTACCAGATACGATACACTCGCACAGTACAGGTTACCAGATACGATACACTCACACAGTACAGGTTACCAGATACGATACACTCGCACAGTACAGGTTACCAGATACGATACACTCGCACAGTACAGGTTACCAGATACGATACACTCACACAGTACAGGTTACCAGATACGATACACTCGCACAGTACAGGTTACCAGATACGATACACTCACACAGTACAGGTTACCAGATACGATACACTCACACAGTACAGGTTACCAGATACGATACACTCACACAGTACAGGTTACCAGATACGATACACTCACACAGTACAGGTTACCAGATACGATACACTCACACAGTACAGGTTATCACATACCAAGCAGTACTAAATGACCTCATTCCTGATGGAACGTGTTGAGAGAATAGGCAATGTGGATTTACATATGTTGCCTAGGAACCACCTTAGTTCTTGGGGCTCACAACCCCTCGGTTACAAGGCAAGCATCGTATCCATGACCACACCTGTGATTTTTACCCCCTCCACGGCCGGAGTCCATGCTCCTAACAGATTGACCCCAAAACAGAAAAGCAAGCAATTTCTATAAATATATTTCAGATGCGACCTTGTTGAAATTACTGAGGAGATCATCACAGAAGAAACGAAGATCGATGCACTGGCTCAGATGAACTTGATGGATGACATGCTTGTTTTACCCCAGTCTTCCTCGGGCATGACGGAAACCTCGTATGTAGATCCTGCGTTCGAATCGCCCACCATTAGTTCAACGGGAATCACTGTCATAAAATATCCAGGTTCAAAAGTTATATCTTATCAGGCTAATTCTTCCGAAGATGTGTCCAACTTCGGATTAGACGTACCAGTCGAAGTGATCCCGTCTGATGAGGAGTCGTCTAAGGACGTGGCAAGTTACAGCAGGGAAATCAATGAAGATGTCAGTGATTTTGTTCAGAGTCAAAACAAGCTCGCATCAGTAGATACGGTGCCAGAACCTCAAGTTATTGTTATACCGAGTGATCCCATTGACCAAGTCAACCGTATTGTTGTTCCAAAAGACCCTTATAGAGCCAAGCTTGAGCAAGCCTTTGAAAAGAAGGGTAGATCAATGGTGTTTGGACCTAGTACGGGCAAAGTCAAGACAAGGAAGCTTATTATTTCCCCTACGCACCAGCATGCATCCAAAAAGGAGACGCAGAAAGCGAAAATGGTAAGTCATGCTGAAAAGATTAAATTGAAAGATAGTTTGACTACTAAAAACTTGCTTAAACCTGCAGTGACCTCTGTGCTGTATCCGTGGAATGATCGCGGGATTCACGCTGGTCAGATAATACACACACCCGAAAAGCAGAAATATACACTACCTTTCCGAAGAGACAGTACACCAGTGGACTTGCACTGTAATGAAGATATGCTGGCACCTGGAGATAACATTTTAGGTACAGCATATTCTAGTGTCCACACGGTTCCGGCAAACACAGGTAAAGCACCACATGTGAAAGTTATTTATATTAAAGCCAAACAGAACACAGCCAATGAAGATGACGATCATTTGTATAAGAGAAATTCTGCGGGCATTGATAGTGCGGTTAACAGTGATCAAACTATGCTTAAATTAAATGATAGGCTAAAAACACTACAAAACGTTGCCAAGTCTGAAGACACAAGCGAGTATAGTAAAACTGAACATAGTAACGGTGAAATTAGTAATAATGAACAAACCAATTCAAGTGCTTGTTGTTCTGATGTAATTTTGGGAGACACAGGAATTTCTGATAAACAGTTAGGCCTAATAGTTGATAAACCGTTGGGGTCAACAATCGATAAACTGTTGGGTTCAGCAGTGGATAAACCGTCGGTTTCACCAGCAGATGAAGATGTGAAGGAGAGCGGAGATCTGCCAATGGAACAAAAAATTGCCAACTCTCTGTGCCAGGTGATAGAATTGAAACAACAGCCACAGACAGCTATAGAGTATGTTCTACTTAATAACAAGATGGTACCCATAAGTAAACCTTATGCTCATGGGCGTGTGAGCGCCGCAAGACAGATATTCCAAAGACTGACCCCGGGACGAGTGGATGTTAATAGTCAAAAGAGACAAAGTGTAGGTGAGTTCACTGAGTTACCAGGTAGAATTGTTCCATACAGGTTTACGGTACTCTTTTAAGAAAAATGATGGTTAACCTGTAGGTTTGCAAACTTTGTAATATGTATATCTATAAATATGCTTTCTTTAACTCATTTGATTCTGGATACAGTTCAAGCAGTATTTGCAAAGAACATAGAGCCAGATCAGCAGGCTCTATGCTGTTTGCTATTCAGATGATCTTGCCAAGACATATGGCTATGTACTAAACAACATAGATCCTGATCAGCACGCAGCGTCGGGCTGCGGCTGATCTGGATCTATGTTGTTTGCAAAAGCCTTTAAATGTATCCAGAATGAAATGGGTTGATGAAGTGTGAATTGATTGTTTAAGCTAAAGACACAGCTGTGCATCTGTATGTGTTCTCTCCTGGCCCGGTTCCTATTGTTCAGTTAAGCATATTTTCTTGCATGTTTAGCCGATTAACAGTCTCTGCATTTTTACATACATGCAGTACTCATATGAGAAGTTAGTTAACAATTTATGAGACCCATGCATATGTTTGTGTAGCATAGCAAAAGTGTCGGGCCATATGTTATAACTAACTTTAGAAAACGGCCCTTTCCGAGTTTTAACTTCTTCCTGTGTTGACATTGCGCACAACTCGACTCTTTTCACACCTTGTCTATATATACAGACAGATCTGTAGTCCAGTGTCCAGTGGTTAACACGATGGACTGGTAATGAACGGATCACAGATTCGATCCCCCATCTGAATAAAATTAACAGTCTTTCAGATGGAACTTTAATCCGAGGTCACGTATCGGTGCTTTACACTGTGCACGTAAAAGAACCAGAGGAGATTCTGGAATGGGTCTCTGTCTGTACCATTGCACTATCCTCCAAAACTCTAAAATGACTTAATCTCTTCAGGAGGTGTCGCTCATATGGGCAACCGGTAGCAACGATATATAAACGTAAAACACGCGGCCATAAGATGCATATCTGGCTCATATTACGGTTTACAAGGATGTTTGTTTCCAGTACAGTGTAGTTGGTGACTAATATTGTGTTAGATTTGATGTGAGGAAATGAATATTGTCTGTAGAAGTCTCTGAACAAATTCTTTTGCAGTGACGAAGGTACCATTATCCACTGCCCATACTGCAATCAGTACAGTTATATCCCAGATAGGAGATGAGCACGTGCACTCCACCGTCACGTCGAACCAGCATCTCCAGTTGGAGATCGCAACTGATCAATCGGTATGTCATATTACAAAGTGTAACACTTCAGTTTACTGGTGAATCCCCCCTCAGACCGTGTCTCTTTATATGAACAAGTTGGCCGTTTCTTACAGAGGTTGGTGCATCAATTACTGGTTAACCGCTGGAGCCTGCCAAGGAAAGGTGTTGTTAGGTAAACTGCCTGTCGCTGCTTAACACAGGTGGCTGCTTAATAGAGGTCAATTGTGTAATAAAACAACATATTGGGACTATTGAAACTGGCTGCTTATTACAGGTTGGCTGCTTAATGGAGGTGACCACTAACACAGGTTTGACTGTATATATGTTATGTTTATTGTATGGTTAGTAGGGGGTTGTTCCCCCACTCCTACTTACCTTTATGGGGTTACTCCTAACAGAGGCATAAAATGGAACAAAAATAAAGATAATCATGAGCATTTATTGTGTGTATATTTTAGGTGGTGTCAGATGAGGCATTAGATGACATTACAGATGGTACAGGGGTGACAGTGCAACAGCCTAGAGGTATGAAACAAGTACAGAATACTCATTAATGACATAACACTCATTAATTACAGAATGCTCATTAATTACAGAATGCTCATTAATTACAGGATACTCATTAATTAAAGATTACTCATTAATTACAGGATACTCATTAATTAAAGATTACTCATTAATTACAGGATACTCATTAATTAAAGATTACTCATTAATTACAGGATACTCATTAATTACAGAGTGATCATTAATTACAGAATGCTCATTAATTACAGAATGCTCATTAATTACAGCATGCTCATTAATTACAGAATACTCATTAATTACAGCATGCTCATTAATTACAGAATGCTCATTAATTACAGAATACTCATTAATTACAGCATGCTCATTAATTACAGAATGCTCATTAATTACAGCATGCTCATTAATTACAGAATACTCATTAATTACAGAATGCTCATTAATTACAGAATACTCATTAATTACAGCATGCTCATTAATTACAGAATGCTCATTAATTACAGAATGCTCATTAATTACAGAATACTCATTAATTACAGCATGCTCATTAATTACAGCATGCTCATTAATTACAGAATGCTCATTAATTACAGCATGCTCATTAATTACAGCATGTTGTTATTTGTTACCATGGCTAAATTAAAGGTAACTGTGTAAAAGTAGTTATACAAATTTCGTTTAGCGCGATTGCAAGTCAAGTTCTTACATCAATAGTTTAGTCGCTCTTTTGCACTCATTCCTGATAGAATCCACCGCCATGATGGAGAGAGAAACAAAATGTTGGTTTAAGTGTCTTGCCAGAGGACATCATTGCCGTGGTTCTGGCCGGGTTGAAACTCTCAACACCTCTGGGCACCATATCGATAACACCACGGTATGACGTCATATGCTCACAGATCCTCGTATGATAAACTTCAGGTCATGAATATTCGGGAATCTTTCCTATCTAAAACTTCTTTTTTATCAGTACAGTCAAACCTGTTTTAAGCAGCCAGCAAAGGTAATCACAGAAAGTGGCTGCTTAACACAGGTGGCTGCTTAATAGAGGTCAAATGTATAATAAAGAACCATATTGGAAATCCGGAAACTGGCTGCTTAATACAGGTGGTTGCTTAATAGAGGTCAAATGTATAATAAAGAACCATATTGGGAATCCGGAAACTGGCTGCTTAATACAGGTGGTTGCTTAATAGAGGTGACCACTAACACAGGTTTGACTGTAGATAGAATAAAGAGAATATTAGGTTACTCTCTTATAAATTTTAATTTATTAGGCTCGTCTCTGAAAAAATACAATGCTCGGCAGAACCTCGCCGTGTATATTTTCTCCAACTCGCCTAATAAATTAAAATT
Organism: Archivesica marissinica; assembly: GCA_014843695.1. Classification (NCBI taxonomy): domain Eukaryota; kingdom Metazoa; phylum Mollusca; class Bivalvia; order Venerida; family Vesicomyidae; genus Archivesica; species Archivesica marissinica. Next base: position 37,702,469 of record CM026387.1, read on the forward strand.
TATAAGACAGTAACGTAACATTCTCTATGTATCGCATTAATGTGAAGCAAAGGGCTGACATAATTATGTTGAGCGAAAAATAATTAATTTGATGTCTCTGTTATTAAAATCTCCGAAGCTGTAGATATGGAGATGTAGATATGGAGATGTAGATATGGAGATGTAGATATGGAGATGTAGATATGGAGATGTAGATATGGAGATGTAGATGTGGAGATGTAGATGTGGAGATGTAGATGTGGAGATGTAGATATGGAGATGTAGATATGGAGATGTAGATATGGAGATGTAGATGTGGAGATGTAGATATGGAGATGTAGATATGGAGATGTAGATATGGAGATGTAGATGTGGAGATGGAGATGTAGATATGGAGATGTAGATATGGAGATGTAGATGTGGAGATGTAGATATGGAGATGTAGATATGGAGATGTAGATATGGAGATGTAGATATGGAGATGTAGATGTGGAGATGTAGATATGGAGATGTAGATATGGAGATGTAGATATGGAGATTCATAACCAAGAAATGTGACTACAAGGACACAAGTAATATAATTCATGTCATTGTTTGCTTATAGCCTTTCATGGGTACATTGCTTACCCTGTGAGAAGTGACACCCCCACCAAGATTGTAGAGATCAGCTCCGAGGCTTTCACCAAGGAGGTGTATGGAGAAGGTGTCTCGCTGAATCCAGTCACAGGTAACCTGCAGTTTAAACTAGCATAAAATTGGAATATAAATCAAACAGATTTTGTGAAATAGTTCATGTTTTTAAAAGAATATAATTTCATATTACATGTATATTATTTTCTAAATATTTCCCACTGAAATGAAATACAGTGAAACCCCTCAAAACCGGAACCCCTCTCAGTTGGAATTCCCTCCAAACCAAACAAATTTCTTGGTCCCGAATTTTTCCCATCTTTGTTCATTGTAAAAAAAAACCTGGGTAAACAGGAACCCTTTTCCGAATACCGAACAGATTTTTTAAAAAATATGTGCATTTTCAACTGTAATTTACTCCTGTACACCGAACAGCAACTTGTCTTCATCAAATATGAAACTGGCTATTCTTTTAAATGTACAACTATCAGCTATTTTATTTTCGGGAATATTATATTGTACACTTAAAATAATCAGTTCTTTACTAACTGTCAACTATAAACATGTCTCAGACTACTTCTAGGCATTTCAGAGTTGATTTGTTAACATAGGAGCATTCTACCCCCATATATGAAAACCCCTCTAAATCGAAAACCCTTCCAAACCGAACTCTACCTCTGGTCCGCGGGGTGTTCAGTTTAAAGGTGTTTCACTGTAATTCAAATAATGAACAAACATTGTATACAAGAATGTTGACATAAAAGTAATGTACCGTAAGCAAGCTAGAAGTATCCATGATTCCTATTAAACGCTCTCGATACTTGAAGTAACATTCCAAGAACCAAAGTTTTATCAATATGCGACCACTAACATACCCGATAAGCCATATTTACTAACTCGTTTCATTTGTTATTTCAAATTGCCCAAGTATATAAATACTTTAGATGGCATAATAACGACTTGTATACCACTGTAGCCTATCATCTCTGATGGTCACGGGTTCGAGCCCCGCTCAGACTGTGTCTCATTTATATGAAAAAGTTGGCAGTTTCTTACGGAGGTTGGTGCACCAAGTACTGGTTAACCGCTGGAGCCTGCCCAGGAAAGGTGTTGTTAGGTAAGCTGCCCGTCGCTCAAATGGGAAACCGGTAGCGACGTTAAATAAACTTAAATAAAATTTAAAAAATAACTACATGCCATCTAAATACAACTTGTGCACACGTACATGTAGACAATCAAAAATGTGTCCGTAAATATTTATCCTAAGCTCGATGTTGGATTTCAACAGTACCTGCTATCTCTTATAAAGGCAATGCTAACGCATATTAAATTTCACACTCGGATTGGATTGGACAATGCCCATAGTGAGCATAATACAACATATAGAGAATCAATATGTCACAGGTTTGAGTACCAGGCCAGTTTGTTCCCTGTCTAGTCCAAGAATGTTACTATCTGGTCACCACTGCAGAGCGGGCGACGTAGAAATTGTGTCTGTCCCAGCATGCATCCATCACAAAGATTAATGTGCGCACCTCATACAGCCTTTATCGGATCTCAAGATTTACAGATTGTTGTATTAGCACCTGACGATGACAACATGGTTTGCAATTCCTCTCCGCTCATTGTTGACAGGAGTTACTGCCCATTTTCAAATAATTGTAGTGCACACATTGTCTCTGTTTACAAGATGCCAAACAGTGGAAATATTATTTGGTAAATGTGTAAAATCACAAATTGTTGCTTCACCTTTTTCTACACCTAGCATCGACACTATTCAGTAGTGGTCGATCTATTGACCCATGAAATAATGCACGTAGATTCATTTGGATCTTAGTTCATAGATTCACCTAGATCTTCATTTACAAGCTTCTGATTACTGGTTCAGATGAAATATTGATCGACTGAGAAATCATTATCTTTGTTCACATCGCCGAAAGCAATTTGAAATATTTCGATAAATTGGACTTCAATCTCGTCGTTCTGTGATGCTTGCAGGTGAAGTGGTTGAGGATGCCAGTGTGAGTACTGGAACCAGTCCAGTACAGATGGTTCCTGCAGAGACTGTGTCACAAGTATCAGCAGATGATGATCAGTCTATCATAGTGGATGCTGCAGACCAGTCTGTTGAAATAGGCACAGACAATCAGTCTGCATCCATTTATACAGATAATAGCGGTATATAACATTTTTGTGTTTTTCTTTAGATTTATTTCAGATTAAATCTCTGATGTACTGCAGATTCTGGATTAGTTTGTACAAATTTAATTTAGCTTGATTGCGAAACAAGTTCTTACCACTTATATGAATTACTCTCGAGACCTCATTCCTGATGGAACCCATCGCCACGAGGGAGAGAGAAGAGGCAATGTGGAATTTAAATGCCTTGCCTAAGGGCATAATCGTAACGGCTCCAATGGGGCTCGAACTCCGGCAATGTGGAATTTAAATGCCTTGCCTAAGGGCACAATCGTAGCGGCTCCAGCGGTACTCGAACTCCGGCAATGTGGAATTTAAATGCCTTGCCTAAGGGCACAATCGTAGCGGCTACAACGGAACCAAGGTTACACTACTTCGCGGGTTAGTTTCTGAATACATAGATTAGGAAGGGACACCCGTCCTGTGTGATAGGAAGTAGGTTGTCGTATATGTAGACATCCATCCAATGCCCAGATAAGAAGTAGGGTGTTGTATAGGTAGACACCCATCCAATGCCCAGATAAGAAGTAGGTTGTTGTTGTATAGGTAGACATCCATCCAATGCCCAGATAAGAAGTAGGTTGTTGTTGTATAGGTAGACACCCATCCAATGCCCAGATAAGAAGTAGGTTGCTGTATACGTAGACATCCATCCAATGCCCAGGTAAGAAGTAGGTTGTTGTATAGGTAGACATCCATCCAATGCCCAGATAAGAAGTAGGTTGTTGTATAGGTAGACATCCATCCAATGCCCAGATAAGAAGTAGGTTGTTGTATAGGTAGACATCCATCCAATGCCCAGGTAAGAAGTAGGTTGTTGTTGTATAGGTAGACATCCATCCAATGCCCAGGTAAGAAGTAGGTTGTTGTATAGGTAGACACCCATCCAATGCCCAGGTAAGAAGTAGGTTGTTGTATAGGTAGACATCCATCCAATGCCCAGATAGGAAGTAGGTTGTTGTATAGGTAGACACCCATCCAATGCCCAGATAGGAAGTAGGTTGTTGTATAGGTAGACACCCATCCAATGCCCAGATGAGAAGTAGGTTGTGGTATAGGTAGACATCCATCCAATGCCCAGATGAGAAGTAGGTTGTGGTATAGGTAGACATCCATTCAATGCCCAGATGAGAAGTAGGTTGTTGTTGTATAGGTAGACATCCATCCAATGCCCAGATAAGAAGTAGGTTGTGGTATAGGTAGACATCCATTCAATGCCCAGATAGAAGTAGGTTGTTGTTGTATAGGTAGACATCCATCCAATGCCCAGGTAAGAAGTAGGTTGTTGTATAGGTAGACATCCATCCAATGCCCAGATAAGAAGTAGGTTGTTGTTGTATAGGTAGACATCCATCCAATGCCCAGGTAAGAAGTAGGTTGTTGTATAGGTAGACATCCATCCAATGCCCAGATAAGAAGTAGGTTGTTGTTGTATAGGTAGACATCCATCCAATGCCCAGGTAAGAAGTAGGTTGTTGTATAGGTAGACATCCATCCAATGCCCAGATAAGAAGTAGGTTGTTGTTGTATAGGTAGACATCCATCCAATGCCCAGGTAAGAAGTAGGTTGTTGTATAGGTAGACATCCATCCAATGCCCAGATAAGAAGTAGGTTGTTGTATAGGTAGACATCCATCCAATGCCCAGATAAGAAGTAGGTTGTTGTATAGGTAGACATCCATCCAATGCCCAGATAAGAAGTAGGTTGTTGTTGTATAGGTAGACATCCATCCAATGCCCAGGTAAGAAGTAGGTTGTTGTATAGGTAGACATCCATCCAATGCCCAGATAAGAAGTAGGTTGTTGTATAGGTAGACATCCATCCAATGCCCAGGTAAGAAGTAGGTTGTTGTATAGGTAGACATCCATCCAATGCCCAGATAAGAAGTAGGTTGTGGTATAGGTAGACATCCATCCAATGCCCAGGTAAGAAGTAGGTTGTGGTATAGGTAGACATCCATCCAATGCCCAGATAAGAAGTAGGTTGTTGTATAGGTAGACATCCATCCAATGCCCAGATAAGAAGTAGGTTGTTGTATAGGTAGACATCCATCCAATGCCCAGATAAGAAGTAGGTTGTGGTATAGGTAGACATCCATCCAATGCCCAGATAAGAAGTAGGTTGTGGTATAGGTAGACATCCATCCAATGCCCAGATAAGAAGTAGGTTGTTGTATAGGTAGACATCCATCCAATGCCCAGATAAGAAGTAGGTTGTGGTATAGGTAGACATCCATCAATGCCCAGATAAGAAGTAGGTTGTTGTTGTATAGGTAGACATCCATCCAATGCCCAGATAAGAAGTAGGTTGTTGTTGTATAGGTAGACATCCATCCAATGCCCAGATAAGAAGTAGGTTGTGGTATAGGTAGACATCCATCCAATGCCCAGATAAGAAGTAGGTTGTTGTTGTATAGGTAGACATCCATCCAATGCCCAGATAAGAAGTAGGTTGTTGTTGTATAGGTAGACATCCATCCAATGCCCAGATAAGAAGTAGGTTGTTGTTGTATAGGTAGACATCCATCCAATGCCCAGATAAGAAGTAGGTTGTGGTATAGGTAGACATCCATCCAATGCCCAGATAAGAAGTAGGTTGTTGTATAGGTAGACATCCATCCAATGCCCAGATAAGAAGTAGGTTGTTGTATAGGTAGACATCCATCCAATGCCCAGATAAGAAGTAGGTTGTTGTATAGGTAGACATCCATCCAATGCCCAGATAAGAAGTAGGTTGTTGTTGTATAGGTAGACATCCATCCAATGCCCAGATAAGAAGTAGGTTGTTGTTGTATAGGTAGACATCCATCCAATGCCCAGATAAGAAGTAGGTTGTTGTTGTATAGGTAGACATCCATCCAATGCCCAGATAAGAAGTAGGTTGTGGTATAGGTAGACATCCATCCAATGCCCAGATAAGAAGTAGGTTGTTGTATAGGAGACATCCATCCAATGCCCAGATAAGAAGTAGGTTGTTGTATAGGTAGACATCCATCCAATGCCCAGATAAGAAGTAGGTTGTGGTATAGGTAGACATCCATCCAATGCCCAGATAAGAAGTAGGTTGTGGTATAGGTAGACATCCATCCAATGCCCAGATAAGAAGTAGGTTGTTGTTGTATAGGTAGACATCCATCCAATGCCCAGATAAGAAGTAGGTTGTTGTTGTATAGGTAGACATCCATCCAATGCCCAGATAAGAAGTAGGTTGTTGTTGTATAGGTAGACATCCATCCAATGCCCAGATAAGAAGTAGGTTGTGGTATAGGTAGACATCCATTCAATGCCCAGATAAGAAGTAGGTTGTTGTTGTATAGGTAGACATCCATCCAATGCCCAGATAAGAAGTAGGTTGTGGTATAGGTAGACATCCATCCAATGCCCAGATAAGAAGTAGGTTGTGGTATAGGTAGACATCCATTCAATGCCCAGATAAGAAGTAGGTTGTGGTATAGGTAGACATCCATCCAATGCCCAGATAAGAAGTAGGTTGTTGTTGTATAGGTAGACATCCATCCAATGCCCAGATAAGAAGTAGGTTGTTGTTGTATAGGTAGACATCCATCCAATGCCCAGATAAGAAGTAGGTTGTTGTTGTATAGGTAGACATCCATCCAATGCCCAGATAAGAAGTAGGTTGTGGTATAGGTAGACATCCATTCAATGCCCAGATAAGAAGTAGGTTGTTGTTGTATAGGTAGACATCCATCCAATGCCCAGATAAGAAGTAGGTTGTTGTTGTATAGGTAGACATCCATCCAATGCCCAGATAAGAAGTAGGTTGTTGTTGTATAGATAGACATCCATCCAATGCCCAGATAAGAAGTAGGTTGTTGTTGTATAGGTAGACACCCATCCAATGCCCAGATAAGAAGTAGGTTGTGGTATAGGTAGACATCCATCCAATGCCCAGATAAGAAGTAGGTTGTTGTATAGGTAGACACCCATCCAATGCCCAGATAAGAAGTAGGTTGTTGTATAGGTAGACATCCATCCAATGCCCAGATAAGAAGTAGGTTGTGGTATAGGTAGACATCCATTCAATGCCCAGATAAGAAGTAGGTTGTGGTATAGGTAGACATCCATCCAATGCCCAGATAAGAAGTAGGTTGTTGTATAGGTAGACATCCATCCAATGCCCAGATAAGAAGTAGGTTGTGGTATAGGTAGACATCCATCCAATGCCCAGATAAGAAGTAGGTTGTTGTTGTATAGGTAGACATCCATCCAATGCCCAGATAAGAAGTAGGTTGTTGTATAGGTAGACATCCATCCAATGCCCAGATAAGAAGTAGGTTGTTGTTGTATAGGTAGACACCCATCCAATGCCCAGATGAGAAGTAGGTTGTGGTATAGGTAGACATCCATCCAATGCCCAGATGAGAAGTAGGTTGTGGTATAGGTAGACATCCATCCAATGCCCAGATAAGAAGTAGGTTGTTGTTGTATAGGTAGACATCCATCCAATGCCCAGGTAAGAAGTAGGTTGTTGTTGTATAGGTAGACATCCATCCAATGCCCAGATAAGAAGTAGGTTGTTGTTGTATAGGTAGACATCCATCCAATGCCCCAGATAAGAAGTAGGGTGTTGTATAGGTAGACATCCATCCAATGCCCAGATAAGAAGTAGGGTGTTGTATAGGTAGACATCCATCCAATGCCCAGACCATTGTTGTGGCGATGCTTGGTTACGTGTGGCGATGCTTGGTTACGTGTGGCGATGCTTGGTTACCCCTCAGTTATGTGTTGGATGTTAGTGTCTTGCCTACAAACACTTCCACCATTGTTGTGGCGATGCTTGGTTACGTGTGGCGATGCTTGGTTACCCCTCAGTTATGTGTTGGATGTTAGTGTCTTGCCTACAAACACTTCCACCATTGTTGTGGCGATGCTTGGTTACGTGTGGCGATGCTTGGTTACCCCTCAGTTATGTGTTGGATGTTAGTGTCTTGCCTACAAACACTTCCACCATTGTTGTGGCGATGCTTGGTTACGTGTGGCGATGCTTGGTTACATGTGGCGATGCTTGGTTACCCCTCAGTTATGTGTTGGATGTTAGTGTCTTGCCTACAAACACTTCCACCATTGTTGTGGCGATGCTTGGTTACGTGTGGCGATGCTTGGTTACGTGTGGCGATGCTTTGTTACCCCTCAGTTATGTGTTGGATGTTAGTGTCTTGCCTACAAACACTTCCATCATTGTTGTGGCGATGCTTGGTTACGTGTGGCGATGCTTGGTTACGTGTGGCGATGCTTGGTTACGTGTGGCGATGCTTGGTTACCCCTCAGTTATGTGTTAACCATTGCATAGTCATATACCGTGTCCGTGGCCTAGTGGTTAAGGCATCCACCTACAGAGCAGGAGGTCGAAGGTTTGAACTTCGTCAGGGGTTCATTCTGATATGGCCGGTTTGGTTGGTGAGCCGCCAGCTAGTTAAATAATGGTTACCGATCGCCTATCAGCCAGTCGCCTGGCCTTCAAGGATAGGATTCTGGAAGTACTGATGTTCATAAGAGGTGGAGATATAAGTCAGTAATGACTGGCCCTTTCAATAGGGGTGACACTACAATAAACAAACACTTTACTTTTGCATTGTATTCACAATAATCAGTATAGATTGCATACAGGGAGATCAAAATCAATTCTGTTCAACAGTAGTCACTTGCTGTCTTTATAGATATTAATCAGGATGCGACAGAAGCTACGAACTGGGCGATCAATGCATCGGTTGCATCTTCTGAAGGCGGGGTGCCGTCCAGACAGACACACGATGGTGCCATCAATTTACAGGGCCTTAGTGATATGCATATTCCCGAGAACACGACAATAACGGTGGAGAAACTTGCGTCGGGTGGCGAGGCTGTGATTTTACAGATAAAGGATGCAGCGGTCTCAGAAACGATGGAGAAAATGAAGGCAGCATGGGCCAATGGGTTCGGTTCTTTACCAAATACAATTAAAGGCAAGACAACTCCGACTATTGTGCGGATGAAGGCCCATGCTAAGCCCATACCCGAGCCGTTCAAGATACTGCCGACCGACGTGAAGATCGCACCTGTGCACAAGATCGATCCCGACATTAAAATTACACCAGTCCGTGCTTATGAGGAACCTGTGGCCACGGGAATGGTATCCAAAGGAACGGGAACAAACATCGAAAGCAGTGATGGAGAGGATATGGAAGACGAGGAAGAGGTGACTGCTTTATAGCGCAAGCTTAAATAGTTTCCCGCAAAGGTTTTATGTTGTTTCTTTGCAGGAAATGTGTATAACAGTCTAATATAGTGGTGGAATATATGGCGTTGGAGAATAGCATAGAATGTTGGCATATATAGAGTGTTGGAGTATAGTGTTGATGTATAGAGTGTTGGAGTATAGAGTGTTGGAGTATAGTGTTGTGGCATAGAGTGTTGGCATATAGAGTGTTGGAGCATAGAGTGTTGGGGCATTGAGTGTTGGAGCATAGAGTGTTGGAGTATAGAGTGTTGGGGCATAGAGTGTTGGAGTATAGAGTGTTGGAGCATAGAGAGAGTGTTGGAGTATAAAGTGTTGGAGTATAATAGAGTGTTGGAGCATAGAGTGTTGGAGTATAGAGTGTTGGGGCATAGAGTGTTGGAGTATATAGTTGATGTATAGATTGTTGGGTTATAGAGTGTTGGGGCATAGAGTGTTGGGGCATAGAGTGTTGGTGCATAGAGTTTTCGGGCATAGAGTGTTGGGGCATAGAGTGTTGGAGCATAGAGTGTTGGAGTATAGAGTGTTGGGGCATAGAGTGTTGGAGTATATAGTTGATGTATAGATTGTTGGGTCATAGAGTGTTGGGGCATAGAGTGTTGGGGCATAGAGTGTTGGAGCATAGAGTGTTGGCGTATAGAGTGCTGGAGTATAGAGTGCTGGAGTATATAGTGTTGGGGCATAGGGTGTTGGAGTATAGAGTGTTGGGGCATAGAGTGTTGGAGTATGGGGTGTTGGGGCATAGAGTGTTGGAGTATGGAGTGTTGGAGTATAGAGTGTTGGGGCATAGTGCGTTGGAGCATATAGTGTTGGGGCATAGGGTGTTGGAGTATAGAGTGCTGGAGTATAGAGTGCTGGAGTATATAGTGTTGGGGCATAGGGTGTTGGAGTATAGAGTGTTGGGGCATAGAGTGTTGGAGTGTTGGGGCATAGAGTGTTGGAGTATGGGGTGTTGGGGCATAGAGTGTTGGAGTATGGAGTGTTGGAGTATAGAGTGTTGGAGTATAGAGTGTAGTGTTGTGGCATAGAGTGTTGGGGCATAGAGTGTTGGAGTATAGAGTTTTTATTGGGCTATAAATAGTTCCAAAAGCACACATTTAAGCAGAAATTGGAAACTTTGCTGACATTTCACTAGAAAACGGGACATTATTTGATCAAACAACAATATGACAAGAGAACATTAGCTGTTCTTCACATTAATTAATTCTTGGAACAGCCCGTTGCCTTCCGCATGGTATTTGTTTCTGAGCAGCTAATTCAATGATGTACACCATACACTGTTGATGCTATATATCATAGACGAACATATCACAAACTCCCCCTTCCCACCCCTCTCATAATTTTTATTCTCCAATAATTGTTCACACTTTATCCGCATGGCTTGAAACCCCACCCCCAGATCTCAATGGAAATGGTGTACCAGGATGCATGTATTTTGTTATTCGAACACATCAATACTGTTGGCTTCTTCTTAAAATAGGATTCAATAAATTACATGTCCAGTATTTTATACCAGGATGTAGAACTACAAGTAGTCTCTATACCATTATGCTTATTTATATTCCTTTTCTATTTCAGGAGGGCATTATCGTGAAGGAAGAGAATAGCATTATGGTAAGCTGGTATTTCCATCCATAGTAGGACTGTGGTAAGCTGGTATTTCCATCCATAGTAGGACTGTGGTAAGATGGTATTTCCATCCATAGTAGAGATGTGGTAAGATGGTATTTCCATCCATAGTAGGACTGTGGTAAGCTGGTATTTCCATCCATAGTAGGACTGTGGTAAGATGGTATTTCCATCCATAGTAGAGATGTGGTAAGATGGTATTTCCATCCATAGTAGGACTGTGGTAAGATGGTATTTCCATCCATAGTAGGACTGTGGTAAGATGGTATTTCCATCCATAGTAGGACTGTGGTAAGATGGTATTTCCATCCATAGTAGGACTGTGGTAAGATGGTATTTCCATCCATAGTAGGACTGTGGTAAGATGGTATTTCCATCAATTGTAGAGATGTGGTAAGATGGTATTTCCATCAATAGTAGGACTGTGGTAAGATGGTATTTCCATCAATAGTAGGACTGTGGTAAGATGGTATTTCCATCAATAGTAGGACTGTGGTAAGGTGGTATTTCCATCAATAGTAGAGATGTGGTAAGATGGTATTTCCATCCATAGTAGAGATGTGGTAAGATGGTATTTCCATCCATAGTAGGACTGTGGTAAGGTGGTATTTCCATCCATAGTAGGACTGTGTTAAGATGGTATTTCCATCAATTGTAGAGATGTGGTAAGATGGTATTTCCATCAATAGTAGGACTGTGGTAAGATGGTATTTCCATCAATAGTAGGACTGTGGTAAGGTGGTATTTCCATCAATAGTAGAGATGTGGTAAGATGGTATTTCCATCAATTGTAGAGATGTGGTAAGATGGTATTTCCATCAATAGTAGAGATGTGGTAAGATGGTATTTCCATCAATAGTAGAGATGTGGTAAGATGGTATTTCCATCCATAGTAGGACTGTGGTAAGATGGTATTTCCATCTATAGTAGAGATGTGGTAAGATGGTATTTCCATCAATAGTAGAGATGTGGTAAGGTGGTATTTCCATCAATAGTAGGACTGTGGTAAGGTGGTATTTCCATCAATAGTAGGACTATGGTAAGCTAGTATTTCCATCAATAGTAGGACTGTGGTAAGATGGTATTTCCATCAATAGTAGGCCTGTGGTAAGGTGGTATTTCCATCAATAGTAGAGATGTGGTAAGATGGTATTTCCATCAATAGTAGGCCTGTGGTAAGATGGTATTTCCATCCATAGTAGGACTGTGGTAAGGTGGTATTTCCATCAATAGTAGGACTATGGTAAGCTGGTATTTCCATCAATAGTAGGACTGTGGTAAGATGGTATTTCCATCAATAGTAGGACAAAACCACAAAAACAAAACCACAAAAACTGTGGTAAGATGGTATTTCCATCAATAGTAGGACTGTGGTAAGATGGTATTTCCATCAATAGTAGGACTGTGGTAAGATGGTATTTCCATCAATAGTAGGACTGTGGTAAGATGGTATTTCCATCAATAGTAGGACTGTGGTAAGCTGGTATTTCCATCAATAGTAGGACTGTGGTAAGGTGGTATTTCCATCAATAGTAGGACTGTGGTAAGCTGGTATTTCCATCAATAGTAGGACTGTGGTAAGGTGGTATTTCCATCAATAGTAGGACTGTGGTAAGATGGTATTTCCATCAATAGTAGGACTGTGGTAAGATGGTATTTCCATCAATTGTAGGACTGTGGTAAGATGGTATTTCCATCAATAGTAGAGATGTGGTAAGGTGGTATTTCCATCAATAGTAGGACTGTGGTAAGGTGGTATTTCCATCAATAGTAGGACTGTGGTAAGATGGTATTTCCATCAATAGTAGAGATGTGGTAAGATGGTATTTCCATCAATAGTAGATATGTGGTAAGCTGGTATTTCCATCAATAGTAGAGATGTGGTAAGATGGTATTTCCATCTATAGTAGATATGTGGTAAGGTGGTATTTCCATCAATAGTAGATATGTGGTAAGGTGGTATTTCCATCAATAGTAGGACTGTGGTAAGATGGTATTTCCATCAATAGTAGATATGTGGTAAGATGGTGTTTCCATCAATAGTAGATATGTGGTAAGATGGTATTTCCATCAATAGTAGAGATGTGGTAAGATGGTATTTCCATCAATAGTAGAGATGTGGTAAGATGGTATTTCCATCCATAGTAGAGATGTGGTAAGGTGGTATTTCCATCAATAGTAGAGATGTGGTAAGGTGGTATTTCCATCAATAGTAGGACTATGGTATGCTGGTATTTCCATCAATAGTAGGACTGTGGTAAGATGGTATTTCCATCAATAGTAGAGATGTGGTAAGGTGGTATTTCCATCAATAGTAGGACTATGGTAAGCTGGTATTTCCATCAATAGTAGGACTATGGTAAGCTGGTATTTCCATCAATAGTAGGACTATGGTAAGCTGGTATTTCCATCAATAGTAGGACTATGGTAAGCTGGTATTTCCATCAATAGTAGGACTGTGGTAAGCTGGTATTTCCATCCATAGTAGGACTGTGGTAAGGTGGTATTTCCATCAATAGTAGAGATGTGGTAAGATGGTATTTCCATCAATAGTAGGACTGTGGTAAGATGGTATTTCCATCAATAGTAGGCCTGTGGTAAGGTGGTATTTCCATCAATAGTAGAGATGTGGTAAGATGGTATTTCCATCAATAGTAGGCCTGTGGTAAGATGGTATTTCCATCCATAGTAGGACTGTGGTAAGATGGTATTTCCATCAATAGTAGGACTGTGGTAAGATGGTATTTCCATCAATAGTAGAGATGTGGTAAGATGGTATTTCCATCAATAGTAGGACTGTGGTAAGATGGTATTTCCATCAATAGTAGGACTGTGGTAAGGTGGTATTTCCATCAATAGTAGAGATGTGGTAAGATGGTATTTCCATCAATAGTAGGACTGTGGTAAGATGGTATTTCCATCAATAGTAGAGATGTGGTAAGGTGGTATTTCCATCAATAGTAGGACTGTGGTAAGGTGGTATTTCCATCAATAGTAGGACTATGGTAAGCTGGTATTTCCATCAATAGTAGGACTGTGTTAAGATGGTATTTCCATCAATAGTAGGACTGTGGTAAGATGGTATTTCCATCAATAGTAGGACTGTGGTAAGATGGCATTTCCATCAATTGTAGGACTGTGGTAAGCTGGTATTTCCATCAATAGTAGAGATGTGGTAAGATGGTATTTCCATCAATTGTAGGCCTGTGGTAAGATGGTATTTCCATCAATTGTAGGACTGTGGTAAGATGGTATTTCCATCAATTGTAGGACTGTGGTAAGATGGTATTTCCATCAATTGTAGGACTGTGGTAAGATGGTATTTCCATCAATTGTAGGACTGTGGTAAGCTGGTATTTCCATCCATAGTAGGACTGTGGTAAGGTGGTATTTCCATCCATAGTAGAGATGTGGTAAGATGGTATTTCCATCAATAGTAGGACTGTGGTGTTGTAATTATACATTTACTAGGTTAATATAAAATTGTCGCTGATTAAGAAATAACTGGTTAAGCTCTCGATAGTAGAGAGCTTTGAGGAGGTTTCATTGTGACTTGAACAGCCTTTACATTATTTATTATGGTACGAGTGTGCCCTTAGGCAAGGCATTTAAATTCCACATTGTGTCTCTTCTCCCCCCCCCCCCCATGGCGATGGATTCCATCAGGTATGAGGTCTCTAGGGTGATTAATACAAGTTGTATGAACTTTGTTTTGCAATCAAGCTAAAATAAATTTGTATAAACTAAACAAATGTGGCTGCCAATTGGGAATAATACGGTACACAAAGTGCAACGTGTGGGTTATGCAAGTGAAGGAAGTTACTTTGTCACTGGTACATACATCACTACATATGCATGCAAGTAAAGGAAGTTACTATGTCACTGGTACATACATCACTACATATGCATGCAAGTGAAGGAAGTTACTATGTCACTGGTACATACATCACTACATATGCATGCAAGTAAAGGAAGTTACTATGTCACTGGTACATACAGCACTACATATGCATGCAAGTGAAGGAAGTTACTTTGTCACTGGTACATACATCACTACATATGCATGCAAGTGAAGGAAGTTACTATGTCACTGGTACATACATCACTACATATGCATGCAAGTGAAGGAAGTTACTATGTCACTGGTACATACATCACTACATATGCATGCAAGTGAAGGAAGTTACTATGTCACTGGTACATACATCACTACATATGCATGCAAGTGAAGGAAGTTACTATGTCACTGGTACATACATCACTACATATGCATGCAAGTGAAGGAAGTTACTATGTCACTGGTACATACATCACTACATATGCATGCAAGTGAAGGAAGTTACTATGTCACTGGTACATACATCACTACATATGCATGCAAGTGAAGGAAGTTACTATGTCACTGGTACATACATCACTACATATGCATGCAAGTGAAGGAAGTTACTATGTCACTGGTACATACATCACTACATATGCATGCAAGTGAAGGAAGTTACTATGTCACTGGTACATACATCACTACATATGCATGCAAGTGAAGGAAGTTACTATGTCACTGGTACATACATCACTACATATGCATGCAAGTGAAGGAAGTTACTATGTCACTGGTACATACATCACTACATATGC
Source organism: Archivesica marissinica (assembly GCA_014843695.1). Taxonomy (NCBI): domain Eukaryota; kingdom Metazoa; phylum Mollusca; class Bivalvia; order Venerida; family Vesicomyidae; genus Archivesica; species Archivesica marissinica. Next base: position 37,717,776 of record CM026387.1, read on the forward strand.
ATGCAAGTGAAGGAAGTTACTATGTCACTGGTACATACATCACTACATATGCATGCAAGTGAAGGAAGTTACTATGTCACTGGTACATACATCACTACATATGCATGCAAGTGAAGGAAGTTACTATGTCACTGGTACATACATCACTACATATGCATGCAAGTGAAGGAAGTTACTATGTCACTGGTACATACATCACTACATATGCATGCAAGTGAAGGAAGTTACTATGTCACTGGTACATACATCACTACATATGCATGCAAGTGAAGGAAGTTACTATGTCACTGGTACATACATCACTACATATGCATGCAAGTGAAGGAAGTTACTATGTCACTGGTACATACATCACTACATATGCATGCAAGTGAAGGAAGTTACTATGTCACTGGTACATACATCACTACATATGCATGCAAGTGAAGGAAGTTACTATGTCACTGGTACATACATCACTACATATGCATGCAAGTGAAGGAAGTTACTATGTCACTGGTACATACATCACTACATATGCATGCAAGTGAAGGAAGTTACTATGTCACTGGTACATACATCACTACATATGCATGCAAGTAAAGGAAGTTACTATGTCACTGGTACATACATCACTACATATGCATGCAAGTAAAGGAAGTTACTATGTCACTGGTACATACATCACTACATATGCATGCAAGTAAAGAAAGTTACTATGTCACTGGTACATACATCACTACATATGCATGCAAGTGAAGGAAGTTACTATGTCACTGGTACATACATCACTACATATGCATGCAAGTGAAGGAAGTTACTATGTCACTGGTACATACATCACTACATATGCATGCAAGTGAAGAAAGTTACTATGTCACTGGTATATACATCACTACATATGCATACAAGTGAAGAAAGTTACTATGTCACTGGTACATACATCACTACATATGCATACAAGTGAAGAAAGTTACTATGTCACTGGTATATACATCACTACATATGCATACAAGTGAAGAAAGTTACTATGTCACTGGTACATACATCACTACATATGCATGCAAGTAAAGGAAATGGACTTATGTCTGAACCTATATTTACTCTCATTCATTCTGGTATTATAAACTATTATTGTACAGGTGTGTAGCAGGTAGAAAGCCTTCTAGGTGTACAATACAGGCTTTCCAATGCAGTATAATGCCCAATGGGGGTCGGCACGTTGTAGGATGGTGATAGAAATATCTTATTTTAGTGTCCTGGAGCCTCAACTAGGTATCGTGGAAGTCGTGATAGCGCAGTGGATGCACGTTCGCTTCAGGTGCCAACGGTCTGGAGTTTGAGCCCCGCTGGAGCCGTTACGATTGTGCCCTTAGCCAAGGCATTTAAATTCCACATTGCCTCTTCTCTCTCCCTCGTGGCGATGGATTCCATCAGGAATCTCGAGAGTGATTAATACACGTTGTAAGAACTTGTTTCACAATCGAGCTAAAATAAATTTGTATAAACTAACTAGAAGCAACCATTATACTATGAATTCCTTATGGAAAGTGTTTCGTCTTCATTGGTATGAAATCGCCACAAGTGTAAGATACTTTTTGATCACATTACCATATTGGGATTTGATCATATTTCTGCAAAAAATAAAGTTGCTACTTTCATTTTGGCGCCAACTGTTAGTGCAAATTGTCATGACGTCACTAAATTGTCATGATGTCACTACGCAAAGCAGCGGTATATTTAAGTGTTAAACAGCATTGTAATTGCGTCAAGACTTCTTTTAAATCGTAGTTAAAGTTTAACGATTAATTTACAAATTATACGGATTATTCTCTCAACCAATCAGAATCCTTCCATGTGTTATTGCACGTGTGTAGATATGAGATGATGTTATTACACTGAATACAAGCAAAGTTATGTGATACAGCTGTTTATTACAGGATCCTAACAGTAATACATACCAGGAATACATTGTTGTGTTTATTACAGGATCCTAACAGTAATACATACCAGGAATACATTGTTGTGTTTATTACAGGATCCTAACAGTAATACATACCAGGAATACATTGTTGTGTTTATTACAGGATCCTAACAGTAATACATACCAGGAATACATTGTTGTG
>CM026387.1:37720880-37769936 GCA_014843695.1 Archivesica marissinica
TATGTCACTGGTACATACATCACTACATATGCATGCAAGTGAAGGAAGTTACTATGTCACTGGTACATACATCACTACATATGCATGCAAGTGAAGAAAGTTACTATGTCACTGGTACATACATCACTACATATGCATGCAAGTAAAGGAAGTTACTATGTCACTGGTACATACATCACTACATATGCATGCAAGTAAAGGAAGTTACTATGTCACTGGTACATACATCACTACATATGCATGCAAGTAAAGAAAGTTACTATGTCACTGGTACATACATCACTACATATGCATGCAAGTGAAGGAAGTTACTATGTCACTGGTACATACATCACTACATATGCATGCAAGTGAAGGAAGTTACTATGTCACTGGTACATACATCACTACATATGCATGCAAGTGAAGAAAGTTACTATGTCACTGGTATATACATCACTACATATGCATACAAGTGAAGAAAGTTACTATGTCACTGGTACATACATCACTACATATGCATACAAGTGAAGAAAGTTACTATGTCACTGGTATATACATCACTACATATGCATACAAGTGAAGAAAGTTACTATGTCACTGGTACATACATCACTACATATGCATGCAAGTAAAGGAAATGGACTTATGTCTGAACCTATATTTACTCTCATTCATTCTGGTATTATAAACTATTATTGTACAGGTGTGTAGCAGGTAGAAAGCCTTCTAGGTGTACAATACAGGCTTTCCAATGCAGTATAATGCCCAATGGGGGTCGGCACGTTGTAGGATGGTGATAGAAATATCTTATTTTAGTGTCCTGGAGCCTCAACTAGGTATCGTGGAAGTCGTGATAGCGCAGTGGATGCACGTTCGCTTCAGGTGCCAACGGTCTGGAGTTTGAGCCCCGCTGGAGCCGTTACGATTGTGCCCTTAGCCAAGGCATTTAAATTCCACATTGCCTCTTCTCTCTCCCTCGTGGCGATGGATTCCATCAGGAATCTCGAGAGTGATTAATACACGTTGTAAGAACTTGTTTCACAATCGAGCTAAAATAAATTTGTATAAACTAACTAGAAGCAACCATTATACTATGAATTCCTTATGGAAAGTGTTTCGTCTTCATTGGTATGAAATCGCCACAAGTGTAAGATACTTTTTGATCACATTACCATATTGGGATTTGATCATATTTCTGCAAAAAATAAAGTTGCTACTTTCATTTTGGCGCCAACTGTTAGTGCAAATTGTCATGACGTCACTAAATTGTCATGATGTCACTACGCAAAGCAGCGGTATATTTAAGTGTTAAACAGCATTGTAATTGCGTCAAGACTTCTTTTAAATCGTAGTTAAAGTTTAACGATTAATTTACAAATTATACGGATTATTCTCTCAACCAATCAGAATCCTTCCATGTGTTATTGCACGTGTGTAGATATGAGATGATGTTATTACACTGAATACAAGCAAAGTTATGTGATACAGCTGTTTATTACAGGATCCTAACAGTAATACATACCAGGAATACATTGTTGTGTTTATTACAGGATCCTAACAGTAATACATACCAGGAATACATTGTTGTGTTTATTACAGGATCCTAACAGTAATACATACCAGGAATACATTGTTGTGTTATTACAGGATCCTAACAGTAATACATACCAGGAATACATTGTTGTGTTATTACAGGATCCTAACAGTAATACATACCAGGAATACATTGTTGTGTTTATTACAGGATCCTAACAGTAATACATACCAGGAATACATTGTTGTGTTTATTACAGGATCCTAACAGTAATACATACCAGGAATACATTGTTGTGTTATTACAGGATCCTAACAGTAATACATACCAGGAATACATTGTTGTGTTTATTACAGGATCCTAACAGTAATACATACCAGGAATACATTGTTGTGTTATTACAGGATCCTAACAGTAATACATACCAGGAATACATTGTTGTGTTATTACAGGATCCTAACAGTAATACATACCAGGAATACATTGTTGTGTTAATACAGGATCCTAACAGTAATACATACCAGGAATACATTGTTGTGTTATTACAGGATCCTAACAGTAATACATACCAGGAATACATTGTTGTGTTATTACAGGATCCTAACAGTAATACATACCAGGAATACATTGTTGTGTTTATTACAGGATCCTAACAGTAATACATACCAGGAATACATTGTTGTGTTATTACAGGATCCTAACAGTAATACATACCAGGAATACATTGTTTGTATACAGGATCCTAACAGTAATACTACCAGGAATCATTACAGGATCCTAACAGTAATACATACCAGGAATACATTGTTGTGTTATTACAGGATCCTAACAGTAATACATACCAGGAATACATTGTTGTGTTATTACAGGATCCTAACAGTAATACATACCAGGAATACATTGTTGTGTTATTACAGGATCCTAACAGTAATACATACCAGGAATACATTGTTGTGCACCTACCAGAGGGGACAGAAATCAAACAGCTTCATGGCAGACCCAGGAGGAGCAGTATACCTCCCGGAGTAAGTTTCTACTCTGCAACCCGCAGTTCGAGCCCCGCTGTGCCCTTAGGCAAGGCATTTAAATTCCACGTTGCCTCTTCTTTCTCCCTCGTGGCGATGGATTCCATCAGGAATGAGGTCTCGAGCGTGATTAATATAAGTTGTAATAACTTGTTTCGCAATCGAGCTAAAATAAATTTGTATAAACTAAATTATCTCTAAGTATAGGTTATTGATCACATACGGTTATATGCATCGTCCGCATCCGTGGTCGAATGGTTACGGTCGCTGACTTGTATACCACTGTAACCTATCATTACTGATGGTCACGGGTTCGAGCCCCGCTCAGACCGTGTCTCATTTATATGAAAAAGTTGGCAGTTTCTTACGGAGGTTGGTGCACCCTAGTACTGGTTAACCACTGGAGCCTGCCCAGGAAAGGTAAACTGCCCGTCGGCGATATAGCCCAAAATGGTGCTGATGCAGGCGTAAAACCCGAAATATAACATAAAATATAACGGTTATATGCAAGGGAGCGTTTTCCTCTCCCACAATTACATCATTACTCTGATTTTGATGCTCACCTCGTGACAGCAGCCATGGTGCATGCGCAGTGGGTATATGTACATACTCAATTTACATCGTCACCAATGTTTGATATCAGAGAGGACACTGGGGACTTCTTGCTCCAATTTAAGGTAGACTGTTACTTATAGAAGTCGTGATAGCGCAGTGGTAGAACGTTCGCTTCAGGTGCAAAAGGCCTGAATTTCGTTATGATTGTGCCATTAGGCAAGGCTTTTAAATTCCACGTTGCCTCTTCTCTCCCTCATGGCGATGTATTCCATCAGGAATAAGGTCTTGAGAATGATTAATATAAGTTGTAAGAATTTGTTTCGCAATAGAGCTAGAATAAATTTGTATGAACTAATACCAGCAAAAACACTATTTCAGGAGGATATAACAATGGATGGGAATGGTTTGTACATATGTGTCGACTGTGGACACAAGACCGAGAGTAGGGGAAACTGGTTCAAACATCGCAGAAAACACCTTGGTATGTGATGGAACTAGTGATGGGACCGAATAGCTAAATGGCATTCAAATATTCTAAAGTGGTATTCAAATATTCGATGAATATTTCGTGTCAAATCCTAACTCTTTCCAACCTGACCTCTATTCACCACTATGCACTTAAACAAACACTTGAGGAGGTGCGAATCAGTGGACTTTATGGATTGAAATAACTAGACAAACCCAATACCGAAATAGGATTCAAATATTCTATCAGGTATTCGGATATTCGAATATTCTGTCCCATCTCTTGATGGAACTAAATATAATATATTATTAGTTGGGAACAGTCTGACCTTGCCGATAACATTTTGATTGTGGTAGATAAAGTATTGCTGATCCTGAGTCCCAATATGGGCGCTGTCTTACAAATCTATTTTGATTCCTCCTCTGCAAACCTTTGTGTGTTATGCATCCTATGTCGTGTTCGCTACAAACTAGGTCGATTCCGTCGACCAGGTTGGTTGTACTTATTTAACTTCTCTGCGTACCGTCCATGCTCGCGTCCGCCTACAAGACGGCACCCCTACTTCGAGTTTTTGCATGCACTCGCATATAAGTCAGGGTGATAAAATGGACACCAGACCATGTATATATTGCATGTTTGGCCAGTGCAAGTTGAAGAAATGATCAGTGTCAGAGGGTTTTCCCGTCTAAAATGTAACCATTTAACACATTTTTAAAATTATAATTTTTTTAGCGCTCACTTATAAGACGGGGGCAACTCTGAGGCCATAGTCTGGTGGTAAGAAACTCGTCTTATAGGCAAGTATGGACAGTAATTAGGATGTCCTCTCCTAGCACCGCTTGAATCTCCAACTCGGTAACCCACGGCTTATCATTACCCTCCTATTTTCACGTTTATCTAATTTGGAAAATCAACAGTAATACGGCTTGTGACTGATGTGGCATTTATTCATTTATTTTTCATCTCCATAATTTTATATACATGAGTGAATGTTTATTATTTACAATACAGTCAAACTTCGTTGCCTCAAACTCTACAGATCCGTGAATAATGGTTCGGTTCGAGTCAAGGATAGTCGGTATTGAGTGACCCATGATATTTCGAAATTACGTGTATTAGGAGCTTACTGTTGTATGCTGGTGTATGCTATACATCCAATATATCCTTCTCTCGTGGTTTGATACAAATCCGTGTTTATACGACGGCACTTCATAATCATGTTAAATTATATTATAATCTGTAAGAATATCAATACTTTGGTAAATAAGTTATGCAATTCAATGACTAATGGTTTAAATCTACATATAATGTCTACATATAATGTCATGTCCGGTAGAGTTATGCATTCTAAAAATAGAACGTATCAAGTCGGTAATGATAATAACGACAGTGAATTAACACATTCAAGTCAAATAAATGTCTTTTACTTGACTTGAGACACGTGGACCTGAGCATTTGGCCGATTGTGTTTGACCCAAAGATATTAATTGAAGTAGTAAGTGATTTCGTGGGACCAGCGATCGGGTTCGAGAGTTCCAATCATCCGTGTTCTAATCATCGAAGGTAGAACAATATGCATTACATAGAGATTATTGCCAGGACCAGGCGACGTGTTCGATCATACAGGAGTGTTCTGTTCTAGTTAACCAAGTTCGAGGCAATGAAGTTCAACTGTATAATATATATTTTTTAATTCTCACATAACACAGGCACAAGACATTAAAAAAATGTTTGCCCTATTGTCATATAGTAAGTAATGTTTACCTAGTTTCTTGTCGATGTTTCTGCATGCTTGTTTTATTTCCGTTGGTTGCCTTCAGTAAACATTACTAACTATATGACCATAAGGCAAAAAAAAAATTGTGTCTTGTGCCTGTGATTTATACATCTAAAGTTTAAACTTTATTTATTTTACAATGATTGCGATAAAACAAGTTTTAACAACTTATATTAATCACTCTCATTGGCGTGAATGAAAGCGTATATGTGGTCATTCGTGTGGGAAGTACCCGGAGAAAACCCACCTGTCCGATCTGACGACCACCGTACCATCTCACATTCTTCCCGGTCCGAGGATCGAACCCGGGTTGCATTGGTGAGAAGCGAGCACGCTAATCGGACAGCCTTATACATCTGTAATATGTGTAATATAGATGATATAGATTTTGGTAATAAATTCAAGATAACGTAATTGTAATCTCGGCTTATGGAACGCATTCTCTTGCATAGGTATCCGTCCTCATGTGTGCCCGAGGTGTACATATAAAGCAGCAACGAGCAGCAACCTGAAGAGACACATGCAGATCCACGACGATGTGCGCAACTTTGAGTGTGCCTACTGCAACATGCTCTTCCGACAGAAGATACACCTTGAAAGACATCTTAAATACAAACACGAGGTCAGTGCAGCAACCATAATGTACACAGAGTACCCGTAACACCGTAACAGTATATCTTGTGTTCTTCAAATTTAACTTAGCTCGATTGCGAAACAAGTTCTTACAACTAATATTAATCACTCTCGAGAACTCATTCCTGATGGAATCCATCACCACGAGGGAGAGAGAAGAGGCAATGTGGAATTTAAGTGCCTTGCCTGAGGACACAATCGTAACGGCTACAGCTGGGCTCGAACTCCAGCCCTTTCGCACTTGAAACGAACGCGCTATATAGTATAAACTATTAACGTTATGATTGAAAAACATTGTATTTTGGATTGAAATTTGTCGCCAACCAGTAAATGACTATCACGTGATAACCTCCACTGTAGAATATAATCGAATAATAAAGAAATTTCACATTTGGAACGAGACTAATCTTCTTAGGTGTTTGTAGATCGCTGTAAACACTGTTTACTGATGGAGAATAATTGTTAAAATTACTTTGGAATTTGCAGCAACAATGCTATTTATGTATGAAAAGTTGAAAACATATATTTTTTCCTTTTGATAGACAAAATTATTATTTAAATCTTCAAATTTGTGCTCGCCCTAATCTCATTTCAACTCGCCATTGCAAGTAGAATTTACCAGCCCAGTATGGGATCCTGACGATGTAGTTAATGGCTTGTATTTTTTTTAAAGTCTGTTCTAAATATGTTGCCTTGTTCTAAATCTGTTCACTTTTGAATTTGTTAAATATCTTTGTCAGACTTGCCGAATTATTTTACTGTTATCTCTTTATATAGGAGAAGAATGTGAAATGTCCTTTGTGTGACTATGTATGTTCCAGTGAAAATCCCGACCTCAAGGTTCACATCAAGCGGCGTCACATGCCGCACGAGGGTGCTCACAATGCCTTCACCTGCGATATCTGCGGCCTGATGACAGTCAGTAAGAAAGATCTAAAACAACACAAAAAATTTCACAAGAACGGTCCAGAATTGAAGCTGTTCTGTGAGCATTGTAGTTTTGTTACGGACTGTGTAAGCCGGCTGCGTCGACATATGTTGATACACACGAAGGAACGCCCCTTCCAGTGTGGACTGTGTACATATCGTGCAACGCAGAAGGAGCATGTCCTCAGACACATGAGATCACAGCATGGCGTCGAGGTGGAACGGAACCAGCGACGGTCGTTACTTGAGAAGAATTATCACAATCCGGAGGAAATTCTAGTAGCAGGCTTGGACCAATCACCAGAAAAAGATACCGCAAACGACCTTGAGATTGGTCCGTTTGAGAAATCCGATTACTCGAGCACAGACAAAATCTTCGCTTGCAACTATTGCTCAATGAAATTTGCAAAACTAATAAACTTATACAAGCATTTGTATGCTCAGCACAAGCAAGTAATGCCGGACGAGGGACCTAATGATTACCAGTGTGTCGTGTGTGACTTTCGCACAAATAGCAAAAAGAATTTACTGGTGCACATGAGAAAACACAACATGCAGGACCATTCCCCACCCACTCACGTTTACTCCTGCGTACTTTGTAGGTACATAAACCCTCGGCGACGAAACCTGTTCCAGCATATGAAAAAGAAACACGGCATCGAGATCATAATGAAGGACGATGGGTTAAACTGTTACGTAACGTTAGACAATGCCGCTGCACAGATCCAGGGGCAGAGTATCCGGTCGAGCGTAATGGCATTGTCCGATATAGTCACCACACAAATGATGGAGGATTCCAGTGAAATGGAACTCGCTGCTGAGCCCAGTGACGACAACTCGACGCTACACGCTGAGAAGATCACAATAGATAACATAATTGCGGAAGATATGGAGTCCTATGTTGTATCCGACACTGCTCATGAGCAGGACTTGATTTCTCCTCAGGTGTCGATCAACTCCACCTTCCACGCGAGCATTCAAGAACACGAAGCTGCCGAAGCTATTGAAGGGCTGCAGGCACTAGCAGAACAGGCAGGAATCCTCGAGACTCAGAACATAGACAACGATATGACTGCAGAGATCGTGTCCTCGGGAATAGAGATAGTGTCTACAGAGATTATGAACGACGGGGAGGTTCTAACTGATGGAGATTCGTTGACGACAGGGGAAACTACTCCAGTGGAGCAGTCAGGGGAGGCTACTGAAGGGTTTGAGCTATCTACGGAGCAGCTCAATCAGCTGGCGTCGGGAGACTATGTGGAGATCAATGGAGAACTTTATAAAGTAGAAATTGCTGCAGAGAATACAGCTCAATAACTTGTAAATAACGTTGCTACGTAGTTGATAAAATACCGTATTAATTGCTAGCTTTGCATCGCCCGCCCTAACTTAATCATGTCAGTGCTGCAAAGAAGTATGATGTTTTGGTTGATGCTTGTACAACAAACTATTTTTGCCTTTTTACTGATAAAAGTTTGATTTTCAGGTATTCTAAATCTGAACTGTCTTGCCCTTTAGACACCTTTGATGTCATTTTATGCCTTCATCAATTTAATAGAGCAACAGAAATTAGTGTAAGAACACACTTAGCACAAGCTCTGCATTGAGTATCAACATTCACATATTTGTGCTGTTTAGGCCAAAATTGGTGCATAGCTCTTTAACAGTTGTTTCAGTAATCTGTCATTGTTGATACAAATTTATGTTAGCTTGATTGCGAAACAAGTTGTTACAACTTATATGAATCACCCTCAAGACCTCATTCCTGATGGAATCCAACTCTAAGGGGAGAGAGAAGAGGCAACGTGGAATTTAAATGTCTTGCCTTATGGCACAATTGTAATGGCTCCAGCCAACTTTTGGAAGTTTGTGATAGCGCAGTGATAGCACGTTCGCTAGAGTTCAAGCCCCGCCGGAGCCATTACGATTGTGCCCTTAAGTAAGGTATTTAAATTCCACGTTGCCTCTTCTCTCTCCTGGTGATGGATTCCATCAGGAATAAGGTCCCAAGAGCATGCCCAGGAAAGGTGTTGTTAGGTTAAACTGCCCTCCAGCGATATAGCCCAAAATGGTGCTGATGCAGGCATATAGCCCCGAACAAACAAACTGAAATTTTTAAACCATTTCTCATAGACCAATGCCGTCAAGTATCCTATTTTTTGAGCAATTCCTATTTTATCCTGCAAAATATTCCTATTTTTTTACCTTTTTGAAAAGCCATACACATTTTTGTCCAATTTATCTATGAACATGATAAATATTGTAGATTGTAACAAAACTATGAAACTGCTATTGCATACACACTAGTATACAACTGTGTTAGGGTCCGCCTCCGTGGTCGAGTGGTTACGGTCACTGACTTGTATACCACTGTAACCTATCATCACTGATGGTCACGAGTTCGAGCCCCGCTCAGGCCGTGTCTCATTTATATATGAAAAAGTTGGCAGTTTCTTACGAAGGTTGGTGCACCCAAGTACTGGTTAACCGCTGGAGCCTGCCCAGGAAAGGTGTTAAGTAAACTGCCCGCTGGCGATATAGCCCAAAATGGTGCTGATGCAGGCGTAAAACCCGAAATATAACATAACAACTGTGTTAGATGGCTACGGCAATCTACTGTGCCATATTCAGACAGGTCGTCTTTCGAATTCAACTATTATGCCTAAATTTGCATTTGTTAGATAGCTATGCCATTTCTTTTATGCCATTTTCCAGCATGTTGTCTTTTACATTGTGCATACATTAGTCCATTAATTGTACATTAGTATTTTGTACATGCACTTTGTAAACTGGAAGATATTAGAACTATTTTGCGGACCTGTATACAGAAGATTGCAAGGCGTTAGCGTTCATTGCTTCCAGCGCTGTTTTGTATACCCACGCCATAAATAGTATGACGAGGGTATATAGTTTTCGAATTTCCGTCCATTCATTTACATGCTTTATGTCTCTACAACCCTGTTACCGATTGACTTGAAAATTGATATGCATGTTTATCATCCATTTCTTCATACACATAGTCCCCATATGCTCAAGATCAAATTACCTAGTGGTTTGCTTTAAAGATTATGGGAAAAAATTCCAGTTAATGTTTTTAATTATGTTATCTCTCTACAACATTCACCCTTCACTCTATTAGCTTAAACAATCATATGTATTGATAGTTTTCCAAATAACGCTTCTGCATTTTCAAAATCATTCTGTATTCAACATTACATGACAGGAACATGCATTTATTTATTAGTATGAAGAGCTCGCGACAGAGCCCGGGGGTATATGTGAACCTCAACTCACTTGCTGTAGTATTTTCAGGCAATGAATATATGTGGTTCAGGTAATACAATCTATCCTAGTTGTTATACCCCCACCAAATTATTGGGGGGTGGGGGGTCATGGGATTATGTAATCAATTTAAGGATAAATGCAAAGCTAGTCCTACCATAATTTTATTAATTTCATAACAGAACCACGTGTCTATTGTCACACCCGCTTGCTGAAAGATGTGGCCGAAGTTTTACGGTGGTTAAGCGATTCTGGTGTACTCGTGTTACGTAATATGAAATTGCTACAAGATTAAAGTTGTACAAAATGTATTAAGGCTGGATGTGGTGGTGTGCCTTCCTACATCAAAATGAATGTTTCAACATTTACATTGTACCTTGCCGCGCGGGACATCAGAAACAGAATAGTGTGCACAGCTTTCCATACAATCTAAGCCCTATGTGGATATGGGTCACTGCTGCCTCCGATTCCTAGAATAGAATTGAATGCCGGAGGATATGTCTTAGTTTAATATTGTTAGAGGTGATTAAAAATTAAGACCCAGACATTGAGTTTGGTGTTGTAAATCAAAGCAATACCCACATTCAGTGCTGAATTGGCAGATACAGGTGTACTCCCGACCGGACTCTATTAAATTTAAGTTCTGAGCCTGAAACACCAATATGCAATCAATACGGAGGTTGTGATTTCAAACTTGTAATGGAAATGCATACGTGTAGTTAGTAAATTGATACATATTTGTTTCCCTTAAACTGATGTAACATTCAAAACTTTCTTGTTTCTTTTATTCCTCATAATTTCATAGTATTATTAACATAATATATATATACAGATAAGTACATAGCATGACAGTATCAACATTATGCATTACTTAATATAGTATGTGCATAGTCATTATTATAAACAAATGAGGTTTTTATTATATGTTGTGGGGGGACTATAAAAAATATGTTAAACTTTATGGGATCAGTGTAGACATGACAATTAATGTCGACAACTTTCTTAGCTACACATACGCATTCCCATTACAAATTTGGAATCGCAATCTCCCTAATATGATATGCGGTCCATTTTATGTGGCTATATGCAAACATTGCTAGTATTTTACTGCCTTGCAGCTATAACCAGCTTATCAGTTTGTGTAACAGCTAATACAATGTTCAATATGATGTTATAATTGCTTCATGTATTATAATAGCTTACTGTTTCTGTGTTAGCACAACACCACATCCAGCAATTATTGTTCAGTAAAAAAATCAAATCAAAACCTAACGAAGACAAGGGTGGATTGGGTTGGCTGAAGGGGATGTGTATGGAGGCCAACATATATTTACATCACTTTAATTATTAGAGTACAAGTAATGTATTGAAATCATGTTTTTGAATTTTGAAGCAATTAATATTACTTGTAATAAGAATTAAAAGTTATAGTCTTTCATCGGCAGTACAACAGAAATTATCAATAATAAATATAAACGGTCAGGATGGCCATAAAATGTCATGGAAAGCCATCTTAAAATAACATTTTATTCCTATTTTAGACAATATTTTCCTACTTTATTCCTATTTTAGACAATATTTTCCTACTTTATTCCTATTTTTTCTCACCATCAGAATTCCTACTTTTTTGGACCAGTCAATTGACGGCCTGCCAATTGTATGTATGTTTATTCAACTTATTTGATTGTGCCCTTAGGCAAGGCATTTAAATTCCACGTTGCCTCTTCTCTCTCCCTCGTGGCGATGGATTCCATCAGGAATGAGGTCTCGAGAGTGATTAATGTAAGTTAGAAGAACTTGTTTCGCAATCGAGCTAAAATAAATTTGTATAAATATCAACTTATTTCACAGCTTTAAAAATATATTCCTGTTCAAAATCACTGTCGAAGCTTGTTATCATATAATTGTACTCGTTATAAAATCATTATTACCCGAGTCTCTCGGTAAACAAATGAAGGCATTTTAAATATATTCCAAAATAATAAAATCTTGTTTGACTATACTATCTGTGACTTTGTTCTAGACAAATGTTCCCATAGCGACCCCATTCTAGTGTGCATTCTAGTCCCGTGATTGTAATTTAAATACGTTGTAATTTAAATGAGCTGGATCTGTAGTCCAGTGTGGACTGGTAGGTAATCTAGGGATTGCTGGTTCGATCCCCCGTCTGACCGTAATGAAATTAACAGTCTATCAGATGTGACTTTAAACCGAGGTCTCGTGTCGGTGCTTTACACCATGCACGTAAAAGAACCAGAGGAGATTCTGGAATGTGTATCTGTCTGTATCATTGCACTATCCTCCAAAATTCTAAAATTACTAATCTCTTCAGGTCGCTCATATGGGCAACCGGTAGCGACATTAAATAAACATAAAACACACACAAGTCGTAAAAATAGCACACATTATGCAAATTAGTATCACCGATCGTTTCCCAGTATGTCCGCGTGGGTTCATCCAGCGCCATCCGCTTAGTAAATCACAATAGCGTAGAAGTGAATACACACATGAAAATCGGGATACTTGCATACATCGATATATCTTTAAACAATGGAAGGGCTGTTGCCACATATTGTCTGTAACATCCGTATAGTGACACCTACCAAATGTTTTCAAGCAATGGGGAAGAAAACCAGGTCCGCTGAAAGGACCGTGTTAAACAGCTTTTGATGAACCACTTGTAGGAATTTTGTAGTATGACTTGTAGTATCAAATTCTTTTTGATTGGCATCTATTCCTGGTGGTATGAATCCTTGCATAACCCCTACCAATTTGTTGTGGAAGTCATAATAGGGCAGTGCTAGTATGTTCGCTTCATGTGCGAAATGCCCCCCCCCCAGTTCATAGCCGATACGACTGTCCCTTAGTCAAGGCATTTAAATTCCACATTGCCTCTTCTCTCTACCTCGTGGCGATGGATTCCGCCAGGAATGATGTCTCGAGAGTGATTAATATAAATTGTAAGAACTTGTTTTGCAATCAAGTTAAAATAAACTTATTGACTAATTTTGATCGTTTTCATTGCTGGGATTCTTCGTTATATAAGGTTTATATACAGTCACACCTGTGTTAAGCAGACACAGAAAGTGACTGCTTAGTGCAGGTGGCTGCTTAATAGAGAGCATGTGTATAAAATACAAAAATATATTGGAAACTGGCTGCTTAATACAGATTGGCTGCTTAATGGATGTGACTGCTAACACAGGAGTTTGACTGTAGATACAGGTTGGCTGCTTAATGGAGGTGACCACTAACATAGGTTTGACTGTAGATACATGTTGGCTGCTTAATGGATGTGACCGCTAACTAACACAGAGGTTGGACTGTAGATACAGGTTGGCTGCTTAATGGAGGTGACCACTAACATAGGTTTGACTGTAGATGCATGTTGGCTGCTTAATGGAGGTGACCACTAACACAGGTTTGACTGTAGATACATGTTGGCTGCTTAATGAATGTGACTGCTGACACAGGTGTTTGACTGTAGATAAAGGTTGGCTGCTTAATGGAGGTAACCACTAACACAGAGGTTAGACTGTATATACAGGTTGGCTGGTTAATGGATGTGACTGCTAACACATAGGTTTGACTAGATACATGTTGGCTACTTAATGGATGTGACCGCTAACACAGGTTTGACTGTATATACAGGTTGGCTGCTTAATGTATATAACCACTAACACATGTTTGACTGTAGATACATGTTGACTGCTTAATGGAGGTGACCACTAACACAGGTTTGACTATAGATACAGGTTGGCTGCTTAATGGAGGTGACCGCTAACACAGAGGTTAGACTGTAGATACATGTTGGCTGCTTAATGAATGTGACTGCTGACACAGGTGTTTGACTGTAGATAAAGGTTGGCTGCTTAATGGAGGTAACCACTAACACAGGTTTGACTGTAGATACATGTTGGCTGCTTAATGGAGGTGGCCACTAACACAGGTTGGCTGCTTAATGGAGGTGGCCACTAACACAGGTTTGACTGTAGATACAGGTTGGCTGCTTAATGGATGTGACCACTAACACAGGTTTGACTGTAGATACAGGTTGGCTGCTTAATGGAGGTGACCACTAACACAGGTTTGACTGTATATACAGGTTGGCTGCTTAATGGAGGTGACCACTAACAGGTTTGACTGTATATACAGGTTGGCTGCTTGATGGAGGTGACCACTAACACAGGTTTGAATGTAGATAAAGGTTGGTTGCTTAATGGATGTGACTGCTGACAGAGGTTTGACTGTATTGGTAGAAGAAATAAGATAAACAATATGGTGCATGAATAAATCCCAAATGTCTGATGTTCCCACAGCATTGCACGACATAGATTTGTGGATGAACCAACACTTATCTTTAGGTACATGTATATTTTTAAGGGTGCGTCCATTTGTAGATGCTTATTATATAATGTTGTGTACTTGCCCCACCACAATTGGTTGGTGCACCCACACATTGTATGTAAATACCTAAACGAAATATAAATGTGAGTGCACAAACATTATGCAAACACCTAAAATAAATTGTGGTGCACCCACACATACTAATGTAGAGTTCCTGTCCACATAATTAATAGTCCATATAAGTGAAAACTAAGTTTGTAGAGTTCCTCACCACATAATTAATAATCCATATAACTGAAAACTAAGTGTGTAGAGTTCCTCACCACATAATTAATAGTCTATATAAGTGAAAACTAAGTTTGTAGAGTTCCTCACCACATAATTAATAGTCTATATAACTGAAAACTAAGTTTGTAGAGTTCCATCACCACATAATTAATAGTCTATATAACTGAAAACTAAGTTTGTAGAGTACCTCACCACATAATTAATAGTCTATATAACTGAAAACTAAGTTTTTAGAGTTCCTCACCACATAAGTCCATATAAGTGAAAACTATATTTGAAGAGTTCCTGTCGAAAGTCACATATTAATTCAAGTTGTAAGAACTTGTTTCGCAATCGAGTTTAATTAAATTTGTATAAAATAAGTCACATATTGATATACTAAAGCTGGACTGGTAATCCAGGGATCGCAGGTTCGATCCCCCGTCTGACCATAATAAAATTAAGTCTTTCAGATGGGACGATAAACCAAGGTCTCGTGTCGGTGCTTTACACCGTGCACGTAAAATAACCAGAGTAGCCTCTGAATCATTGCACTATCATCCAAAAATCTAAAATGACTAATCTCTTCAGGAGGCGTCGCTCATATGGGCAACGGGTAGCGACGATAAATAAACGTAAAACACAATATACTAAAGCAGTTTGCCTAAAGCAATTTAAGATAATGTTATAACAATGTTTTCCAGTTTGCATCACGTATCAATCTGCCTGTATGAGCGTCGCGGTGAATGAATTCCACCCATGGTCCTCGTTTAAGCTTGAAGATATCCCTGCCACATGCTCCACCCAAATCTTATCGCGGACTTCAAAGTGCATGCTCATTGCTTTCGATCCGCATGTATGGTATGCACTATCTCCGACGAATACTCTTTCAATAACAAACCCATCCCTTACAATGTTAAGATCCATCCACTTTCCACCATTCCCCAAACAAGCAGTGACGTGGATCAAATAAATGCCGGGTACGGATATGATAAACTGCCCATTCTGGAAATCATAATCTTCATGAACATTCGATACTGCAACATCATACATAACTCTTTCTGTTCCACTAACAGAAGTAGTTCCCGACAGTCTGACGTGAGTAGTGACTGCCGGCTGCTTCTTTTCTGTAAGTTCAATATCGGTAATTCTTTCATCGAATTTTGCGAGTTCGTTCCGGAGATTGATCAATTTCTCCAACACACGATACTCGTACGAAAATCTTGAACATTCCATTTCCGGCTCAGGCTCTGTCGCGAGTCCTTCGACAGAGACTGAAGCACACACTAGAATAAATATGATAAACATCGACATGTTCATAAATGTTACCAAACAGTTTGTTGCGTTTATTCCACGTATGTGTTTCGTTTTTGGAAACGTTCTTCTCAAGTTGAGTGTTGAAGACAGATGATCGAATTTTCTTGTTTCTAATCTCAAGAAACAATTTCAAATTCTACACAATCGCCTGCATCTAGAACAAGAGTTAAAACGCAACATGAGACATACCTTTCGTTCGTGTTTTATGTTGATTTCAAAATGTAGACGATTACTGAACATAATACGTGCTGATAGAATCATGCATGCTCTGCATTACTGTATGTGGGAGCTAGTTCTCAATAGCAGAATTTCCGTGACAATCCATAGTGTACAAGCATGACAAACGTGAGTAGTGTATTTACCTGTACCCCCCCCCCCCCCACTGGTTCCATCGCCGCTGGTTCGGGATGAACGGTTTGGTATACATAGCCATCCCGCGTGTTCTCTTTAGGAATTTGTCAAATCGGTTCTTGAAGTTGTTAGGCAGGCGTTGATATTACGTCTTCTGGAAGTCATTCCAAGATTGAACCGTTCTTTGCGAAAAGAAGTATTTCCTGCAATCCAGCCTACTGGGCTTGCCATTTAATTGTTGCATGTGTCCTCTTAGATTAATGTCATTTGCCTCATTGTTGGCGAACATATATGTTCATCATCAATGGTGCTTGAGCAGACCACCGTTCTCATTGCAGAAGTGTGAATACGGTTGTACATTCCCGGAGATCTACATTCTTGGATGAATTTAGCCATGGCCCATATCATATATATTTCTGAAACCCGTGGTTCCATTTATGGTGGAATTGACTGTGGCAAGAAGAGGATTGTATTAATTAATTCGTGGTTTCGCTGTACCAGAAAACAATACATATTCCGTACTGCAAGACAAATACGTGTTACACTATTCAGAAATGGTTAACAAGCTATATATGGACATCAGGGGTCTTCCGCCACCAATACATTTTTAATAGCAAAAGAGTCACCATATGACCTAAGCTGTCGGTGCGACTTTAAGCCCTAAAAAGCAAATATTAGAAATAAACACAGGCTAGTTCAAATTTACATCCCGCGGAAGATTATAACCGCAAAATGACCGATAATTACGTAACACGTGTTATTTATTATTATTTTAGTTTAAACTTTATTTATTGTTCTTCTTTTGTACAAAGAGCATATATGCATGGACATTGTAAACACACAGGTTGCAGGAAGATAACAAAGGATTGGAAAACAAGATAACTACAATCTTAAATATATATTCCTCTTTATTATTTTATTACCGTAACATTCTACCGATAATATGACGAAACTGGTTTACGCTTCCAGGAAATGTATCCCGTGGATTGATTTGTTTGGTTTTGGAACAGCTGTTCGTAATAGAAACACTAAGGTCATTTGGCGAATCCAGCTATTAATGGTGGAAGAAGACCCCGGATGCCACATCGAACAGTAATTCTGGCACGGACGGCTACACTAAGGGCATGTGGCGAATCCAGCTATTAATGGTGGAAGAAGACCCCGGATGCCACATCGAACAGTAATTCAGGCACGGACGGCTACACTAAGGGCATGTGGCGAATCCAGCTATTAATGGTGGAAGAAGACCCCGGATGCCACATCGAACAGTAATTCTGGCACGGACGGCTACACTAAGGGCATGTGGCGAATCCAGCTATTAATGGTGGAAGAAGACCCCGGATGCCACATCGAACAGTAATTCAGGCACGGACGGCTACACTAAGGGCATGTGGCGAATCCAGCTATTAATGGTGGAAGAAGACCCCGGATGCCACATCGAACAGTAATTCAGGCACGGACGGCTACACTAAGGGCATGTGGCGAATCCAGCTATTAATGGTGGAAGAAGACCCCGGATGCCACATCGAACAGTAATTCAGGCACGGACGGCTACACTAAGGGCATGTGGCGAATCCAGCTATTAATGGTGGAAGAAGACCCCGGATGCCACATCGAACAGTAATTCAGGCACGGACGGCTACACTAAGGGCATGTGGCGAATCCAGCTATAAGAAGAAGACCCCACGAACAGTAATTCAGGCACGACGGCTACACTAAGGGCATGTGGCGAATCCAGCTATTAATGGTGGAAGAAGACCCCGGATGCCACATCGAACAGTAATTCAGGCACGGACGGCTACACTAAGGGCATGTGGCGAATCCAGCTATTAATGGTGGAAGAAGACCCCGGATGCCACATCGAACAGTAATTCTGGCACGGACGGCTACACTAAGGGCATGTGGCGAATCCAGCTATTAATGGTGGAAGAAGACCCCGGATGCCACATCGAACAGTAATTCAGGCACGGACGGCTACACTAAGGGCATGTGGCGAATCCAGCTATTAATGGTGGAAGAAGACCCCGGATGCCACATCGAACAGTAATTCAGGCACGGACGGCTACACTAAGGGCATGTGGCGAATCCAGCTATTAATGGTGGAAGAAGACCCCGGATGCCACATCGAACAGTAATTCAGGCACGGACGGCTACACTAAGGGCATGTGGCGAATCCAGCTATTAATGGTGAAGAAGACCCCGGATGCCACATCGAACAGTAATTCTGGCACGGACGGCTACACTAAGGGCATGTGGCGAATCCAGCTATTAATGGTGGAAGAAGACCCCGGATGCCACATCGAACAGTAATTCTGCACGGACGGCTACACTAAGGGCATGTGGCGAATCCAGCTATTAATGGTGGAAGAAGACCCCGGATGCCACATCGAACAGTATTCTGGCACGGACGGCTACACTAAGGGCATGTGGCGAATCCAGCTATTAATGGTGGAAGAAGACCCCGGATGCCACATCGAGCAGTAATTCAGGCACGGACGGCTACACTAAGGGCATGTGGCGAATCCAGCTATTAATGGTGGAAGAAGACCCCGGATGCCACATCGAACAGTAATTCAGGCACGGACGGCTACACTAAGGGCATGTGGCGAATCCAGCTATTAATGGTGGAAGAAGACCCCGGATGCCACATCGAACAGTAATTCAGGCACGGACGGCTACACTAAGGGCATGTGGCGAATCCAGCTATTAATGGTGGAAGAAGACCCCGGATGCCACATCGAACAGTAATTCAGGCACGGACGGCTACACTAAGGGCATGTGGCGAATCCAGCTATTAATGGTGGAAGAAGACCCCGGATGCCACATCGAACAGTAATTCAGGCACGGACGGCTACACTAAGGGCATGTGGCGAATCCAGCTATTAATGGTGGAAGAAGACCCCGGATGCCACATCGAACAGTAATTCAGGCACGGACGGCTACACTAAGGGCATGTGCGAATCCAGCTATTAATGGTGGAAGAAGACCCCGGATGCACATCGAACAGTAATTCAGGCACGGACGGCTACACTAAGGGCATGTGGCGAATCCAGCTATAATGGTGGAAGAGACCCCGGATGCCACATCGAACAGTAATTCAGGCACGGACGCTACACTAAGGGCAGTCGAATCCAGCTATTAATGGTGGAAGAAGACCCCGATGCCACATCGAACAGTAATTCAGGCACGGACGCTACACTAAGGGCATGTGGCGAATCCAGCTATTAATGGTGGAAGAAGACCCCGGATGCCACATCGAACAGTAATTCAGGCACGGACGGCTACACTAAGGGCATGTGGCGAATCCAGCTATTAATGGTGGAAGAAGACCCCGGATGCCACATCGAACAGTAATTCAGGCACGGACGGCTACACTAAGGGCATGTGGCGAATCCAGCTATTAATGGTGGAAGAAGACCCCGGATGCCACATCGAACAGTAATTCAGGCACGGACGGCTACACTAAGGGCATGTGGCGAATCCAGCTATTAATGGTGGAAGAAGACCCCGGATGCCACATCGAACAGTAATTCAGGCACGGACGGCTACACTAAGGGCATGTGGCGAATCCAGCTATTAATGGTGGAAGAAGACCCCGGATGCCACATCGAACAGTAATTCAGGCACGGACGGCTACACTAAGGGCATGTGGCGAATCCAGCTATTAATGGTGGAAGAAGACCCCGGATGCCACATCGAACAGTAATTCAGGCACGGACGGCTACACTAAGGGCATGTGGCGAATCCAGCTATTAATGGTGGAAGAAGACCCCGGATGCCACATCGAACAGTAATTCAGGCACGGACGGCTACACTAAGGGCATGTGGCGAATCCAGCTATTAATGGTGGAAGAAGACCCCGGATGCCACATCGAACAGTAATTCAGGCACGGACGGCTACACTAAGGGCATGTGGCGAATCCAGCTATTAATGGTGGAAGAAGACCCCGGATGCCACATCGAACAGTAATTCAGGCACGGACGGCTACACTAAGGGCATGTGGCGAATCCAGCTATTAATGGTGGAAGAAGACCCCGGATGCCACATCGAACAGTAATTCAGGCACGGACGGCTACACTAAGGGCATGTGGCGAATCCAGCTATTAATGGTGGAAGAAGACCCCGGATGCCACATCGAACAGTAATTCAGGCACGGACGGCTACACTAAGGGCATGTGGCGAATCCAGCTATTAATGGTGGAAGAAGACCCCGGATGCCACATCGAACAGTAATTCAGGCACGGACGGCTACACTAAGGGCATGTGGCGAATCCAGCTATTAATGGTGGAAGAAGACCCCGGATCCACATCGAACAGTAATTCAGGCACGGACGGCTACACTAAGGGCATGTGGCGAATCCAGCTATTAATGGTGGAAGAAGACCCCGGATGCCACATCGAACAGTAATTCAGGCACGGACGGCTACACTAAGGGCATGTGGCGAATCCAGCTATTAATGGTGGAAGAAGACCCCGGATGCCACATCGAACAGTAATTCAGGCACGGACGGCTACACTAAGGGCATGTGGCGAATCCAGCTATTAATGGTGGAAGAAGACCCCGGATGCCACATCGAACAGTAATTCAGGCACGGACGGCTACCCGGGTAGAACCACCAACCTTCCACAAGCCAGCTGGATAGCTTCCTCACATCAAGCCAGCTGGATAGCTTCCTCACATCAAGCCAGCTGGATAGATTCCTCACATGAAATAATTCGACACCCCCAGTGGGATTCGAAACTACAGTTGTGAGGGGCAAGTCAACGACCGTAACCACTTCTTAATTAAGAATATGTTTGGAATGAGTAGGGTAAATTGATAGTTCGATAGTTGGCATGGCCACAGTGAGTTGGTAGTTGGCAATTATTTGAATACAGCGCAGCAAGGAGGGAGGGTAGGGTGATAAGAGAGTGGAGAGAGAGAGAGAGAGAGAGAGAGAGAGAGATTGCGGAGATCCACAAAGGTTGCGTTTCCATAATTACTTTCGCATACTTGACCATGGTATAAAAGAAAACATACATACATACACACGGACGCATATAAGGACACATGCACTCATACGTGCGTCCTCATACCCTCGCACGCCCTCCCACACACGCCCTCCCTCACACGCCCTCCCTCACACGCCTTCACTCACGCTCTCACTCACACGCCCTCCCTCACACGACCTCCCACACACGCCCTCCCTCACACGCCCTCCCACACACGCCCTCCCTCCCACACACGCCCTCAGTCACACGCCCTCACTCACACACGACCTCCCTCACATGTCCTCCCTCACACGCCCAAACGTGAACGACCTATATTGATTGAGAAATGGGCAATTTTTTACCGAATGTAGTTGCCTATTATATATGTTTACAAACATCGCATACGAAGCTTGTTTACATCACAGGGATTCGGCACGTTTGGGGGTACTAGTATATATACTTAAATATATATACTAGTACCCCCAAACATGCCGAATCCCTGTGGTTTACATAGCAAAATAATGTAAACAGGGTCAACAGACATGCGTAATACAACATGTATCCTGAATAACAACATCTATGGTACAGATTCACCGTTATATCGCACATGTGTGCCTGTGCATATTCATTGTTAGACTGATCAGATTTAAATGATATATAATTGGTACCACACACTTTCGATTCAGGAGCGTGGCTGACCGTTATATATGACTTTAACATTCGAGAGTTTGTAGACCGCAAAACACTGTTTATTGATTGAAAGTTTGTGTTCAGATTATTTCGGAAGAATTTGTAGTAGCAATGCTATTCATACGTAGATTATGTTGTTGTTTTTTGTGTTGCTTTTTCTGATGTAATGTTGCACATAAAGGTGTAGCGCGCTTGAATTGGGTTTTACATTCCGGCTATGGTACATTCTGGCTATAGTACAGCCCGACTATGATACATTCTGGCTATAGTACAGCCCGACTATGATACATTCTGGCTATAGTACAGCCCGACTATGATACATTCAGACTATGTTACATTCCGGCTATGGTACATTCAGGCTATAATACATTCCGGCTATGGTACATTCCGGCTATGGTACATTCTGGCTATGGTACATTCAGGCTATGGTACAGCCCGGCTATGGTACATTCAGGCTATGGTACATTCCATCTATGGTACATGCCGGCTATGGTACATTCAGGCTATGTTACATTCTGGCTATGGTACATTCCGGCTATGGTACATTCCGGCTATGGTACAGCCCGGCTATGGTACATTCAGGCTATGTTACATTTGGGCTATGGTATATTCCGGCTATGGTACAGCCCTGCTATGGTACATTCAGGCTATGGTACATTTGGGCTATGGTACATTCTGCTATGGTACATTCCGGCTTTGGTACAGCCCGGCTATGGTACATTCCGGCTATGGTACATTCTGGCTATGGTACATTCCGGCTATGGTACATTCCGGCTATGGTACAGCCCGGCTATGGTACATTCCATCTATGGTACATGCCGGCTATGGTACATTCCATCTATGGTACATTCCATCTATGGTACATGCCGGCTATGGTACATTCCGTCTATGGTACATTCCATCTATGGTACATGCCGGCTATGGTACATTCCATCTATGGTACATTCCATCTATGGTACATGCCGGCTATGGTACATTCCATCTATGGTACATTCCATCTATGGTACATGCCGGCTATGGTACATTCCATCTATGGTACATGCCGGCTATGGTACATTCTGTCTATGGTACATTCCGGCTATGGTACATTCCGGCTATGTTACATTCCGGCTATGGTACAGCCCGGCTATGGTACATTCAGACTATGTTACATTTGGGCTATGGTACATTCCGGCTATGGTACAGCCCTGCTATGGTACATTTGGGCTATGGTACATTCCGGCTATGGTACATTCCGGCTATGGTACAGCCCGGCTATGGTACATTCAGGCTATGGTACATTCCGGCTATGGTACATTCCGGCTATGGTACAGCCCGGCTATGGTACATTCCATCTATGGTACATGCTGGCTATGGTACATTCCGTCTATGGTACATTCCATCTATGGTACATGCCGGCTATGGTACATTCCGTCTATGGTACATTCCATCTATGGTACATGCCGGCTATGGTACATTCCATCTATGGTACATTCCATCTATGGTACATTCCATCTATGGTACATGCCGGCTATGGTACATTCCATCTATGGTACATTCCATCTATGGTACATGCCGGCTATGGTACATTTTCTCTATGGTACATTCCATCTATGGTACATTCCATCTATGGTACAGCCCGGCTATGGTACATTCAGGCTATGGTACATTCCATCTATGGTACAGCCCGGCTATGGTACATTCCGGCTATGGTACATTCTGTCTATGGTACATTCTGGCTATGTTACATTCCGGCTATGGTACATTCCATCTATGGTACAGCCTGGCTATGGTACATTCCATCTATGGTACAGCCCGGCTATGGTACATTCCGGCTATGTTACATTCCGGCTATGGTACATTCCATCTATGGTACAGCTCGGCTATGGTACATTCTGGCTATGGTACATGCCGGCTATGTTACATTCCGGCTATGGTACATTCCGGCTATGGTACATTCCATCTATGGTACAGCCCGGCTATGGTACATTCCGGCTATGGTACAGCCCGGCTATGGTACATTCAGGCTATGGTACATTCCATCTATGGTACAGCCCGGCAATGGTACATTCCGGCTATGGTACATTCTGTCTATGGTACATTCCGGCTATGGTACATTCTGGCTATGTTACATTCCGGCTATGGTACATTCCATCTATGGTACAGCCCGGCTATGGTACATTCCATCTATGGTACAGCCCGGCTATGGTACATTCCGGCTATGGTACATTCCGGCTATGTTACATTCCGGGTATGGTACATTCCATCTATGGTACAGCCCGGCTATGGTACATTCCGGCTATGGTACATGCCGGCTATGTTACATTCCAGCTATGGTACATTCCGGCTATGGTACATTCCATCTATGGTACAGCCCGGCTATGGTACATTCCGGCTATGGTACATCCCGGCTATGGTACAGCCCGGCTATGGTACATTCAAGCTATGATACATTCAGACTATGTTACATTCAGGCCATGGTACATTCCGGCTATGGAACAATCCGGCTATGGTACATGCAGGCTATGGTTCATTATGGCTATGTAGCTCCGAACGGGACTAAATATTTGATCTACATTGAAACAAAAACATGAGATTGTGAATATTTAACCCATCTTTAACCTACTCCCTCGTGACTCGGCCCTCATATGCAAGTCAGCTATGACAAAAAAAGAAGAACATATTTTCAAAGTAGGCCTTCAGCGGGTGCCATGCGCAACAATGTGTATGGGTGTGCTCGCAACGGTTTAAGTCAGTTCGTAAGGATCTCGGAGAGCAGACATGCTGGAATGCCCTCTTTTCACTGCAAAAAAATGATGTCATCTGTACACATGAATAGCGGGACTTTAAACCGAGGTCTCGTGACAGTGGTTTACACCGTGCCCGTAAAAGAACCAGAGAATACTCTGGAATTGGTCTCATTGCACTATCCTCCAAAATCTAAAATGACTAATCTCTTCAGGAGGCGTCGTTCATATGGGTAACCGATCATAACCGATGGTCACAGGTTTGAGCCCCACTCAGACCATGTCTCTCTATATGAAAAAGTTGGCAGTTTCTTACAGAGGTTGATGCACAAAGTAGGCTACTGGTTAACTGCTCAGGAAAGCTATTGTTAGTTAAACTGCCCATCGCTCAAATGGGCAACCGGTAGCGACGTTAAATAAACTTAAATAAAAAAAAGAAGAGCAATCCACATATAATGGCAAAGAAGATGGGACATTATTGATAATGGAAGATATCTGTGTGAAGTGAAGCCAAAGGTCCAAGCCAATGCGCTTTAGCACAACTACACTACAGCGTCTGCTCTTACAACTCCAAAGTGGACATTGCACCGACACAAAGTTGGACTGGAAGATGAGCCATACTGCACATGAGGTGAGCCGGAATCCATTGACTACTAGTTTGCCAAGAAATTCACCGAGAAGGAGTGAGTTCGAATATATTCATGAGAACCGGCATCAGAAATATTACATCAAGCACACTGCTCTCAACCGGAGAAGAAGATCCATTTGCAGAGTTTCGACAGTCAATAATGGAAGAACTGATCCAGTATATAGTGAAGGCAAGACGATTCAATAAAACTAGTTAGATGACAACAATACAGTGAAAAGACGTTTCGTTCGGAGATGTTTCGGCTGGAAGAGACATCAAATATCATATATATCACAAATTAATAAATGTTATTGGATAAATAATATATTTACAAGTTAAATCTTAAGGTTAATATTGTAACTATGTAGCATGTAGTGTCTTGAAATGTTATTAATTGTGTCGGTATTGTAGCTTTACAGCAAATTAGTATGGTTTTCGGATAATCAATTTGAATCTAACAAGCTGACAAATGTGTAAGTTTTGTAATATACAAAAAATAATAGTTTGTTCTGTTAAATACAAAAAATATTTTTCTTATAATTAAATGGTAATTCCTTACTCCAAAAAAGTAAAAGTCAACGGAACATCCAACCCATCCGTGGTCCAGTGGTAGAGCGTCGGATCTGGAATATATCGTCCCGGGCCATGTATGTAGTGTCATTGAGCAAGGCACCTCACACACATTGCTTAGTACTGGTTAACCACTTAGGTCGGCTAAGCTTGCCCAGGAAAACATGTCTACGTCCCCGCAAGGGGTTTGACATTAATGGAACATATCCCATACACGGTCCAGTTGTAGAGCATCGCATTTGGAATCGAGCAGTCCCGGGTTTGATACTCGGTCATGCCACATATGTAATGTGGAGACTATCCTTCAGCAAGGTACCTCACACATATTGATTAACTAGTACTGGTTAACCCTTAGGTCGGTTAAGCCTACCCAGGAAAACATGTCTAGCACCCCTCCCCCAGTAAGACATTAATGGAACATACAAACATATATACACATGATGTTCCTACTTGCTTTATAATATCACTGTTTTGCAACAGTGTTAGGGGTATTAATCAAAAGTAATGTTTGGTCAAAGCTTAATGTTGCCCTGTGTGATATAAATTATAATGATGAAGAAATCACCAAGAGCCTTAGTCCTAAAGTGACCAAGCAAAGAAAGAGTGGAAAAGTTAGTGACTCGAACCCACGACCTCCCGAACACTAGTCAGACAGCTCTACCAATTGAACTCGCCGGGCTGCTGTTTTACCCATGCCGAAATACACTACACTCTTTTATTCTTTAGGAGCCGCACTCCGATTCCTGGAGCCGCACCCCTACTCCTTTGCCCGTACCATATATCTTTGTCGCCATTAAAGTGACCAAGCAAAGAAAGAACGGAAGAGTTAGTGACCCGACTTGGGACTTGAACCCACGACCTCCCGAACACTAGTTGGACAGCTCTACCAACTGAGCTAGCCAGGCCGCTGTTCTACCCACACTGAAATACACTACAGTCCTATATATACGGCTCTCTGTTAATACATAATATATAGAGTGTCCGTGCTTGTGTGGTTTAGCATGCCGTTGTTGGACCTCTGCTTTCACCGCTATCATCCAAGCCATGACTATTTGAGATTGCTCCCTATTAGTGACAAATGATATGCGAGAAAGTTGTCAGTCGATTGTGGAGGTCGAAGAATGGAGTACTGGTTTCTACCCAGGAAATGTGGGTTGTCTTCACCACAACAGACATTGACACTGACTTTGTACAAATAAAATGGAGAAGGGTCCGCCTCCGTGGTCGAGTGGTTAAGGTCGCTGACTTGTATACCACTGTAACCTATCATCACTGATGGTCACGGGTTCGACCCCCGCTCAGGCCGTGTCTCATTTATATGAAAAAGTTGGCAGTTTCTTACGGAGGTTGGTGCACCCAAGTACTGGTTAACCGCTGGCGCCTGCCCAGGAAAGGTGTTGTTAGGTAAACTGCCAGCCGGCGATATAGCCCAAAATGGTGCTGATGCAGGCGTAAAACCCGAAATATAACATAACAAATAAAATGGAGAAGAAAAAAAATAATGTATACATGTACAAGTATCAGAAATGTTTTGTAAAACATAAAGATCTCAAAACAAGATTTCTTTCAGTTTTGCCTTACTTTCAGTGAAAGGAATTGAGGATGTATATTTGAGGTGTAAGCTGTGATAAG
This sequence comes from Archivesica marissinica, assembly GCA_014843695.1. Taxonomy (NCBI): domain Eukaryota; kingdom Metazoa; phylum Mollusca; class Bivalvia; order Venerida; family Vesicomyidae; genus Archivesica; species Archivesica marissinica. The sequence goes on from CM026387.1 coordinate 37,748,562, forward strand.
ATGGGGATGGCAAGCCTTGTTGTGCTATATGTCACGATGGGGCAGGAACAAGCCTTACACCAACTGTATACAAGCAATACATGGGTGTTCAACAATCTAGGTAGGACCTAATAGAGAACTACTTATTTTTAAAGAGAAATACTTTCTTGGTGGTCTGTGGCTAATATTGAACCCATGCCATTCACGTCTAAATCAATTTCAAAAGACAGTGTACTGCATTCCGTCCATCAACCAGAGTGTAAGGTGATCTGTCCGTCCATCCATCAACCAGAGTGTACGGTGATCTGTCCGTCCATCAACCAGAGTGTGAGGTGATCTGTCCGTCCATCAACCAGAGTGTAAGGTGGTCTGTCCATCCATCAACCAGAGTGTACAGTGATCTGTCCGTCCATCAACCAGAGTGTACGGTGATCTGTCCGTCCATCAACCAGAGTGTACGGTGATCTGTCCGTCCATCAACCAGAGTGTACGGTGATCTGTCTGTCCATCAACCAGAGAGTGTAAGGTGATCTGTCTGTCCATCAACCAGAGTGTACGGTGATCTGTCCGTCCATCAACCAGAGTGTAAGGTGATCTGTCTGTCCATCAACCGGAGTGTAAGGTGATCTGTCCATCCATCAACCAGAGTGTAAGGTGATCTGTCCGTCCATCAACCAGAGAGTTAGGTGGTCTGTCCGTCCATCAACCAGAGAGTTAGGTGGTCTGTCCATCCATCAACCAGAGTGTAAGGTTATCTGTCCGTCCATCAACCAGAGAGTTAGGTGGTCTGTCCGTCCACAAGCCAAAGTGTAAGGTGAGTTGTTCTGATATCCCATGTAAGGTGTCTGTCCATCCATCAATCAGAGTGTATTATTTTTCCAACTGAAATTTTATAAACGCATAAAGAGACTTTAAACTCTTGTGACATCTGTATGTTTTCTTCCAGTGATGAAATTTACTTATAATATTATGTGACTACATCTAATTACATGCTGTAAAATAAATGTCAAAATTTAGTACTTGTAAAAGGATTACTGGTAGTTATGAAACGTAATACATGTACATTGTACCGGTACCGGAAATGCAAGTGCAGTACTTTCTTTTACATGTATGTAAGTAGTCTTGGACAACATTTCATAGAAAAAATAATGATGTTTTAATGAGGAGCATCGAAATTTGTAGCATTGTTTCCTTTACATCAAAATTAACGTTAATCTTCTCATTTTTCATTATAACAGAAATCTACTTATCTCGAGAAGTGAAAGATAGCATTTTGTCTGCAAGAGAAAATTCAGAAAATAATTCCTTCAAGTATGTGAATAACAATGGTCTACATAACACACCCGATGATACCAAGACAGATGAAACTGTAACACCACATGGTGTTCTTCCAAATGACACTATCAAGCTAGATGACACTGCAGAAGTGACTGGTGAGTCTATACTTGGAACTGAAACAGTTAGTAGTGACTTGGAAACAGGATCGGAGAAAACTAACATGTTAATTTCAGAAAAGAAAGTAAAGCAGCTGAAAACCGCCAGACCTGTTGTTCAGATCAAGTCTCTAAGAACGAGGTCCCAATGCTCAACTAATGGTTCAAAGACTGCAACAGTTAATGCTGTACGAGTAAAAAGAAATCTGAAGAAAAAACAGAATGGTGAAAACAGTGATGCACATGTAGAGAAGAATATAAGTAAACTATTTAAAGACAGTGACCAGGAAGATGCAAATTGCAGGGCTATTTCTCTTGAACTGAGAGAAACTGATGTTGATGATCCAGTATTTGAACGAAAGGTCTGTGTTAGAACTAAAACAAGAGCTGTTGTTTCAGCCGAAAACAATGAAACTGATGTTAATCTAAGGACTAAAATAAATACCACAAACAAAACAGAACAGGATGATGAAGACGATCTTGTAGGAAAAGTTGATGATGGAGGAACACATGTTGAGGACAATGACTCTTGTGCAAGTAGAAAGAAGCAAAGAATATATAGTGGAAAGGTAGATAAAAGCAAGAAAATTATAAAAAGAAATTTGAATCGTTTACCAAGTACTTTCAAATGTGAGAAATGTAGCTATGTTGCAGGTGTTCGTAGTAATTTGAACAGGCATGTTCGAGAAATTCATTCAGGTATACGACACAGCTGCTCTAAATGTGATAAATCTTTCAAAGGTAAACATGATGCAAAGATGCACGAGATGTACGCACATAGTTCTGTGCTACAGTGCATAGAATGTGACAAGACATTTTCCTCCATAAGTGGACTTCGTAATCACATCAAAATCATTCACAAAAAGAGTGCCCTTTACGACTGCCCACATTGCGATATGAAATTTTACTACAAATCACATTATTATGGCCACCTCAATAAGCATTTAGATGTGAAACCCTTTTCCTGCCAAAAATGTGACAAGCCTTTCCGCTATAAAGTAGCATGCAGATTGCATGAGAAAACGTGTTTTAGTGAAAGTTATTACAAGACGCATCATGCTGATGGTAGAGTAAAGGTTTCAGCAAAGTCGAAGATCCTCTGTGATATTTGTGGGACGGAACTGAAAAGCAAGTCGAGTCTGAAGACGCATCATTACTACACTCACTCAGACGATGCTAATACTGTCTGTTCTCTATGTGGCAAATCATTCAAGGGTAAGCATAGTGCTATATTTGGTATGTATTATGTGTATGTCCGATTAGCGCACTCGCTTCTCACCAATGCAACCCGAGTTCGATCCTCGGAACGGGAAGTATGTGAGATGGTACGGTGGTCGCCACAATCGGACAGATGCGTTTTCTCCGGGTACTCCGGTTTCCTCCCACACGAATGACCACATACACGCTTTCATCCGTGCCAACGAGAGTGATTAATATAAGTTGCTAAAACTTGCTTCGCAATCGTGGTAAAATAAATAATGTTTAAAGCTTATGTGTGTGCGTGTTGTACTTTTATGGTCGCAACCGATTGCCCGTATGAGCGACGCCTCCTTAAGAGATTAGTCATTTTAGATTTTTGTGGGATAGTGCAATGATACAGACAGAGACCCATTCCCCACTCCTCTGGATCTTTTATGTGCACAGTGTAAAGCACTAGACACGAGACCTCGGTTTAAAGTCACATCTGAAAGACTGTTAATTTTTATTAGGGTCAAACTTGGGATCGAACCTGCGACCTCTGGATTACCAGTCTGTGTTAATCACTGGACTACAGATGTCTGTATGATTATATTTGGTTACAGGTAGGTACATGTATGTTTGGTACAGCTTCAATTAGCATGGACCAGGTCGCCAAATTGGTATAAAGAGGTTATAAAGGTATGCCCGAGGTTATAAAGGTATGCCTGAGGTTATAATGGTATGCCTGAGTTTATAACGGTATGCCTGAGGTTATAATGGTATGCCCGAGTTTATAAAGGTATGCCCGAGGTTATAAAGGTATGCCCGAGTTTATAAAGGTATGCCCGAGGTTATAAAGGTATGCCCGAGGTTATAAAGGTATGCCTGAGGTTATAACGGTATGCCCGAGTTTATAAAGGTATGCCTGAGTTTATAATGGTATGCCCAAGTTTATAAAGGTATGCCCGAGGTTATAAAGGTATGCCTGAGGTTATAACGGTATGCCCGAGTTTATAAAGGTATGCCTGAGTTTATAATGGTATGCCCAAGTTTATAAAGGTATGCCCAAGGTTATAAAGGTATGCCCAAGTTTATAAATGTATGCCCGAGTTGATAATGGTATGCCTGCGGTTATAAAGGTATGCCCAAGTTTATAAAGGTATGCCTGCCCTAAGGCAACGTTTGCAAGTTTTCAGTTCTCATGATATAGTCTATTTACCTGTAATATGAACAAAAATGTGAGGTTCCTCGGATGGAGATGGGACAGACTTTAGTAGCCATAAAAATACTTAGACAAATTCCTCTGTATGCCTCAGCGAACCAGATGTATTAAACCCTTTCAACACTACAGACATCTAAATATGATTACAAAAAATGTAGATCCAGATGAGCAGGCTAGTGGCGAGCCATCTCATCAGGATCTGCACTTTTTGCCAGTAATATCACTATTTTTTAGATAAAATTACCCATTTTGATAAATGAACTGGTCCAAATGTAATTAAATTAAATTATTGGTCTAAACATATTATGCATCAGTCGATGTCAGTTACTTGGTGTTGAATGGGTTAAACTGTTATATGAGAATATAATCAATAAATCATACTGGTGTGTATTTGCAAATTATTGAACAGAATCTTATACTTAATTTAGGCACATACAGTCTGCGACGCCACATGAAAAACACGCATGAGGACAACGGCGTGCGATATCCTTGTCCTGATTGTAAGAGAGAATTCTCACAGCTGCAGGTCTTCAAGCAACACTTGAAGCTCCATAGAAAGGCTTACAGCTGCTTCTGTGACACATGCGGTTAGTATTCTATGACTAGTTATAGATAGCTGCTTCTGTGACACATGTGGTTAGTATTCTATGACTAGTTATAGATAGCTGCTTCTGTGACACATGTGGTTAGTATTCTATGACTAGTTATAGATAGCTGCTTCGGTTGTACATGTAGTTATAGATAGCTGCTTCTGTTGTACATGTAGTTATAGATAGCTGCTTCTGTTGTACATGTAGTTATAGATAGCTGCTTCTGTTGTACATGTAGTTATAGATAGCTGCTTCTGTTGTACATGTAGTTGTAGATAGCTGCCACTGTTACACATGTAGTTATAGATAGCTGCCACTGTTACACATGTAGTTATAGATAGCTGCTTCTGTTGTTCATGTAGTTGTAGATAGCTGCTTCTGTTGTTCATGTAGTTATAGATAGAAGTTTCGGTTGTACATGTAGTTATAGATAGCTGTTTCTGTGACACATGTAGTTATAGATAGCTGCTTCTGTTGTACATGTAGTTATAGATAGCTGCTTCTGTTGTACATGTAGTTATAGATAGCTGCTTCTGTTACACATGTAGTTATAGATAGCTGCTTCGGTTGTACATGTAGTTATAGATAGCTGCCACTGTTACACATGTAGTTATAGATAGCTGCTTCGGTTGTACATGTAGTTATAGATAGCTGCTTCTGTTGTACATGTAGTTATAGATAGCTGCTTCGGTTGTACATGCAGTTATAGATAGCTGCTTCTGTTGTACATGTAGTTATAGATAGCTGCTTCTGTTACACATGTAGTTATAGATAGCTGCTTCGGTTGTACATGTAGTTATAGATAGCTGCCACTGTTACACATGTAGTTATAGATAGCTGCTTCGGTTGTACATGTAGTTATAGATAGCTGCTTCTGTTGTACATGTAGTTATAGATAGCTGCTTCGGTTGTACATGTAGTTATAGATAGCTGCTTCTGTTGTACATGTAGTTATAGATAGCTGCTTCTGTTACACATGTAGTTATAGATAGCTGCTTCTGTTGTACATGTAGTTATAGATAGCTGCTTCTGTTGTACATGTAGTTATAGATAGCTGCTTCTGTTGTACATGTAGTTATAGATAGCTGCTTCGGTTGTACATGTAGTTATAGATAGCTGCCACTGTTACACATGTAGTTATAGATAGCTGCTTCGGTTGTACATGCAGTTATAGATAGCTGCCACTGTTACACATGTAGTTATAGATAGCTGCTTCTGTTGTACATGTAGTTATAGATAGCTGCTTCTGTTGTACATGTAGTTATAGATAGCTGCTTCGGTTGTACATGTAGTTATAGATAGCTGCCACTGTTACACATGTAGTTATAGATAGCTGCTTCGGTTGTACATGCAGTTATAGATAGCTGCCACTGTTACACATGTAGTTATAGATAGCTGCTTCTGTTGTACATGTAGTTATAGATAGCTGCTTCTGTTGTACATGTAGTTATAGATAGCTGCTTCGGTTGTACATGTAGTTATAGATAGCTGCTTCTGTTGTACATGTAGTTATAGATAGCTGCTTCTGTTGTACATGTAGTTATAGATAGCTGCTTCGGTTGTACATGTAGTTATAGATAGCTGCTTCTGTTGTACATGTAGTTATAGATAGCTGCTTCTGCTGTACATGTAGTTATAGATAGCTGCTTCTGTTGTACATGTAGTTATAGATAGCTGCTTCGGTTGTACATGTAGTTATAGATAGCTGCTTCTGTTGTACATGTAGTTATAGATAGCTGCTTCGGTTGTACATGTAGTTATAGATAGCTGCTTCTGTTGTACATGTAGTTATAGATAGCTGCTTCTGCTGTACATGTAGTTATAGATAGCTGCTTCTGTTGTACATGTAGTTATAGATAGCTGCTTCTGTTGTACATGTAGTTATAGATAGCTGCTTCTGTTGTACATGTAGTTGTAGATAGCTGCTTCTGTTACACATGCAGTTATAGATAGCTGCTTCTGTTGTACATGTAGTTATAGATAGCTGCTTGTGTTGTACATGTAGTTATAGATAGCTGCTTGTGTTGTACATGTAGTTATAGATAGCTGCTTGTGTTGTACATGTAGTTATAGATAGCTGCTTCTGTTGTACATGTAGTTATAGATAGCTGCTTCTGTTGTACATGTAGTTATAGATAGCTGCTTCTGTTACACATGCAGTTATAGATAGCTGCTTGTGTTACACATGTAGTTATAGATAGCTGCTTGTGTTGTACATGTAGTTATAGATAGCTGCTTGTGTTGTACATGTAGTTGTAGATAGCTGCTTCTGTTGTACATGTAGTTATAGATAGCTGCTTGTGTTGTACATGTAGTTATAGATAGCTGCTTGTGTTGTACATGTAGTTATAGATAGCTGCTTCTGTTACACATGTAGTTATAGATAGCTGCTTCTGTTACACATGTAGTTATAGATAGCTGCTTCGGTTGTACATGTAGTTATAGATAGCTGCTTCGGTTGTACATGTAGTTATAGATAGCTGCTTCTGTTGTACATGTAGTTATAGATAGCTGCTTCGGTTGTACATGTAGTTATAGATAGCTGCTTCGGTTGTACATGTAGTTATAGATAGCTGCTTCTGTTGTACATGTAGTTATAGATAGCTGCTTCGGTTGTACATGTAGTTATAGATAGCTGCTTCGGTTGTACATGTAGTTATAGATAGCTGCTTCTGTTGTACATGTAGTTATAGATAGCTGCTTCGGTTGTACATGTAGTTATAGATAGCTGCTTCTGTTGTACATGTAGTTATAGATAGCTGCTTCTGTTGTACATGTAGTTATAGATAGCTGCTTCTGTTGTACATGTAGTTATAGATAGCTGCTTCGGTTGTACATGTAGTTATAGATAGCTGCTTCTGTTGTACATGTAGTTATAGATAGCTGCTTCTGTTGTACATGTAGTTGTAGATAGCTGCTTCTGTTACACATGCAGTTATAGATAGCTGCTTCTGTTGTACATGTAGTTATAGATAGCTGCTTGTGTTGTACATGTAGTTATAGATAGCTGCTTGTGTTGTACATGTAGTTATAGATAGCTGCTTGTGTTGTACATGTAGTTATAGATAGCTGCTTCTGTTGTACATGTAGTTATAGATAGCTGCTTCTGTTGTACATGTAGTTATAGATAGCTGCTTCTGTTACACATGCAGTTATAGATAGCTGCTTCTGTTACACATGTAGTTATAGATAGCTGCTTGTGTTGTACATGTAGTTATAGATAGCTGCTTGTGTTGTACATGTAGTTGTAGATAGCTGCTTCTGTTGTACATGTAGTTATAGATAGCTGCTTGTGTTGTACATGTAGTTATAGATAGCTGCTTGTGTTGTACATGTAGTTATAGATAGCTGCTTCTGTTACACATGTAGTTATAGATAGCTGCTTCTGTTACACATGTAGTTATAGATAGCTGCTTCTGTTACACATGCAATTATAATAATTACTAATGTTACACATGTAGTTATGATCCTTGGCTTCAAATCACTTCAAACCCCTCACCTCTGTTGGTTCAAACCCCACTGGGGATGTCGATTGATTTCATGTGAGCAAGCTATCCAGCTGGCTTGCGGTAGATCCACCCTGGTGCTCGTCCGTGCCATCAATGCTGCTCGGAGGGGCACCCGGGGTCTTCCTCCACCAATAGTAGCTGGAGAGTCGCTGTATGACCTAAGCTGTCGGTGCGACTTTAAACCCCAAAAACAAACAATACACATGTATGTGGTTATAACAGCTGTTACTGTAGCACCGGTGGTTGCAAAATATGACTCGTAACCGAGGTCAAATTTTTAAAAAAAGCATTTTCCGGAAACTAGTATGTAGAATTTGACTACACTTGGTATAAAGTTTTGCGGCAATGACCTCCACCAATTTTGTTCAAATTCTTGTCGTTAAAACATGCCAAGCATCGAGGCCACAATGTTAAAGAATAGTTTACACACACTGCATACAACTTAACATTATACCAGATTATGATAAAAAAAACATTTTTGTCTTGCCCACTTTAGTAGAAAGTGAGACTAACCAGTCACCTTTCTGGAGGCGACGATGGCGTCAACAATTACATATTTCCATATCTTTCTGGAGGCGACGATGGCGTCAACAATTACATATTTCCATATCTTTCTGGAGGCGACGATGGCGTCAACAATTACATATTTCCATATCTTTCTGGAGGCGATGATGGCGTCAACAATTACATATTTCCATATAGCTATAAAACTGTCAAATATATTGCTTTGATAACATGTATGCTGTTTCTAGGGGTTGTTCCCTAACTGCCTAACCTAACGTCCCCCCCCCCCCCCAAGAGTGAACTTGAATTTGGCCAAAGCTACATGTATTACGATTTTCTTCTGGAGGTTGGTGCACCCAAGTACTGGTTAACCGCTGCTGCCCAGAAAAGGTGTTGTTAGGTAAACTGCCTGCCCGCAATATAGCCCAAAATGGTGCTGATGCAGGCGTTAAGGCCAAAGAAACAAACAAACATGTTTATGTTGTTTTTAAGATGGTATGCTTGTATGTAGATGTTCAATATTTCAGGTAAGGGCTTTCTGTCAAAGTTTAAGATGATAGAGCACATGAGGACGCATACAGGCGAAAAACCGTTCTCCTGTCCACACTGCCAAAGCTATAAATGTGCCACGAAAACCAATCTCCAGAAACACATGAAAATACACGAGGAGGGAAGGTTACCTAGGCAACAAGTGAAGTCGAGTCATAAAAGAAAACAATCAGTAAAACTTAAAGCGGCTGCTCATTCTTCTGAGGATATAAATGATAAAGTATATACTGCTGAACCTGCTCTAAAATCTTCGGAAGCTTACGTAGAACCGGTGTATGTTTCATTGCAAATGTCGTCTGCTGACTCTTACGTGAGGTCAGTAGAGTACATGCAAGGTCAAGAACAATACACAACAACTCTACCTGTCATGTCTATTGATGATAGCAGTGTAAGGTATAGACAGCCTGGTTATAATCATGTGTACATAGATCAACAAAGTCATGGTGACCAGGCAGGTCAAGGTGACCAGACAGGTCTAGGTCACAATGACTACGAGACCATTCAACGAGGCAGTGATGTGCCTGGTGACAGTAATTATGATGTTCGAAGTCATCAAGAAGGTCAAGGACATTCTAGTTATGACCCGACAACTGAGCAAGACAAAGAACGCTCTTGCCACAGTAATTATGAAATGAGTAGCCATGGTGATGGGTACTATGATAACGAATCAACTGAACTACCTCAAGGGCTCAATATATTAACGGTTGCTATGAATATTGTGAATCCAAGTCAGTATTAGATTGTTTTATTTATCTGTAAGTTTGGAATATCTTGGCTGTTTTATTCTATTGTACTTGTATCCAAATGATATATAAACAGAACCGGAGAATTAAACTTGGGAACAAGAACTACCCTTTGCCTGTGTATTTTGTTTAAAACTGTTTTCAATAACCAATTATCTCGACTATAAATACTGTACAAGTAATGAAAAACACTCGGCACGTTTGATATGCAATGAGCATGCCATTATCGGTCAGTCAGGTATGTTAGACTCGGACATCTTTGTGTTCAAACTGATTCTTTTGGTTCGCGAGTACACTCGTGTTGATGAAGACTTCATTCTTTGGTAACTAAACATGTATATATGGTATATCTTCGATGGTATATTCGGTGAGTCGTATACTCTTTATGATCACGTGGAAGTCGTGATAGCACAGTGGTCGAGCAATCGCATCGGGTTTGAAAGGCCTGGGGGTTTGCGCCCAGCTATAGCCATTACGATGGTGCCCATAGGCAAGGCACTTACATTTAAATAAGTTTCTTCTCTCTCCCACATAGCGATGGATTCCATCAGGAATGATGTCTCAAGAGCGATTAATCTAATGTTGTAAAACCATGTTTCGCAATTGAGCTAACATAAATTTGTATGAACTAAACGTTTGTGATACACATACAATGTATAACGTCATTTCATTTGCATTAAATCACCTGCAGCTGTCAATCGAATCTAAGCTGTCAATCAAATCTAAGCACTGAATGGTTGTGCATCATATATAATGTTAATTAAAGTGTTGGGGTCAATATACGGTTTAACCCCAACAAAATTGCAACAAAAGGTTTTATTGTTTTAAATGCATTTGGGGGGGGGGTGGGGGGGGGGTCAGAACCCCAGAAAAAAGTCTTCGAAAATCCCACCACGGGAAAGTGGTTAATTAGCATAAATTCAAAATGGCCACGCCCTGAAATTTCAATGTACTACAAACTTTTTTATGGTTGGAATTACACCCTATAAATGTATTACCAATAGATAGAAACATGATACCTCCTAACTAAATAAGCATGTTGAAAATTTTCTATGACGTCACTGTGACGTAGAAATGACGTCACCATGACGTAGAAATGACGTCACCATGACGTAGAAATGATGTCATGGCTAATGTATTGCACTAAATTTTCAAAAACCAATGAAAATGAGCAATAGTAGTGCCACATTGCAACATACGATAGATTACAGGTCATCATTGTCATCGTCATTGCCAGTATCCTGATCCGCCTGCGAATGGTTATGAGGGTTGTTGCATGAATCAAGTTGGCACTGTCCACAAGCAGATGTACAGGGTAATCCATAGGTTTGACAAGTGCAGCGTTGTGTACTGCAGCCTGTTGTGCAGTTGCAATGGACTACTTTTAGTAGATTGTCTGGTGCGGCATTCTTATCAGTCATTACTGGGATGAATTGATTGGCCTCAGATTTCCATCTCCAGTCTGTTGCATCGAGGCTAGTCTCTTTTCCCATCCATGTCATGATCTGATAGTAGACTCGTAAGGAATGGTATTTTGTTGCAGATGCAGTTGGTGGAAGCCGTTTTGGTGTTACAAATGATGTGGCAGAAACTACTTTCTTTGTTAAGATGTTATGTCGCAATGAGGTGAGAGTGTCAGATGTAACCTTTCCGCCAAACAGAAGAATCATCGCTTTCAATCCATTTTCTTCAATAGTGTCACTTTTTTGGCCTGGTTCAGTGAACGCAATGGCACAAGACTTCATGTTAGTGTCTCCTTTCGAAATTGTCTGAAACAGTACCTTTTTCCCTATCCCAAAGATGCGTGAGGTGGTATCACACCCTGTAAATGCGTGAACAAAGAGCAGCAGAGAACATAACTAGTTACCCAACAGGCACTTTAGCTTGTTAATGAGGAGAATGAGCAAATCAGTGTCTTCACCTATGAGAGTTGTTGACTGAAACTCTGATGCTGCAATGGCTGCTTGTACAATATCACAGTCAGCATCTCCACGTGCATTGGTTACATTGCATCATTTCTCCCTTAACCTTTGGCTGATGATGTTGATTAAACCTTGCTTGTTGCAACCTCGTGACAAAAACTCTTCTTTTTTCCCCATGAATACAGTCTCTGCTGTAAAGTTTACTATAGGATGCTTTGTCTTGTGACGTCGCAGATGGGCGTTGTCCTTTATGGATGGTTCATCAAGATATCCATCAAAGACAACTGTAGCTTTCCCATAATTGTGAAGGGTAAGGTCCACATAGTCATTAGCTATCGGTACTATTAGGTACTTCCCTTTGTCCATTTAACGCGGTGCATTAGTGAACCACCATCTAACACATAATGTTCAGTCTTTGGTATTTTGTCTGAAACAGCCTCATCTGAAGAACTACTTGAATATTCATCAATTGCTTTAGCAAGCTGGGGTTTGTCTGCTTTCCTGAATATGTTGTTTGCATCAAAGAGGGCTGGAGGAAATGGACTAAGTTCATAACTAAGAGCCTCCTCCAAAGAGACGTCCCCTGCTCTAGAAATGACAAGAAGCCTCTGAAACAACAGAGCAGGGTCTATAGTGCGATCTGCAGTAACTTTGATTGCGGATGCGTCACCCATTGTTTTAGCATTTTCCTTCCGTTTGCATGTATATGTAAATACTGGCTGTCCAGTCATTTTTTCAATGACTTTTTTCACAACTGATTGAAAATCATCAACATTCACATCATCTTTTGCAACAACTCCAGTTACAATATTTCGCAAGCTGGGATCCACTGAGAAAGGTGTGCATGATTCAAGTTTATCGTTAATCTTTGCCAGGTCTGACTGATCCCGTTTCATCCGCGATTCCATGGAGTCCTTGTGTTGTTCACTTGTAAAACCAAGATTATTGAAATCTTGCATGGCAGCATTATATAAAGAACATACTGGGGATGACAGTGTCCACAGTGCACGCTGCTCCTCCGTCATGCCACTACCCCTTGTCAGACCACCAGTTGACTTCAGTGATCTCATCAATGTCTGTTCGATCACAAGGTCACAACCAAGACCAGCCCAGAATTGATCGGTTCGGCGAATAACATGAAAACCATCTTCAAACTTTCTATGGACAGTCGGATTCGTCTTTTCCAGTTGTTGCATGTTTTATAGATACAGATATGCTGATTTCAAGTAATTGAAATGGCCTGCAGCAGCGAATATTGGCAGGCATTCAGCCACAGCAGAAAGATGTGCCTTCCACGAACCCATACGATCGGCCATGATCAGCATCCTATCCACTTTAACCATATTAATGTAGGAAAGCCACAGTTTACTTGTCATTGATCGACTAGTGAGTTCTTGTCTCCTTTTCTCCAGTGCTTGTTCAATTTTAATCTTCAAATCAGATGTAGCTAGGGATTCCAAATTGCTTTCTCCTGCAATCAGTGAGGTGTAAATATCCTCATACTGATCGACTAAGGTAGCAAACTCAGAGTCACTGTCAATGAGATCAGACACTATCATGCCATTTATACATTTCTCTACTAAAAGGTGTCCACGGAATGCCCTTTGCACTGATTTTCCAGTGAACATATGCTTAACCGCATTCTCTCCATAGACTACCTCCAGAGTTTCTCTTAAGCCAGAGCCTTGCATCAGTGTACCGATGGCACCTAGCACATTCATAAATGTATGAAAACTGCCAAGCATCAAAGTTATTTCTTTCAGTGGACTGTTCGTTTGTGCGTTATAGATGATCTCGGAGGCCTTCCAAAACAAAGGTTGGTCAAAGGTTATTATGGGGGAAATTTTGTATCTATCTGCCATATTGCAAACGTAGTTGAGTGTGGACAGAACGCATGTGGGATCTCCTGGATACATATCTATCATTGGCAGGAAGTGTACAGAGGACTTGCCAGGGTGTTCATTTCCGCCATGAAGAAGATGCATCATACCCTGCCAATTGGGAGTTTGCTGGTGAAAGCAGAATGAAAGCTCCCAAAGAACGTCTACAGCTGGCACGCAACTGGGCATTACTGGAAGAGTATCGAACATGACATGTTTGCGAGCATAGTTTGAAAAGCGATAGTCAACTATATCTATTTTGGACAGTTCTGTTATATTCCAAGCAGAAACATTCTTCCTTGGTACCACATGGTTTATCTCCTTTCCAGGTGTTATTGCAGCTATAATTCCCATCCCATGAAAGCTTCCTTTTCCGTCGAGATTCAGGATGTTGTGGTCCACATTGTCTGCTACAAATAACGCCACCCCTTGAACGTCTTCACCCAGTACATCGGGAGCGACCAAGCCAGCAGCATGTATCTGAAATCTATGAACTTCCCCATAAGGGGAGCCAAACCCCATCACAGAAAGAGTATCAACTAGGAACCTGGACCTATATAGATGGTGCAGTTGAGAAGCAAGTCCTATTTGCAGTGGTGCCAATACAGCCCTAGGTCGGACTGCTTGAATAATTGACTGACCAATGGAAGCAACCTTTTCGTGTTTGTGTGTACCAACAAATAATAAATTCAAGAGCATATGAAGGGATGAGGGCAGATAGTTCAGGGCAGATCCAGTTTAAGGCTTTGAGAAGACGGATACTGATCAGTTATTGATTGAACATCCGTCTTGATATCACACTTTATAAGCTTTGCTGCAGTCACAATAATTGCCCTTTTCTGGCTTTCCTCATCACTGCTTTTAGCACTCTTGAAGTATGCTCGAAGTATTTGGGAAGTCTTGTCCCTCATGGTCACAATGTCCTGAACACCTTGTTCTGCTATATATATAGAATCACCATAATGTTTTTTCAGTTTTTCCTTCAGGTACTGGTTGCCATAGGGAACAGAGGTTTCATCTAAACAATAGTCTCTCATTCTGTACGCAAGGTCAGTTACTGTTAACTGTTCCTCATCATTTGCTTCTAGGTAAGCGCAGACCCTGAGAAATGCCTGTTGTTGGTCTTCATTCTTGGGCCAACCAGACTTTCTGCACTTTGCCATTGGCTCTATCCTATACTGCTCTGGTATGTCACACCCGGAACGAAAGTTTACACTGCACTGCTGGTGATAAATACAGTCAGCTGCATGCAAATCTTTACAAAAATACTCGATTCGGCCCTGTACAATAAAGGACCAGTCATCAGATCATTCTTCACAATGTGCCAAGACAGTCCTAGGAAACACATATGTGTGTACTTACTGTTGTCTGCACTTGCAGGATGTTTTGACTGTTTGATCTACAAGGTGGCAGCACCAATGTGAAAAACAAACCCTGGTGGACAAAGCTTGTAAACACAAGATATGAGGGGTGGGCCTTTTACCTCATGTGGGCATCTTGCCCCACCCTACCCTACTGTATTCGTTTTGAAAATTAATAAAAATAAAGACAAGAATCAATCACCACCAGCAAGAGTTAATATCAGACAATAACTCTTATGAAAATTATTCAATTAACCTTCTGTTTCAACTTTTTTGTCCATGTTTGCGTAGGCCTACAATATGGTACCTGTGACGTCATGGTGACGTCATTTCTACATCACAGTGACATCATAGAACATTTTAAACATGCTTATTTGGTTAAGAGGTATCATGTTTCTATATATTGGTAATACATTTATAGGGTCTAATTCCATCCATAAAAAAGTTTGTAGTACATTGAAATTTCAGGTCGTGGCCATTTTGAATTTATGCTAATTAACCCCTTTCCCGTGGTGGGATTTTCGAAGACTTTTTTCTGAGGTTCAGTATAACCCCCCAATGCATTTAAAACAATAAAACCTTTTGTTGCAATTTTTTTGGGGTAAGGCCATTATTTTTCATATATTGACCGTCTATTGTAGATTTCTGACTTTTGCAACTTGCAAAGCACAAGTGCAAATGGCATTATGGCTATTGGATGATTTTCTGAACTATCCATAAAAAATGCTTTTTTTAATTTATATGGAAAAAACATATTTATTTCGCCAAACCACAACATTTGTTTTAATTAATTACATGTCAGAGAGTACAGTAGACATGACTGACTACAAGCCTATGTCAGAGAGTACAGTAGACATGACTGACTACAAGCCTATGTCAGAGAGTACAGTAGACATGACTGACTACAAGCCTATGTCAGAGAGTACAGTAGACATGACTGACTACAAGCCTATGTCAGAGAGTACAGTAGACATGACTGACTACAAGCCTATGTCAGAGAGTACAGCAGAAATGACTGACTACAAGCCTATGTCAGAGAGTACAGTAGACATGACTGACTACAAGCCTATGTCAGAGAGTACAGTAGACATGACTGACTACAAGCCTATGTCAGAGAGTACAGTAGACATAACTGACTACAAGCCTATGTCAGAGAGTACAGTAGAAATGACTGACTACAAGCCTATGTCAGAGGGTACAGCAGAAATGACTGACTACACGCCTATGTCAGAGAGTACAGTAGAAATGACTGACTACAAGCCTATATCAGAGAGTACAGTAGACATGACTGACTACAAGCCTATGCCAGAGAGTACAGTAGAAATGACTGACTACAAGCCTATGTCAGAGAGTACAGTAGACATGACTGACTACAAGCCTATGTCAGAGAGTACAGTAGAAATGACTGACTACAAGCCTATGTCAGAGGGTACAGCAGAAATGACTGACTACACGCCTATATCAGAGAGTACAGTAGAAATGACTGACTACAAGCCTATATCAGAGAGTACAGTAGACATGACTGACTACAAGCCTATGTCAGAGAGTACAGTAGAAATGACTGACTACAAGCCTATGTCAGAGAGTACAGTAGACATGACTGACTACAAGCCTATGTCAGAGAGTCCGGTTCGATCCCCGTCTGACCCTAATAAAATTAACAGTCTTTCAGATGGGACATTAAACCGAGGTCTCGTGTCGGTTCTTTACACCGTGCACGTAAAAGAACCAGAAGAGATTCTGGAATGGGTCTCTGTCTGTATCATGCACTATCCTCCAAAAATCTAAAATAACTAATCTCTTCAGGAGGCATCGCTCATATGGGCAACCGGTAGCGACGCTAAATAAACGTAAAAACACACACAATAATGATGCATTCAAGACCCCGGTTCCTATCTCAAAGGTCAAGGTCACACTTGGACATTAAAGCTTGATTATTGGTATAGTTCGTATCCGGGATCTTGAAGTTGTTTGGACCAACCAGATAGCATCTAGACTATCCCTGTGCGGAACCCCAATATATATATATATATATAACTAAACTCTGCACCTATAATGTTCTTCCACGAAATTACATAAGGCACAGAAATAGAACTGGAATTCTTTGAATAAAACGTAAGTTCCTTACTGCATGCATATCCGTATACGTGGTGGCATGCATTTTGCATCCAGGCATTGACTAATGTTATTGTGTGGTACATGGATGTAATAATATATATCCTGTACGTGTACGTCATGGATCCATATCCATCGGTCGTAGCAGGACACTCTTATATATACTTAGTAAAATATCAACGCAGTATGAATTACTATATTTAATACAAGGCTCGGAATCGGACGATAGGTATTCTAATACTTATCGTTTCCATCCGACTTCAATTAGCTGTTTTTGGTCCCATTTCCTGTATTTTGGTTAAATATACATGTATGCGACCTATTTAAATGACAAGGTCTACATAATAATGTTATATAGATATATTTGCAGTATATTAATACACATGATGTGGAGGATATGAACAGAATAGAATGAGGCACCATTAAAATTAGTTACATGATCACGTAAAATATCACTGCCACAAATAACAAACGTAGCAAGATGATGATTGAACTAAAATGAGCTTATTTACCAATATTATATACAATGTCTATAAATAGATTATTGGTTTCCCAACTTTGTAATTCCACATGGATCATTGGTCAAATGTTAAACGCAGTTACAATATTTGAAATGAAATATAACCATGTGTCCCTTTTTGTTGTAATTAGAATACGATACAAACATTTAATGATTCGTAAATTCCATCGATTATTGATACCAACACTACATTATTTTCTCAATTAACTGATTGATACACTGAGCACGTTGGAAATGTAAGTACTATGCATGTGGATGCGCACGCATGTTGCAATCGGAATACCTTCACCGCTTTTCACTGAGGCTACACACGGGAATCACTATTATAATCCAAGTCTTGGATTCAGATATGGGCAGCTGCTTTTAAACTTTTACCACAACTTATTTTCATTACTTTCTTAAATCATGCTTTTAACTACTCATACTTTTAACTTCTTTGCGGTTTTAGACGCGCAACATGCCTACGTCCCCGCGAGGGGTTCGACATTAAAGGAAGATAGATAGATAGTCTCTCCCGGGTTTAGGTCAATACATGTCTGTATTGGGCTCCGACGCCTAGTTTTTTTTAGTTTAAACAATATTTATTTCTTTGAATATGCAGTCTAGTATACATAATATGTACAGGTAGGATTGAGGAGAAAGCAACCTGCTTATATGGTTACATCTTTCCTACGAATCATTTACAAAATATACCGTTTATATTAGGCAACAAAATTACTGTCAAATATTGAGTAACTCATTAATTTTAGAATGTGAGAATATAATAACAAATTTGAAATAGATATTAAGGTATGAATAATTTTGATGATGGTTGTGCAACAGGATGACCACGTGTGCTTGATCATCCAACTACACCACCACACTTAGCTATGCTAATATTGGATACTATTATATAATACGTATAAGTACCTAAATATCCTTACACTTTGGCATCCGATACTTAAGTCGCAAAGGACTGAGCGTGTTTATAGTTTCCGGAATATTGCATCAGTCAGTCGTTGACGTCACGAAATCATGCCTAGACACGTATAGACCTATCCTATAAATGAACTAAGTTACTATAAATAGAAAACTAGTTGGTACAGGCTGTTTATATTCATCCAATCAGAACGTATTGCTATAAATAACAATGACATACGTTACTAGAAAACTAGTTAGAACCGGTATTGCTATTTTACACGTAAAAGAACCATATCAGACTCTGGATTGGGTCTCTGTCTGTATCATCGCACTATCCTCCAAATATCTAAAATGACTAATCTCTTCAGGAGGCGTCGCTCATATGGGCAACCGGTAGCGACGATAAATAAACATAAAGAACACAAAATTAGATATTGTATTCCCGCACACGATGTATGCATATCCTCATCCACAGTACTATATTATAATATTGCACTGCTTTTAATAGTTTGCTTTCTAAATCCTATATATAAACTTACGAAGGTCTCAAATTTATGTATGTTCACCATAATACATTACTACAAGATATACTCACACTATCTCACAATATCTACATACATTGCTACAATATATACACACTATCTCACCATATCTACATATATTACAACAATATAAATCCACTATCTCACCATATCTACATACATTACTAATAGATATATACACTATCTCACTATATCTACATTCATTACTACAAGATCTACACACTATTTCACCATACATACATTCATTACTACAAGATCTACACACTATATCACCATATCTACGTACATTACTACAAGATATATCCACTATCTCACCATATTTACGTACATTAATACAAGATATACACAGTATCTCACCATATCTACATACATTACTACAAGATATACACAGTATCTCACCATATCTACATACATTACTACAAGAAAGTATTCACTATCTCGCCATATCTACATTCATTACTACAATAACTACACACTGTCTCACCATATCTACATACATTACAACAATATAAATCCACTATCTCACCATATCTACATACATTACTACAATAACTACACACTGTCTCACCATATCTACATACATTACTACAAGATATACACACTATCTCACCATATATACATACATTACTACAATATATACACACTATCTCACCATATATACGTACATTACTACAAGATATACACACTAGCTCACTATATATACGTACATTACTACAAGATATACACACTGTCTCACCATATCTACATACATTACTACAATATATACACACTATATCACCATATCTACATATATTACAACAATATATATACACTATCTGACCATATCTACATACATTTCTACAAGATATACACACTATCTCACAATATCTACATACATTGCTACAATATATACACACTATCTCACCATATCTACATATATTACAACAATATAAATCCACTATCTCACCATATCTACATACATTACTAATAGATATATACACTATCTCACTATATCTACATTCATTACTACAAGATCTACACACTATTTCACCATACATACATTCATTACTACAAGATCTACACACTATATCACCATATCTACGTACATTACTACAAGATATATCCACTATCTCACCATATTTACGTACATTAATACAAGATATACACAGTATCTCACCATATCTACATACATTACTACAAGATATACACAGTATCTCACCATATCTACATACATTACTACAAGAAAGTATTCACTATCTCGCCATATCTACATTCATTACTACAATAACTACACACTGTCTCACCATATCTACATACATTACAACAATATAAATCCACTATCTCACCATATCTACATACATTACTACAATAACTACACACTGTCTCACCATATCTACATACATTACTACAAGATATACACACTATCTCACCATATATACATACATTACTACAATATATACACACTATCTCACCATATATACGTACATTACTACAAGATATACACACTAGCTCACTATATATACGTACATTACTACAAGATATACACACTGTCTCACCATATCTACATACATTACTACAATATATACACACTATATCACCATATCTACATATATTACAACAATATATATACACTATCTGACCATATCTACATACATTTCTACAAGATATACACACTATCTCACCATATATACATACATTGCTACTAAATATACACACTATCTCACCAAATCTACATACATTACTACAAGATATATCCACTATCTCACAATATTTACATACATTACTACAAGATATACACAGTATCTCACCATATCTACATACATTACTACACCAAATTATTCACTATCTCACCATATCTACATTCATTACTACAAGATATACACAGTATCTCACCATATCTACATACATTACTACAACAAATTATTCACTATCTCACCATATCTACATACATTACTACAACAAATTATTCACTATCGCACCATATCTACATACATTACTACAATAACTACACACTGTCTCACCATATCTACATACATTACAACAATATAAATCCACTATCTCACCATATTTACATACATTACTACAAGATATACACAGTATCTCACCATATCTACATACATTACATTACTACAATAACTACAAACTGTCTCACCATATCTACGTATATTACTACAAGATATACACACTATCTCACCATATCTACGTACATTACTACAAGATATACACACTATCTCACCATATCTACGTACATTACTACAAGATATACACACTATCTCACCATATCTACATATATTACACCAATATAAATACACTATCTCACAATATCTACGTACATTACTAATATATATATACACTATCTCACTATATCTACATTCATTACTAATATATATATACACACTATCTCACTATATCTACATTCATTACTAATATATATATACACTATCTCAA
>CM026387.1:37770936-37785294 GCA_014843695.1 Archivesica marissinica
CAAAGCCCATGATAGGCCTACGTAACCCGATACAACAAAGCCCATGATAGGCCTACGTAACCCGATACAACAAAGCCCATGATAGGCCTACGTAACCCGATACAACAAAGCCCATGATAGGCCTACGTAACCCGATACAACAAAGCCCATGATAGGCCTACGTAACCCGATACAACAAAGCCCATGATAGGCCTACGTAACCCGATACAACAAAGCCCATGATAGGCCTACGTAACCTGATACAGCAAAGCCCATGATAGGCCTACGTAACCCGATACAACAAAGCCCATGATAGGCCTACGTAACCCGATACAACAAAGCCCATGATAGGCCTACGTAACCCGATACAACAAAGCCCATGATAGGCCTACGTAACCTGATACAACAAAGCCCATGATAGGCCTACGTAACCCGATACAACAAAGCCCATGATAGGCCTACGTAACCCGATACAACAAAGCCCATGATAGGCCTACGTAACCCGATACAACAAAGCCCATGATAGGCCTACGTAACCGATACAACAAAGCCCATGATAGGCCTACGTAACCCGATACAACAAAGCCCATGATAGGCCTACGTAACCCGATACAACAAAGCCCATGATAGGCCTACGTAACCCGATACAACAAAGCCCATGATAGGCCTACGTAACCCGATACAACAAAGCCCATGATAGGCCTACGTAACCCGATACAACAAAGCCCATGATAGGCCAACGTAACCCGATACAACAAAGCCCATGATAGGCCTACATAACCTGATACAGCAAAGCCCATGATAGGCCTACGTAACCCG
The DNA here is from genome assembly GCA_014843695.1 of Archivesica marissinica. Lineage (NCBI taxonomy): Eukaryota > Metazoa > Mollusca > Bivalvia > Venerida > Vesicomyidae > Archivesica > Archivesica marissinica. The sequence continues at coordinate 37,771,735 of CM026387.1, forward strand.
ATACAACAAAGCCCATGATAGGCCTACGTAACCCGATACAACAAAGCCCATGATAGGCCTACGTAACCCGATACAACAAAGCCCATGATAGGCCTACGTAACCCGATACAACAAAGCCCATGATAAGCCTACGTAACCTGATACAAAAAAGCCCATGATAGGCCTACGTAACCCGATACAACAAAGCACATCATAGGCCTACGTAACCCGATACAACAAAGCCCATGATAGGCCTACGTAACCCGATACAACAAAGCCCATGATAGGCCTACGTAACCCGATACAACAAAGCCCATGATAGGCCAACGTAACCCGATACAACAAAGCCCATGATAGGCCTACGTAACCTGATACAACAAAGCCCATGATAGGCCTACGTAACCCGATACAACAAAGCCCATGATAGGCCTACGTAACCCGATACAACAAAGCCCATGATAGGCCTACGTAACCCGATACAACAAAGCCCATGATAGGCCTACGTAACCTGATACAACAAAGCCCATGATAGGCCTACGTAACCCGATACAAAAGCCCATGATAGCCTACGTAACCCGATACAACAAAGCCCATGATAGGCCTACGTAACCTGATACAGCAAAGCCCATGATAGGCCTAATAACCGATACACAAAGCCCATGATAGGCCACGTAACCGATACAACAAAGCCCATGATAGGCCTATAACCCGATACAACAAAGCCCATGATAGGCCTACGTAACCCGATACAACAAAGCCCATGATAGGCCTACGTAACCCGATACAACAAAGCCCATGATAGGCCTACGTAACCCGATACAACAAAGCCCATGATAGGCCTACGTAACCCGATACAACAAAGCCCATGATAGGCCTACGTAACCCGATACAACAGAGCCCATGATAGGCCTACATAACCTGATACAGCAAAGCCCATGATAGGCCTACATAACCTGATACAGCAAAGCCCATGATGGCCAACGTAACTCGATACAACAAAGCCCATGATAGGCCTACATAACCTGATACAGCAAAGCCCATGATAGGCCTATGTAACCCGATATAACAAAGCCCATGATAGGCCTACGTAACCCGATACAACAAAGCCCATGATAAGCCTACGTAACCCGATACAACAAAGCCCATGATAGGCCTACGTAACCCGATACAACAAAGCCCATGATAAGCCTACGTAACCTGATACAAAAAAGCCCATGATAGGCCTACGTAACCTGATACAACAAAGCCCATGATAGGCCTACATAACCTGATACAGCAAAGCCCATGATAGGCCTACATAACCTGATACAGCAAAGCCCATGATGGCCAACGTAACCCGATACAACAAATCCCATGATAGGCCTACATAACCTGATACAGCAAAGCCCATGATAGGCCTATGTAACCCGATACAACAAAGCCCATGATAGGCCTACGTAACCCGATACAACAAAGCCCATGATAAGCCTACGTAACCCGATACAACAAAGCCCATGATAGGCCTACGTAACCCGATACAACAAAGCCCATGATAAGCCTACGTAACCTGATACAAAAAAGCCCATGATAGGCCTACGTAACCCGATACAACAAAGCACATCATAGGCCTACGTAAGCCGATACAACAAAGCCCATGATAGGCCAACGTAACCTGATACAACAAAGCCCATGATAGGCCTACATAACCTGATACAGCAAAGCCCATGATAGGCCAACGTAACCTGATAAAACAAAGCCCATGATAGGCCTACGTAACCCGATACAACAAAGCTAATGATAGGCCTACATAACCTGATACAGCAAAGCCCATGATAGGCCTACATAACCTGATACAGCAAAGCCCATGATAGGCCTACGTAACCCGATACAACAAAGCCCATGATAGGCCTACGTAACCCGATACAACAAAGCCCATGATAGGCCTACGTAACCCGATACAACAAAGCCCATGATAGGCCTACATAACCTGATACAGCAAAGCCCATGATAAGCCTACGTAACCCAATACAACAAAGCCCATAATAGGCCTAAGTAACCTAGGCCTACATAACCCGATACAACAAAGCCCATGATAGGCCAACGTAACCTGATACAACAAAGCCCATGATAGGCCTACATAACCTGATACAGCAAAGCCCATGATAGGCCTACGTAACCCGATACAACAGAGCCCATGATAAGCCTACGTAACCCAATACAACAAAGCCCATGATAGGCCTACATAACCTGATACAGCAAAGCCCATGATAGGCCTACATAACCTGATACAGCAAAGCCCATGATAGGCCAACGTAACCCGATACAACAAAGCCCATGATAGGCCTATGTAACCCGATACAACAAAGCCCATGATAGGCCTACGTAACCCAATACAACAAAGCCCATGATAAGCCTACGTAACCCGATACAACAAAGCCCATGATAAGCCTACGTAACCCGATACAACAAAGCCCATGATAGGCCTACGTAACCCGATACAACAAAGCCCATGATAGGCCTACGTAACCCGATACAACAAAGCCCATGATAGGCCTACGTAACCCGATACAACAGAGCCCATGATAGGCCTACATAACCTGATACAGCAAAGCCCATGATAGGCCTACATAACCTGATACAGCAAAGCCCATGATGGCCAACGTAACTCGATACAACAAAGCCCATGATAGGCCTACATAACCTGATACAGCAAAGCCCATGATAGGCCTATGTAACCCGATATAACAAAGCCCATGATAGGCCTACGTAACCCGATACAACAAAGCCCATGATAAGCCTACGTAACCCGATACAACAAAGCCCATGATAGGCCTACGTAACCCGATACAACAAAGCCCATGATAAGCCTACGTAACCTGATACAAAAAAGCCCATGATAGGCCTACGTAACCTGATACAACAAAGCCCATGATAGGCCTACATAACCTGATACAGCAAAGCCCATGATAGGCCTACATAACCTGATACAGCAAAGCCCATGATGGCCAACGTAACCCGATACAACAAATCCCATGATAGGCCTACATAACCTGATACAGCAAAGCCCATGATAGGCCTATGTAACCCGATACAACAAAGCCCATGATAGGCCTACGTAACCCGATACAACAAAGCCCATGATAAGCCTACGTAACCCGATACAACAAAGCCCATGATAGGCCTACGTAACCCGATACAACAAAGCCCATGATAAGCCTACGTAACCTGATACAAAAAAGCCCATGATAGGCCTACGTAACCCGATACAACAAAGCACATCATAGGCCTACGTAAGCCGATACAACAAAGCCCATGATAGGCCAACGTAACCTGATACAACAAAGCCCATGATAGGCCTACATAACCTGATACAGCAAAGCCCATGATAGGCCAACGTAACCTGATAAAACAAAGCCCATGATAGGCCTACGTAACCCGATACAACAAAGCTAATGATAGGCCTACATAACCTGATACAGCAAAGCCCATGATAGGCCTACATAACCTGATACAGCAAAGCCCATGATAGGCCTACGTAACCCGATACAACAAAGCCCATGATAGGCCTACGTAACCCGATACAACAAAGCCCATGATAGACCTACGTAACCCGATACAACAAAGCCCATGATAGGCCTACATAACCTGATACAGCAAAGCCCATGATAAGCCTACGTAACCCAATACAACAAAGCCCATAATAGGCCTAAGTAACCCGATACAACAAAGCCCATGATAGGCCTACGTAGCCCAATACAACAAAGCCCATGATAGGCCTACATAACCTGATACAACAAAGCCCATGATAGGCCTACATAACCTGATACAGCAAAGCCCATGATAGGCCAACGTAACCTGATAAAACAAAGCCCATGATAGGCCTACGTAACCCGATACAACAAAGCCCATGATAGGCCTACGTAACCCGATACAACAGAGCCCATGATAAGCCTACGTAACCTGATACAACAAAGCCCATGATAGGCCTACATAACCTGATACAGCAAAGCCCATGATAGGCCTACATAACCTGATACAGCAAAGCCCATGATGGCCAACGTAACCCGATACAACAAATCCCATGATAGGCCTACATAACCTGATACAGCAAAGCCCATGATAGGCCTATGTAACCCGATACAACAAAGCTAATGATAGGCCTACATAACCTGATACAGCAAAGCCCATGATAGGCCTACATAACCTGATACAGCAAAGCCCATGATAGGCCTACGTAACCCGATACAACAAAGCTAATGATAGGCCTACATAACCTGATACAGCAAAGCCCATGATAGGCCTACATAACCTGATACAGCAAAGCCCATGATAGGCCTACGTAACCCGATACAACAAAGCCCATGATAGGCCTACGTAACCCGATACAACAAAGCCCATGATAGGCCTACGTAACCCGATACAACAAAGCCCATGATAGGCCTACATAACCTGATACAGCAAAGCCCATGATAAGCCTACGTAACCCAATACAACAAAGCCCATGATAGGCCTAAGTAACCCGATACAACAAAGCCCATGATAGGCCTACGTAGCCCAATACAACAAAGCCCATGATAGGCCTACATAACCTGATACAACAAAGCCCATGATAGGCCTACATAACCTGATACAGCAAAGCCCATGATAGGCCAACGTAACCTGATAAACAAAGCCCATGATAGGCCTACGTAACCCGATACAACAAAGCCCATGATAGGCCTACGTAACCCGATACAACAAAGCCCATGATAAGCCTACGTAACCTGATACAACAAAGCCCATGATAGGCCTACATAACCTGATACAGCAAAGCCCATGATAGGCCTACATAACCTGATACAGCAAAGCCCATGATGGCCAACGTAACCCGATACAACAAAGCCCATGATAGGCCTACATAACCTGATACAGCAAAGCCCATGATAGGCCTATGTAACCCGATACAACAAAGCCCATGATAGGCCTACGTAACCCGATACAACAAAGCCCATGATAAGCCTACGTAACCCGATACAACAAAGCCCATGATAGGCCTACGTAACCCGATACAACAAAGCCCATGATAAGCCTACGTAACCTGATACAAAAAAGCCCATGATAGGCCTACGTAACCCGATACAACAAAGCCATCATAGGCCTACGTAACCCGATACAACAAAGCCCATGATAGGCCAACGTAACCTGATACAACAAAGCCCATGATAGGCCTACATAACCTGATACAGCAAAGCCCATGATAGGCCAACGTAACCTGATAAAACAAAGCCCATGATAGGCCTACGTAACCCGATACAACAAAGCTAATGATAGGCCTACATAACCTGATACAGCAAAGCCCATGATAGGCCTACATAACCTGATACAGCAAAGCCCATGATAGGCCTACGTAACCCGATACAACAAAGCCCATGATAGGCCTACGTAACCCGATACAACAAAGCCCATGATAGGCCTACGTAACCCGATACAACAAAGCCCATGATAGGCCTACATAACCTGATACAGCAAAGCCCATGATAAGCCTACGTAACCCAATACAACAAAGCCCATGATAGGCCTACGTAACCCGATACAACAAAGCCCATGATAGGCCTACGTAACCCGATACAACAAAGCCCATGATAGGCCTACGTAACCCGATACAACAAAGCCCATGATAGGCCTACATAACCTGATACAGCAAAGCCCATGATAGGCCAACGTAACCTGATACAACAAAGCCCATGATAGGCCTACGTAACCCGATACAACAAAGCCCATGATAGGCCTACGTAACCCGATACAACAAAGCCCATGATAGGCCTACGTAACCGATACAACAAAGCCCATGATAGGCCTACATAACCTGATACACAAAGCCCATGATAGGCCACGTAACCCATACAAAGCCCATGATAGGCCACGTAACCCGATACAACAAAGCCCATGATAGGCCTACGTAACCCGATACAACAAAGCCCATGATAGGCCACGTAACCTGATACAACAAAGCCCATGATAGGCCTACGTAACCGATACAACAAAGCCCATGATAGGCCTACGTAACCCGATACAACAAAGCCCATGATAGGCCTACGTAACCCGATACAACAAAGCCCATGATAGGCCTACGTAACCCGATACAACAAAGCCCATGATAGGCCTACGTAACCCGATACAACAAAGCCCATGATAGGCCTACGTAACCCGATACAACAAAGCCCATGATAGGCCTACGTAACCCAATACAACAAAGCCCATGATAGGCCTACGTAACCCGATACAACAAAGCCCATGATAGGCCTACGTAACCCGATACAACAAAGCCCATGATAGGCCAACGTAACCCGATACAACAAAGCCCATGATAGGCCAACGTAACCTGATACAACAAAGCCCATGATAGGCCTACGTAACCCGATACAACAAAGACATGATAGGCCAACGTAACCCGATACAACAAAGCCCATGATAAGCCTACGTAACCCGATACAACAAAGCCCATGATAGGCCAACGTAACCTGATACAACAAAGCCCATGATAGGCCTACATAACCTGATACAGCAAAGCCCATGATAGGCCTACGTAACCCGATACAACAAAGCCCATGATAGGCCTACGTAACCCGATACAACAAAGCCCATGATAGGCCTACATAACCTGATACAGCAAAGCCCATGATAGGCCTACATAACCTGATACAGCAAAGCCCATGATAGGCCAACGTAACCCGATACAACAAAGCCCATGATAGGCCTACGTAACCCGATACAACAAAGCCCATGATAGGCCTACGTAACCCGATACAACAAAGCCCATGATAGGCCTACGTAACCCGATACAACAAAGCCCATGATAAGCCTACGTAACCCGATACAACAAAGCCCATGATAGGCCTACGTAACCCGATACAACAAAGCCCATGATAGGCCTACGTAACCCGATACAACAAAGCCCATGATAGGCCTACGTAACCCGATACAACAAAGCCCATGATAGGCCTACATAACCTGATACAGCAAAGCCCATGATAGGCCTACATAACCTGATACAGCAAAGCCCATGATGGCCAACGTAACTCGATACAACAAAGCCCATGATAGGCCTACATAACCTGATACAGCAAAGCCCATGATAGGCCTATGTAACCCGATATAACAAAGCCCATGATAGGCCTACGTAACCCGATACAACAAAGCCCATGATAAGCCTACGTAACCCGATACAACAAAGCCCATGATAGGCCTACGTAACCCGATACAACAAAGCCCATGATAAGCCTACGTAACCTGATACAAAAAAGCCCATGATAGGCCTACGTAACCTGATACAACAAAGCCCATGATAGGCCTACATAACCTGATACAGCAAAGCCCATGATAGGCCTACATAACCTGATACAGCAAAGCCCATGATGGCCAACGTAACCCGATACAACAAATCCCATGATAGGCCTACATAACCTGATACAGCAAAGCCCATGATAGGCCTATGTAACCCGATACAACAAAGCCCATGATAGGCCTACGTAACCCGATACAACAAAGCCCATGATAAGCCTACGTAACCCGATACAACAAAGCCCATGATAGGCCTACGTAACCCGATACAACAAAGCCCATGATAAGCCTACGTAACCTGATACAAAAAAGCCCATGATAGGCCTACGTAACCCGATACAACAAAGCACATCATAGGCCTACGTAAGCCGATACAACAAAGCCCATGATAGGCCAACGTAACCTGATACAACAAAGCCCATGATAGGCCTACATAACCTGATACAGCAAAGCCCATGATAGGCCAACGTAACCTGATAAAACAAAGCCCATGATAGGCCTACGTAACCCGATACAACAAAGCTAATGATAGGCCTACATAACCTGATACAGCAAAGCCCATGATAGGCCTACATAACCTGATACAGCAAAGCCCATGATAGGCCTACGTAACCCGATACAACAAAGCCCATGATAGGCCTACGTAACCCGATACAACAAAGCCCATGATAGGCCTACGTAACCCGATACAACAAAGCCCATGATAGGCCTACATAACCTGATACAGCAAAGCCCATGATAAGCCTACGTAACCCAATACAACAAAGCCCATATAGGCCTAAGTAACCCGATACAACAAAGCCCATGATAGGCCTACGTAGCCCAATACAACAAAGCCCATGATAGGCCTACATAACCTGATACAACAAAGCCCATGATAGGCCTACATAACCTGATACAGCAAAGCCCATGATAGGCCAACGTAACCTGATAAAACAAAGCCCATGATAGGCCTACGTAACCCGATACAACAAAGCCCATGATAGGCCTACGTAACCCGATACAACAAAGCCCATGATAAGCCTACGTAACCTGATACAACAAAGCCCATGATAGGCCTACATAACCTGATACAGCAAAGCCCATGATAGGCCTACATAACCTGATACAGCAAAGCCCATGATGGCCAACGTAACCCGATACAACAAATCCCATGATAGGCCTACATAACCTGATACAGCAAAGCCCATGATAGGCCTATGTAACCCGATACAACAAAGCTAATGATAGGCCTACATAACCTGATACAGCAAAGCCCATGATAGGCCTACATAACCTGATACAGCAAAGCCCATGATAGGCCTACGTAACCCGATACAACAAAGCTAATGATAGGCCTACATAACCTGATACAGCAAAGCCCATGATAGGCCTACATAACCTGATACAGCAAAGCCCATGATAGGCCTACGTAACCCGATACAACAAAGCCCATGATAGGCCTACGTAACCCGATACAACAAAGCCCATGATAGACCTACGTAACCCGATACAACAAAGCCCATGATAGGCCTACATAACCTGATACAGCAAAGCCCATGATAAGCCTACGTAACCCAATACAACAAAGCCCATGATAGGCCTAAGTAACCCGATACAACAAAGCCCATGATAGGCCTACGTAACCCGATACAACAAAGCCCATGATAGGCCTACATAACCTGATACAACAAAGCCCATGATAGGCCTACATAACCTGATACAGCAAAGCCCATGATAGGCCAACGTAACCTGATACAACAAAGCCCATGATAGGCCTACGTAACCCGATACAACAAAGCCCATGATAGGCCTACGTAACCCGATACAACAAAGCCCATGATAAGCCTACGTAACCTGATACAACAAAGCCCATGATAGGCCTACATAACCTGATACAGCAAAGCCCATGATAGGCCTACATAACCTGATACAGCAAAGCCCATGATGGCCAACGTAACCCGATACAACAAAGCCCATGATAGGCCTACTAACCTGATACAACAAAGCCCATGATAGGCCTACGTAACCCGATACAACAAAGCCCATGATAGGCCTACGTAACCCGATACAACAAAGCCCATGATAAGCCTACGTAACCCGATACAACAAAGCCCATGATAGGCCTACGTAACCCGATACAACAAAGCCCATGATAAGCCTACGTAACCTGATACAAAAAAGCCCATGATAGGCCTACGTAACCCGATACAACAAAGCACATCATAGGCCTACGTAACCCGATACAACAAAGCCCATGATAGGCACCCCATGATAGGCCAACGTAACCTGATACAACAAAGCCCATGATAGGCCTACGTAACCCGATACAACAAAGCCCATGATAGGCCTACGTAACCGATACACAAAGCCCATGATAGGCCTACATAACCTGATACAACAAAGCCCATGATAGGCCTACGTAACCCGATACAACAAAGCCCATGATAGGCCTACGTAACCCGATACAACAAAGCCCATGATAGGCCTACGTAACCCGATACAACAAAGCCCATGATAGGCCTACGTAACCTGATACAACAAAGCCCATGATAGGCCTACGTAACCCGATACAACAAAGCCCATGATAGGCCTACGTAACCCGATACAACAAAGCCCATGATAGGCCTACGTAACCCGATACAACAAAGCCCATGATAGGCCTACGTAACCCGATACAACAAAGCCCATGATAGGCCTACATAACCTGATACAGCAAAGCCCATGATAGGCCTACATAACCTGATACAGCAAAGCCCATGATGGCCACGTAACCGATACAACAAAGCCCATGATAGGCCTACATAACCTGATACAGCAAAGCCCATGATAGGCCTACGTAACCCGATACAACAAAGCCCATGATAGGCCTACGTAACCCGATACAACAAAGCCCATGATAAGCCTACGTAACCCGATACAACAAAGCCCATGATAGGCCTACGTAACCCGATACAACAAAGCCCATGATAGGCCTACGTAACCTGATACAACAAAGCCCATGATAGGCCTACGTAACCTGATACAACAAAGCCCATGATAGGCCTACATAACCTGATACAGCAAAGCCCATGATAGGCCTACATAACCTGATACAGCAAAGCCCATGATAGGCCAACGTAACCGTGTGGTACATAACCTGATACAGCAAAGCCCATGATAGGCCTAGTAACCCGATACAACAAAGCCCATGATAGGCCTACGTAACCCGATACAACAAAGCCCATGATAGGCCTACGTAACCCGATACAACAAAGCCCATGATAGGCCTACGTAACCCGATACAACAAAGCCCATGATAAGCCTACGTAACCTGATACAACAAAGCCCATGATAGGCCTACGTAACCCGATACAACAAAGCCCATGATAGGCCTACGTAACCCGATACAACAAAGCCCATGATAGGCCTACGTAACCCGATACAACAAAGCCCATGATAGGCCTACGTAACCCGATACAACAAAGCCCATGATAGGCCTACGTAACCCGATACAACAAAGCCCATGATAGGCCAACGTAACCTGATACAACAAAGCCCATGATAGGCCTACATAACCTGATACAGCAAAGCCCATGATAGGCCTACGTAACCCGATACAACAGAGCCCATGATAAGCCTACGTAACCCAATACAACAAAGCCCATGATAGGCCTACATAACCTGATACAGCAAAGCCCATGATAGGCCTACATAACCTGATACAGCAAAGCCCATGATAGGCCAACGTAACCCGATACAACAAAGCCCATGATAGGCCTATGTAACCCGATACAACAAAGCCCATGATAGGCCTACGTAACCCGATACAACAAAGCCCATGATAGGCCTACGTAACCTGATACAACAAAGCCCATGATAGGCCTACGTAACCCGATACAACAAAGCCCATGATAGGCCTACGTAACCCGATACAACAAAGCCCATGATAGGCCTACGTAACCCGATACAACAAAGCCCATGATAGGCCTACGTAACCCGATACAACAAAGCCCATGATAGGCCTACGTAACCCGATACAACAAAGCCCATGATAGGCCTACGTAACCCGATACAACAAAGCCCATGATAGGCCTACGTAACCCGATACAACAAAGCCCATGATAGGCCTACGTAACCCGATACAACAAAGCCCATGATAGGCCTACATAACCGATACAGCAAAGCCCATGATAGGCCTACGTAACCTGATACAACAAAGCCCATGATAGGCCTACGTAACCCGATACAACAAAGCCCATGATAGGCCTACGTAACCCGATACAACAAAGCCCATGATAGGCCTACGTAACCCGATACAACAAAGCCCATGATAGGCCTACGTAACCTGATACAACAAAGCCCATGATAGGCCTACGTAACCCGATACAACAAAGCCCATGATAGGCCTACGTAACCCGATACAACAAAGCCCATGATAAGCCTACGTAACCCGATACAACAAAAAGCCCATGATAGGCCTACGTAACCTGATACAACAAAGCCCATGATAGGCTACTCCCAATACAACAAAGCCCATGATAGGCCTACATAACCTGATACAGCAAAGCCCATGATAGGCCAACGTAACCCGATACAACAAAGCCCATGATAGGCCTACATAACCTGATACAGCAAAGCCCATGATAGGCCTACGTAACCCGATACAACAAAGCCCATGATAGGCCTACGTAACCCGATACAACAAAGCCCATGATAGGCCTACGTAACCGATACAACAAAGCCCATGATAGGCCTACGTAACCTGATACAACAAAGCCCATGATAGGCCTACGTAACCCGATACAACAAAGCCCATGATAGGCCTACGTAACCCGATACAACAAAGCCCATGATAGGCCTACGTAACCTGATACAACAAAGCCCATGATAGGCCTACGTAACCTGATACAGCAAAGCCCATGATAGGCCTACGTAACCCGATACAACAAAGCCCATGATAGGCCTACGTAACCCGATACAACAAAGCCCATGATAGGCCTACATAACCTGATACAGCAAAGCCCATGATAGGCCTACATAACCTGATACAGCAAAGCCCATGATAGGCCTACGTAACCCGATACAACAAAGCCCATGATAGGCCTACGTAACCCGATACAACAAAGCCCATGATAGGCCTACGTAACCCGATACAACAAAGCCCATGATAGGCCTACGTAACCCGATACAACAAAGCCCATGATAGGCCTACGTAACCCGATACAACAAAGCCCATGATAGGCCTACGTAACCCGATACAACAAAGCCCATGATAGGCCTACGTAACCCGATACAACAAAGCCCATGATAGGCCTACGTAACCCGATACAACAAAGCCCATGATAGGCCTACATAACCTGATACAGCAAAGCCCATGATAAGCCTACGTAACCCAATACAACAAAGCCCATGATAGGCCTACTTAACCCAATACAACAAAGCCCATGATAGGCCTACGTAACCCGATACAACAAAGCCCATGATAGGCCTATGTAACCCGATACAACAACGCCCATGATACGCCTACGTAACCTGATACAACAAAGCCCATGATAGGCCTACATAACCCGATACAACAAAGCCCATGATAGGCCTACGTAACCCGATACAACAAAGCCCATGATAGGCCTACGTAACCCGATACAACAAAGCCCATGATAGGCCTACATAACCTGATACAGCAAAGCCCATGATAAGCCTACGTAACCCAATACAACAAAGCCCATGATAGGCCTACTTAACCCAATACAACAAAGCCCATGATAGGCCTACGTAACCCGATACAACAAAGCCCATGATAGGCCTATGTAACCCGATACAACAACGCCCATGATACGCCTACGTAACCTGATACAACAAAGCCCATGATAGGCCTACATAACCCGATACAACAAAGCCCATGATAGGCCTACGTAACCCGATACAACAAAGCCCATGATAGGCCTACGTAACCCGATACAACAAAGCCCATGATAGGCCTACGTAACCCGATACAACAAAGCCCATGATAGGCCTACGTAACCCGATACAACAAAGCCCATGATAGGCCTACGTAACCCGATACAACAAAGCCCATGATAGGCCTACGTAACCCGATACAACAAAGCCCATGATAGGCCTACGTAACCCGATACAACAAAGCCCATGATAGGCCTACGTAACCCGATACAACAAAGCCCATGATAGGCCTACGTAACCCGATACAACAAAGCCCATGATAGGCCTACGTAACCTGATACAACAAAGCCCATGATAGGCCTACGTAACCCGATACAACAAAGCCCATGATAGGCCTACGTAACCCGATACAACAAAGCCCAT
>CM026387.1:37786294-37928778 GCA_014843695.1 Archivesica marissinica
GTCATGTGAGAGCAACCTCTGTATGTAAACGTATTAATTACTTCGATGTCATGTTGCGTACCTACTGAGATGGTGATGGTTATAAATTGTTCTCGCATTTCCCAGATAAGGTTATTTAGGGTCAACTGTCAACCATATAACCTCATACAGTTTGGATTCATTATTGGAGGCATTCCGAGCAGAGAATTAACGTGGGTCATACTAAATCATAGGATTTATTCGGAGATAGCCATCAGACGGGTTTTATAATTACCTGCGTCAGTGTTTGGTTCAGTGCTTAAGTATTTCTATGGCATTCCAGGCAACTAATGACGTATTTTGTAGTAAATACTGATGTAAACGAATTTAGCCTTCATTTTGTGTACTGCTGGTGTTGGGGGAGTTGCTTAAACTGAGATGTATCGTACTGTTGTATCTGGGTTCCGTGTATTTCTCTCGCATTTCTAGATAAGGTTATTTAGGGTCACCTGACAAACCTATAACCTCATACCGCTTGGATTCAGTTAATTATGTTACAGGGCATGGAACAACACGTATTAGACATTTATATTAATAGTTGTTTCACTCTATACGATAAAATACGTGTATTTTATTCGTGTTTCATATACGCTATGGCTATGTCTAGTGACATGCCATTCTAAAACGTATATTACGGATTATTAATAATTTATCGCGTTTTTATGGAAGTATACGTAACGATATATATTATTCATTTTCGTACATAGGTTAAGTTTGTAATTATGATTTCTTACTCGATAAAAACGTACGCCTAGCTCGAATAATATAATGAACTTACCCGTATATTCGTTGAAGCCGCTTGAGGACTGAGACTGTTCTAATCGGTCTATATTTATATAGAAGCGTTGGTTATTTATGGATCGGTTCTTAGTCTATATTTATAGAATGGTACGAGATCGCTATTTATAAAGCTATTACCAATAGGCTATATAGTGACGCGTATACTAAAAAAAGCAAAGAGCTCGGTAGTTGAGCGCTACGTCATCAATAATGACGCGTATACCAAAAAAGCAAAGAGCTGCCCGTTACTAGATCGTCCGATACGCCTTCGTACACAGAGCTCGATAGTTGCGCGATACGTCATCAGGTGACTAACAATAAACGCGCACGCGCGTGATCTACGTTATATTACCTTATATGCAAATTAGTTACTATAAATAGAAAAAAGCAAAGAGCTGCATGTACTACTCACAGTAGTCCAATATTAATAATAAATATATGCAATGGGTATATATATTTGTAAATCAATGTTATCAGTTAATTTATCATCCTGCAACATCCTGGTTAGGGAACAACAGTGAAAACACAGGATTAAAATGACTTACTTACATTATATATATCCCTGTTGGTTTAAACTAATTATTTAATCGACATTGTATAACATAATTTACAACAAATAATTTTTTACACAATAAATACAAGTGGATTGAAATTATATTAAAAACTAATAATTCCTGTTTAAATTGACTGCCACAATTTCCGTTGCAATCATACATGTTTGACACGCCACATCGCGACTCTTTAACCATCACATATGCTCCTCCCACATATAAAACAAGGACTGATCATCCATTGGTGATTTGTATTCTTTGTTCAGCCTTACGTACGATCCCTTTTGCAATATGGCGGCCATCGAATGCAAACCATGCATCAACAGTATGTTAAATTTACCGGGTTACGGATTCTATATAAACAATGTCAAACATTTGTTGTTCGTGTTTTTAATATTATTAGTTTTATACACCATTTAGAGCATTTTGATTCACGTTGCAATGTCACTGTATGTCACTGGTTGTTGATTTACTCCATCCACGTGAACAAAATATAACATTTCAACCGCGACACGCTTCACTGAAATGTGAATTTTAAAAAGTTGCACTAAAATATGAATTAAATTCAAATACTCTCAACAAATATACCTTCACAGGCTTCAATTTATAACATGTTTTTGGGTCACTCTGAAAGTGGGGACGCCATGTTCAAACACGCGTTTAGCGCGAATTCAACAGAAATAAAACTAATGTGTTTACCACATCCCACCCGCTTGCTTAGCGGTATTTCAGTTTGTTTATCCTAGCCCTGTCAACCATGTAGGCGGTACCCGCTTGCTTTATGAGTCATCGTCTAAACGTAACGATGTAGTTTTGTTTATAGTCGCCACCGCATAAATGCATTTGGGCGACTGTATTTTCTAAGATGGTTATGTCCCAAGGTGATTCTTCTTGTCCTAAGGTGATTCTTCTTGTCCTAAGGTGATTCTTCTGTGGTGGTTATTCGATGATGATTATACGTGTTCTGCGATGATTATTCCTAGGCTTCTATGATGATTATTCCTGTTCTTCTACGTTGATTAGTTCGGTATTCTGTGTAGCTTATGAAGACGTCATCAGGTGGTTACTTCTTTCTGTGCCGGCCAGGTTGACAAGGCCTGGTCTGTACGTGGTCCTTTGTAGGGCCACACTCCTCACTGTTGGTCACCCCGCAGCAGCATTAATACGGATCTGACAAGTTAGACATCTGGTCGTCGATTGTCGCAAACGAGTCTACTAAACTCCGGTGTAGCTCGGGGGAGCGTGGATCCACGACTGTTGCCGCTCCCTCAGGTCCGCCGTCTCGTCTATCCGCCGGAGAAGTAAAAGAAGGAAGAGAAAGTGTCGAAAAAAGCCGGTGAAGATATAGTGCCAAAATATCACTATCTAGAGTGACCACTATCTAGAAGAGCTGGTGGATCTGTCCTGATGTGCTGTAGCCATGGATCCACATGCTGGCGAGCCTCCCCTTCACAAGATCGACGACCAGAAGATCCCAGAATCCTACGCTGCTGCTGCGGAATGTGCCCCGGTCACGACGTGCACGTCGTGAGGAGATCGACCGGGAGTCTTCGTCTTTAAAAAATCAAGCCTTTTATAAAATTATGAAAGATGCACATACTACATTCATTGCTTGTTTTGGCATGGTGTATGTTTTCGTTATCTCTTTATTTATGTTAATGCATATATACTAGTATTAATGGAAATCTGTAATGACATAACTAGTATTATAGATACTAAATATTACTTTCATATGTATATAGTGTCACACGTACACATGCGTACACATGCGTATCACTGCATTTGTAGCTAAGCTAGCAACAATGTTAGACCCGTTTTTTTATATATATTATTTATATTATCTATGCAATAATTTGTTTTCTATTATAAAATTAGTATATATACTTGCTTAGTAAACTATATAAATCTAGCACACATTGACCAAAAAATACAAATACATGATTGTAAGCAGATGTGACCACTTTTATATCTACTATACATATATATAGGATCACATTCATATCTACTATACCTATATATAGGATCACATTTATATATACTATACCTATATATAGGATCACATTCATATCTACTATACCTATATATAGGATCACATTTATATCTACTATACCTATATATAGGATCACATTCATATCTATTATACCTATATATAGGATCACATTTATATCTACTATACCTATATATAGCAGCACTTTTATATCTACTATACCTATATATAGGATCACATTTATATCTTCTATACCTATATATAGGATCACATTTATATCTACTATACCTATATATAGAATCACATTCATATCTACTATACCTATATATAGGATCACATTTATATCTACTATACCTATATATAGGATCACATTTATATCTACTATAACTATATATAGCAGCACTTTTATATCTACTATACCTATATATAGGATCACATTTATATCTTCTATACCTATATATAGGATCACATTTATATCTACTATACCTATATATAGGATCACATTTATATCTACTATACCTATATATATGATCACATTTATATCTGCTATACCTATATATAGGATCACATTTATATCTACTATACCTATACATAGGATCACATTCATATCTACTATACCTATATATAGGATCACATTTATATCTACTATACCTATATATAGCAGCACTTTTATATCTACTATACCTATATATAGGATCACATTTATATCTACTATACCTATATATAGGATCACATTCATATCTACTATACCTATATATAGGATCACTTTTATATCTACTATACCTATATATAGGATCACTTTTATATCTACTATACCTATATATAGGATCACATTTATATCTACTATACCTATATATAGGATCACATTTATATCTACTATACCTATATATAGGATCACATTTATATCTACTATACCTATATATAGGATCACATTTATATCTACTATAACTATATATAGCAGCACTTTTATATCTACTATACCTATATATAGGATCACATTCATATCTACTATAACTATATATAGCAGCACTTTTATATCTACCATACCTCAAACATAGTCAAACTTCAAATGTCACGACCATATCACTTCTGCAAGTTACACTTCAAATGTCACAACCATATCACTTCTGCAAGTTACACTTCAAATGTCACAACCATATCACTTCTGCAAGTTACACTTCAAATGTCACAACCATATCACTTCTGCAAGTTACACTTCAAATGTCACAACCATATAACTGCTGCAAGTTACACTTCAAATGTCACGACCATATCACGTCTGCAAGTTACACTTCAAATGTCACAACCATATCACTTCTGCAAGTTACACTTCAAATGTCACGACCATATCACGTCTGCAAGTTACTCTTCAAATGTCACGACCATATCACTTCTGCAAGTTACACTTCAAATATCACGACCATATCACGTCTGCAAGTTACACTTCAAATATCACGACCATATAACTTCATTTACTTACACTTCAAATGTCACGACCATATCACGTCTGCAAGTTACTCTTCAAATGTCACGACCATATCACTTCTGCAAGTTACACTTCAAATATCACGACCATATCACGTCTGCAAGTTACACTTCAAATGTCACGACCATATCACTTCTGCAAGTTACACTTCAAATATCACGACCATATCACGTCTGCAAGTTACACTTCAAATATCACGACCATATCACGTCTGCAAGTTACACTTCAAATGTCACGACCATATAACTTCATTTACTTACACTTCAAATGTCACGACCATATCACGTCTGCAAGTTACACTTCAAATGTCACGACCATATCACTTCTGCAAGTTACACTTCAAATATCAAAAATATAACTTCTGCAAGTTACACTTCAAATGTCACGACCATATCACGTCTGCAAGTTACTCTTCAAATGTCACGACCATATCACTTCTGCAAGTTACACTTCAAATATCACGACCATATCACGTCTGCAAGTTACACTTCAAATGTCACGACCATATCACTTCTGCAAGTTACACTTCAAATATCACGACCATATCACGTCTGCAAGTTACACTTCAAATATCACGACCATATCACGTCTGCAAGTTACACTTCAAATGTCACGACCATATAACTTCATTTACTTACACTTCAAATGTCACGACCATATCACGTCTGCAAGTTACTCTTCAAATGTCACGACCATATCACTTCTGCAAGTTACACTTCAAATATCACGACCATATCACGTCTGCAAGTTACACTTCAAATGTCACGACCATATAACTTCATTTACTTACACTTCAAATATCACGACCATATCACTTCTGCAAGTTACACTTCAAATGTCACGACCATATAACTTCATTTACTTACACTTCAAATGCCACGACCATATCACTTATACTTCAAATGTCACGACCATATCAATCCTGTCAGTTACACATCAAATGTCACGACCACATCACTTCATTTAGTTACACTTCATTTAGTTACACTTCAAATGTCACGACCATATCACTTCATTTAGTAACACTTCAAATGTCACGACCATATCACTTCATATAGCTACACGTCAAATGTCACGACCATTTCACTTCATATAGCTACACGTCAAATGTCACGACCATTTCACTTCAATTAGTCACACTTCAAATGTCACGACCATATCACTTCATTTAGTAACACTTCAAATGTCACGACCATATCACTTCATTTAGTAACACTTCAAATGTCACGACCATTTCACTTCAATTAGTTACACGTCAAATGTCACGACCATATCACTTCATTTAGTCACACTTCAAATGTCACGACCATATCACTTCATTTAGTTGCATGTCAAATGTCACGATAATATCACTTCAATTAATTACACGTCAAATGTCACGATAATATCACTTCAATTAGTTACACGTCAAATGTCACGACCATATCACTTCATTTAATTGCATGTCAAACGTCACGACCATATCACTTCATTTAATTGCATGTCAAATGTCACGACCATATCACGTCATTTAGTTGCATTTCAAATCTCACGATAATATCACTCCAATAATTTCCATTCAAATGTCACGATAATATCACTTCAATTAGTTACACGTCAAATGTCAAGACCATATCACTTCATTTAGTTGCATGTCAAATGTCACGACCATATCACTTCATTTAGTTGCATGTCAAATGTCACGATAATATCACTTCAATTAGTTACACGTCAAATGTCACGACCATATCACTTCATTTAGTTGCATGTCAAATGTCACGATAATATCACTTCAATTAGTTACACGTCAAATGTCACGATAATATCACTTCAATTAATTACACTTCAAATGTCACGACCATATAACTTCTGTAAGTTACAGTATAAAACAGTCGCTGCTGACATATCACTTCGATAAGTTACACGTCAAAGGTCACAAACATATCATGTCCGCTGGATGTGTCGAAAACTTTCATATGAGGATGCGATTGCTGTGGTACGCCGGTGGTTCTACCCGGGTGCCCGTCCATGTCGCCAATGCTGCTCGGAGGCTACACCAATACTAGCTGGAGAGTCGCCGTATGACCTAAGTAAAGTTGTCAACGAAGCCTTAAAGTTCGTTCTTCCATTTGGCGAGCTTGTGGTGGACACGTTGGTGTATCTGGGTCAAACATGTCTTCCAAAATATCACCACACTCAAGTGATTATACGATTATCTTACTAAGCGTAGCTGCCAACAATCATCAAACCTGTCTTAAGTATCCAGCCAATGGAATCACAGAAGGTGGCTGCTTAGCACAGGTACCTGCTTAATAGAAGTCAAATGTATAATAACACAACATACTTGTATTGTGAGTCTAGAAACGTGCAGCTTAACACAGGTTGTGGTTAACTATTTTCGGTAAATAAATAACCTGATCGATGGTTAATCGTTGCCAATGAGAGCTATGCAGAAGCATACCATGCGAGTCGTATAGTTTTACGCAAATATAATCAAGCATTCATTAAAATTTAATTGCAGATGTTCTGTTATATTTCAGGAACTGGTATGTCTTGTCGCATATTGTTCCTGATACAAGGGGACAACTGCTCCAAGGCCGGATTTTGAAGGTAATCCTGCAAACCAATACCATTTAACCCATTCAACACCAAGTAACTGACATGGACTGGTCCATGATATTTTTAGACCAATAAATTAATAACAAAATTACATTTGGATCAGGTCATTTATCAAAATGGGTAAAAAAATTCTAAAAATAATTATATTACTTGAAAAAAGTGCAGATCCTGATGAGACGGCTCGTCATCTGGATCTAAACTTTTTTGTAAGCCTATTTAGAGGTATGTGGTGTTGAAAGGGTTAAGTATTCAATAACAACGGCTGGGACCCATTGCTGGTGGTCAATCAATTTGAAGTCGCAAACGGTGGGTTTTAGCCTGGGAACAGGCGTTGATATATTTTGGCCTGGTCAGTGATATAAATATATTTTAACATCGATACCATTAGTTGGGCCGTATTGAGTTTCTGACAATGTCATATGATTATCCAATAAAATATGATTAAAAAAAGAAAAAAAGACAATATCATTTTACCAGAAGTAAGTTAGTGACAAATCGACAGACTGGAACCCAGGCTATGTGAATCGACAGACTGGAACCCAGGCTATGTGAATCGACAGACTGGAACCCAGGCTATGTGGTTTTGAACATTTAATATGAGTGCACGTGTAATTACATTTACTTGATATTTACGCATTTTCTTCTTTGAAAAGTTATAGCGTGTACCCCATAAACAAAGCACCTGTTACTGAGAACATTCCAGTTCCGGAAGTAAACAAACGTACGTGAATAAACAAAGATCTATTCCAATGGTCCTACAGTACCTTTATACTTGCCGATGTAGTTTCGCTTTAAATTTATCATTATTAAATGTTATTTAGCACTGTTTAGGGCCTAACAATATATATTTTGAAACAATGAAGTACAGAATAACATTACTATATCGAATCTGAAAAACAGAATAATGTATGCAGATAAATTGTCCAGGGCTTGACAAATCCACTCGTCCGCTCGTATTTACGAGTGACTTTTCGATCTGGACGAGTAGAAATTCCAAGTCGCTTGCCCAGTCGGACGAGTGAAAATTTCAGCTAAATATCCAATATAAATCGTAGGAACAAAATAAAATAATATCCGTTTTACTTTCTTCGGAATGATTACCAGGCGTGATAATGGGAAATCACCGAGGATATATTAATGTGTTTATGCTGCCACATAATTGCATTTATTAATAAATTAAAGTGCAATTCTGACGATTTTTAATTTTCCTAAAATACATGGGACGAGTGATAGTCCAATCTGGACGAGTGGAACAGTGGCATCACTCGCCCAGTAGGACGAGTAAGAAATTAAAAATGTGTCGAGGCCTGTTGTCTCTTATCAATTTCTAAAGATGACAATGAGGTGGTGGGTGCTGTATAACTAGGAGGTTCACATAATATGTATGCATACTATTTACACGGACAAACACAAAACAAATAAGAACAATTACCCCACCCCTGTGTATACACTGCACGACTGAGAGCATGTCTCTTTTCTATGCCATAGAGTAATGCCCCTCCCTATGAGTTTAGGCTGATATTGTACTAAATAAGTTACATACTTCGTCAGTAGAAATTGATGTTTATTTCTTAAACATATTTAGTTTATATTATCCACTTATTATAAAGCCCAGTACTAACCATTCTTATCATATTCACGTTTCCAGAAAATGTGTACAACTATGTAATTATGATGTTCACAAATGTAATTCTGATTGTGTGTGTGTGTTTTATGTGCATTTATCGTCGCTACCGGTTGCCCACATCCTCTGGTTGAGACCCATTCCAGAGGTCTCCTCTGGTTGAGACCCATTCCAGAGGTCTCCTCTGGTTCTTTTAAGTGCACAGGATAACGTGTAACCACCCGGCTTACTCGTCTACCTTATCTGAGGGAGGGTTGTAATTAGGTCCATGAAAGTAGTAAGTTGTAACGACGGGGCCGGTTTCAACATTTAATATATACATATAACCGAGTCCGCCACCGTGGTCGAGTGGTTAAGGTCGCTGACTTGTATACCACTGTAACCTATCATCACTGATGGTCACGGGTTCGAGCCCCGCTCAGGCCGTGTCTCATTTATATGAAAAAGTTGGCAGTTTCTTACGGAGGTTGGTGCACCCAAGTACTGGTTAACCGCTGGAGCCTGCCCAAGACACGTGTTGTTAGGTAAACTGCCCGCCGGCGATATAGCCCAAAATGGTGCTGATGCTGGCGTAAAACCCGAAGTATAACATAAATAACATATAACCGTTTACCTCTTACAGGTTTACGATTTACAGCTTTCAGCTTACACTCATTCTAGTGTCTCGCTGTCACACTCTCACCACCCCGGTGTATGTTAGAACATTAAACCCTTGAAAACTCTTCATATTTTAAAAACTAATAAGCTTGGCAGAAAGATGCCTTCTCGTACAATATTAAAACTCTTGCTAAAGTTCTTTCCCAGAAGCCAATTCGGTATATATATAAAACCACAGAAGCGTAACCAAATCAAGTAGACAACTCTTACACTGACCATTGCATCCAATCCTATCAGAGTTGTCTCCCGCTTATATAAAGCACTAACACATGACCTGGGTTTTAAGTCCCACATGAAGACTGTTAATAGTATA
Source organism: Archivesica marissinica (assembly GCA_014843695.1). Taxonomy (NCBI): domain Eukaryota; kingdom Metazoa; phylum Mollusca; class Bivalvia; order Venerida; family Vesicomyidae; genus Archivesica; species Archivesica marissinica. The sequence continues at coordinate 37,796,309 of CM026387.1, forward strand.
AGGGTCAAACGGGGGATCTGACTGAGGTGAACCTAATGAAGCCTTATAGTGTTTGCCACAGGTGTGAAAATCCCCATGGTAAAGCAATAAAACCTAATTGTTATGACACTGCAGACGGATCTGTAGTCTAGTGGTAACACGCTGGACTGGTAATCCAGGGATCGCAGGTTCGATCCCCCGTCTGACCCTAATAAAATTAACAGTCTTTCAGATGGGTCGTTAAACCGAGGTCTCGTGTCGGTGCTGTACACCGTGCACGTAAAAGAACCACAGGCGACTCTGGAATGGGTCTCTGTCTGTATCATTGCACTATCCTCCAAAAATCTAAAATGACTAATCTCTTCAGGAGGCGTCGCTCATATGGGCAACCGGTAGCGACGATAAATAAACGTAAAACACACACTGCAATCAACTGTGACACTTCCTGTGTTCCCAATACTGTTTACATGTTTTATATCATTCATAATTAATAAGTGATATTTTATTATTGTTATGAGTAACGACAAACATTATGTTATATAGCATTCCTATGTATTCAGTGCAACAAACTGTTCCATGCATAAAATATGATCCAATTAGCGAAGCGACCGAGAACATTTTCCAGAGTTCTAACATAATATAATACTCTGAAAGTGTATCGTAGCCCATACTCTGAAAGTGTATCGTAGCCCATACTCTGAAAGTGTATCGTAGTCCATATTTAAACGAATGCCCCGTCCCCCGATAAACCCGCCTCTAGCTAACCCTAACAACTTTCGCGTCTTCGTCCCTGCTAAGAAACTAGTCTATTGGAAACTCTCTAGCAAGAATATTCATTTATCAATGGTCTCCTATCGACCTGCATAATTATAGCATTTCCAGAAACTATGCGGTTCCAGTATGTCATAGATGGGTGTACAATTCATAGATGTGTGTACATTTTAAAATATTAAAACGGATAGGAAAAATGCAGAAGGTATGCATACTAATTTATATTATATTGTATAATATATAACCTACTTTGCAATGTAAATCACACACACACACACACACACACACACACACACACACACACACACCACACACCACACACACACCACACACACACAAACACACACACACACACACACCACACCACACACACACACACACACACACACACACACACCACACACACACACACACACACACACACACACACACACACACACACACACACACACACACACACACCACACACACACACACCACACACACCACACACACACACACCACACACACACACACCACACACACACACACACACACACACACACACACACCCACACACACACACACACACCACACACACACACACACCACACACCACACACACCACACACACCACACACACACACACACACACACACACACACACACACACACACACACACACACACACACACACACACACACACACACACACACCACACACACACACACACACACACACACACACACACACACCACACACACCCACACACACCACACACACACACACACACACACACACACACACACACACACACACACACACACACACACCACACACACACACACACACACACCACACACACACCCACACACACCCACACACCACACACACACACACACACACACACACACACACACCACACACACCACACACACACACACACACACCCACACACACACACACCACCACACACACACACACACCACACCACACACACACACACACACACACACACACACACACACACACACACACACACACACACACACACCACACACACACACACACACACACACACACACACACACACACACACACACACACACACCACACACCACACACACACACACACACACACACACACACACACACACACACACACACACACACACACACACACACACACACACACACACACACACACACACACACACACACACACACACACACACACACACACACACACACACACACACACACACACACACACACACACACACACGTTCTCCGCGGTACGTAGACTAGTATAGAGGAGAACAGATGTCTTAACATAGCGATACACAAAATCAGTGGACCATTTTGTGCACGTGACTTTTAGCGGTTATTCGGTAGCGAATAAATCAGTTCTACGCAAGTTTTCAAGCTAGAAACATCTACTTTATGCTGTTCAAATTTATAATGATGAAACAGACAAATGACATTCTGTTATGTTCATGTTTTGGGTATATAGAAAAACTTCTGAACAGGGTCCGGTCCGTATGTTCAGTATTCCGAGAAATAGCCTCAGGAGTCGAAAATCCGAGTACGAATATGTAATCGTATTGTAAATATCGTCTTCTACAAGATATTGAACATGGATATCGAAGATATTTTGTCAGTCAAATATATGAAACATCGCTGAGGTACATTGGATACAGTTTTCCAGAGTTTTTTACATTATCATTAATGTTTTTTACCTCTGGTTTTTACACTGGTCCCGTGTATCTCAGAGTCTGTACCGAGGTTATGTTTCATATATATATTCGACTATATGTATTATACATGTATGTATTATAGTCAGGGATGTATTTCATACACGTAGTACAAGGGTTGACTTGTCTTCCCGCTCACTAGTCGCACAATAAAGTATACACTTGCCATTGCAATAGGTGTTTGTTGTTTTGTGGTTAGGTCTGTTAAGACTAAAATATGTGTACTATGGTTATACCATGAAGATTAATAATAGGTGGGTCTGTATAAAACGCAGACATTTCTGCAGACTGTAACTTGCAGACTAGTGTGTGTACACGTGTATGTGGGATTTCTAGGCATTTCATAGTTGATTTGTTAACTAGAGAAATCTACCCAACTATGACAACCCCTCTAAATCGAATACCCCCTCCAAATCGAACTGTACCTCTGATCCACGGGGGCGTTCGGTTTAGAGGGGTTTCACTGTACTAACAAAGCACTGTTACCTCCTCCTGTGAAAGCCGACCGTTCCGCTCGACTACCGTGTATGTTATCAAGGTTGTATGTGTGGCAGGCCTGATTATGACCTCTAGACCGGATGAACCGGTTATTCGTGTATGTCTGCGTGTGTGTAGACACCATAAACTACGCATAGTTATAGACCGTGTTTTCAATATTCATCAAAAGAGTAAAAAATAATTTTCCAAACATCTATACCATATCTAAAAAGACTATGGAATGCATAGCGTCCGTGGTCCAGTGGTACAGCGTCGGAGATGGGATGGGCTTATATTGAGAAACCAAAGTATGTGAACCGTTCTGTTAGATTATTAGCAGCTACATAGTATGCGCAAATCACTCTAAATAGTCTATCAAATTATGTTTAAGATATCTTCTCTTCTAATTCAAGTTGGCCACCATTTCGGACCTAGTTTCCCTTATACCTGTACATGTATCTATATTAATCAAGATATATTCTCTTCGAATTCAAGTTGACCACCAGTTCGGACCTAGATTCCCTTATACCTGTACATGTATCTATATTAATCAAGATATCTTCTCTTCGAATTCAAGTTGGCCACCATTTCGGACCTAGTTTCCCTTATACCTGTACATGTATCTATATTAATCAAGATATTAGCACAGGTGTCCTTATAGTTGTGATAATCAAGACTCAGCATGTGACAGACCACAGGAACTTGAAATTGTATCCATAAGCCAACATAAGCCACCAAAGGTCTCGTACCTCTATCCTAGGACACCCCTTCTATTAATCTTTTTTTTTAATAGAGGGGTGTGTCCTAGGATAGAGGTACTAGACCGTTGGTAGCTTATGGATACAATTTGAAGTTCCTGTGGACAGACATAATTTTAATTTCAAGATGGCCACCACATATCAACATATCCCGCACAGCTGGATAGTCACCATTTTAATGCAACAATTTAGGTTACTTATGACACGATATCTCTGATTTCTGGAGTCCATACCCACATTCAGACGGAGAGTAAACACTAATAGTAATCCCTGGTCAGCCTTCAGCTGGCGGAATAAATGTCATCGTAGTTTAGCAGACTTCTTATTGTGACATGTTTAGGACAGGAGAGGCAACTGCAAACCATTGAGCAATTGCTGACACTTCTATTTGACTACTTTCAGTGAATGAATTGCAGCAAGTTGTTTTACTCTTTCCCTGGATGTGGGCAGTGGTGTCATAGTATGTGGAAGCATGCCAATTAACAAGTGGTTTGCTCTCTGAGCAGTAGTCTGTTCATAGATTGACATTTGTAAGATGTTCCCCACTTCCCATTATAACTGCAACATCAACTGCAACATGGTCCTAGATCATCACTTCGACGTAGAGCAAGTAACAGCATACCCATGTATGTGGAATAGATACTCATAATGAATCCTGGCCTCGAGGTTATAAAATTGTTCTCAAATATCAAACTCTAACTCAAGTGAGTTGATTGGTTGGGTCTGAGATCTACATTCAGTTGAATCAATCAGAAGCTTGAGACTGAGTTTGAGATTGGAGAAAAGTGGTATAACCTCCGGGCCTGCTTTCATTCACAATTTGCGCTGAATGCAAACTCATGAGTGTGTCAGCTTCCTCCATGTTTCCGACCTTTTTAGCGATTTCACATTCAAAATTGCTCTGGACACTTCTCCTTGTTACCGTTACAATCAACACGGAGGAACTGCTGTTGCTCAATATATTAGCCATGAAGGGTGTACGTGAATCCTGTGTGACATTACTAGCAAGGAATTACTTAGTGTCCTTAATTTGGTTTATTAACAATATAGTATTTCAAGATATTATCGTACCCCTGTGACGTTCCCGTGAGCATTTTCCCAAAGATATATCTGTATCTGTATGTTACGTAGTAGATCCCAATTCAATTGTGTAATTGTCATACGTAACCGTAAGCTACGCATGCGCTAGTTGTACATATGATGTGTCTAGCTCCGTGTACCCCTGGAATTTGGGTGGGTGGGTGCGTGCGCATCAACAATGAATTTCACAAGACATGATATGATCTTGCTATTGTCAGTCGTGGGGTGGATCATTACATTTGCTGGAGAAGAGTTATATTGGTATTGCACAGTTCATTTGACCATGTCACTTCATCAAGATCGCTGTGCAGCCCGTTATACATCCAACCGCTACCACAATGCAAGTTCTGTAACTGATATGCTCACTACCCATAACTGGCCCACCTTGGAAATTCGAAGAATCCGTACCAGACTCATCATGTTTTATAAGATCATCCACCATGTAGTTGCCAGTCAACCACCCTGTAATCTAAGTATTCCTTCAGACCCCAGAACCAGACACAGTAACACCTATACCTAAAAACACATACACGCAGCTAAAGACTCGTACAAATACTCTTTCTATCCTAGAGCCGTCGCTCAGTGGAACATGCTACCGCCCACCATATATGCCGCAGACACAGTGGACGCATTCAAGGCCCTGATGCCTGTGTCTTTCCTTACCCCCAATATACTTGGCATAAATTGCCACAATTATGTACATAGTTTTATAATAAGAAAACACTTAAAAATATATCTAAAAATATGTCTATTCACTGTATCCTTTCTAATGAGCACTTTCTGATCAGACACTTAACTAACACTTTTTGTTACGGCGCCAGCACCTAATCTTCATAAGCGAAGGAGTGCTGTATACACGAAGAAGAAGAAGATCGTCTACGTCCCCAGATGATCTTGTGGCGACTAGTAGTGGAGCAAAAAGGGATGTTGTCACATTCAGTGCAACTACCTCAGTACTAGTTTTGACCAACAAGTATTTGCCAATCGAATTTCAAGATGGCAATTTCAATTTGGTAACCAGTGACCACAAGTTTTGATTTCCCTTTATTCGCTTTTCTACAAAGGCACTGTAAGCCCCCAGTCCACGTGCAACTGCATTTAGAATTCCTTCTTCCACATCCTTAGGAATCACCTCGTGGGTCAACAATTGAGCAGGCAGGTCTGAACCACATCGCATAGTTTTGTAACTAGAAAATGTTGCATTGGAGAAGTGTTGCTTTCAACTGTGCAACTGGTCGCTCCTGGGAGGCTAATTTGTTGGACGAAAGGCCACGACGCCTATTAGCTTTCTCTGAAGACACTCCGTTGATAAGAGGCTCGGTGGTTGTGCGACAGAACGTCATAGGTGTTGCAGCTGTGGGTGTTATTCTGTTGATACTGCTATATGCCATTTTGCTACTTTATTTGCATGTGTCATGGCATGGTCTACATTGAATATTGTGAAAGGTATGCTGTTATTATGAATACTGACTGTATTTACCAGCAAAATACTCTTCACACAACTCTGGATCTGAGTCCTGCATGCCTGCCCCGGAAAACATGTATACGTCCCCGCGAGGGGTTTGACATTAAAGGTACATACATACATACATACATCCACCTGGACAAAGTAGACCTAGTCATCTATTGAGCACTATCATACGATCTGGTTTAATCGTTGAAGCTGCTCTGTGACAGTTACCAGTGTATACCAATATTCTGGCACAGCGTCAATGGCATTATTTTGCATTGTCAAGATTCGTTTCTAACATAATTTCTGCAGAAACCTTTATCAAAATAAAGTTTAAACTTGATTTATTTTACAACGATTGCAAAGCAAGTCTAACAATTTATATTAATCACTCTCGTTGACGCGGATGAAAGCGTAACTTATGGTGTCATGGGTGGCGGTCTCGACGAGGTGAAGGGTTAGATTTTATTATTAGCCAGTGACGTTTTATCTACGTGTATGAGGAATATTCCGACCAACATATTCATACTAATACAAGATGTGATCAGGGATCATCTTGGTGTTCCATAATTGGAAGGACATACGGAGGAAAAGAAAGAAGTCATTCGACTCGTGTGGGTAACGCTACTTCAGTACTTGGCACAACGAGCACCATTTGCAGGTCTAAGGAATGAAGGATATTTCTTAAATGGGTACAGTTTTGTTGAAATTCAAGGAATCATTCACCCAGAACTAGTCCTACACGTTTTTCTCTGTTATTTTGATAATTTTCGATTTGAAAAATGCATCGATAGTAAAATGTCACATTTAGATAAATTGATAATCCAAGATGGCCGCTCTGGACAGGCACACCGACGTGTTTACAAACTTGTATGTATGTTCCATTAATGTCAATCCCCTTGCGGGGACCTAGACATGTTTTCATGGGCAGGCTTGGTCGACCTAAGTGGTTAACCAGTACTAAGCAATGTGTGTAAGGTGCCTTGCTCAATGACACTACATACGTGGCCTGACCGATCGACCGTTCGAATAAAAAGGTCAACAAAGAAAGCAAACCAAACATTAGTATTTCTATGTAGAAACCTCCAGGTCAAATCTTAAGACCATGGCTTAGCAGACATTAGTGAGACCCCAGCTTGAATATGGCTCCGAGATCTGGTCGCCCCATACCCAAACATTGATAGACCAAATTGAAGATGTCAAGCGAAGAGCAGCCCGTTGGATAAAGGCTGACTTCTATCGTACCTCTAGTGTTACAGACATGCTACATTCCCTAAATCTACGCAGACTAGATCAACGGCGTATTGACAATAGGTTATCCCTTATGTATAAAATTCATAATGATCTTGTTGCTATTCAAGCCTATTCCCATTGAAAATTACCTAGTTCCCCTCTCCCGTCCTACTCGCCATTGCCATTCCTTAAGCTATCGGTTAATTACAGCAACTACAGACTACTACAAGTTCTCCTTCTTTCCAAGAACAATCTATCATTGGAACCACCTCCCTCCTGACATTGTCCATCTCCCTACCATAGAGCAATTCAATACGGCAGTTTGCCATATTGAACATGCTAGTCCCTAGTTGTTCTGCGTAGCTGCTTTCAAACTTTTACCACAACTTATTCTCATACCTTTTTAAATTATACTTTTATCTACTCATACTTTTAACTTCTTAGCGGTTTTTGACGCGCAACATGTCTACGTCCCCGCGAGGGGTTCGACATTAAAGGAAGATAGATAGATAGATTCCAAATCCGACACTGGACCACGGACGCCACACGTGTGATTGCAACACGACATATTGGCTGGCCAAATCAATACTAATAATGGTCTTTCCTTTCTTCCCATTATAGGAAAGTTCTCCAGCGATGGAGTGTACTTTATTTTTCAACGATGGAGTGTACTATGTCTTCTTCCCCCCCCCCCCCGGTGCAGGCTGCAGTGACTTACTCCCGAGCATCGAACAGTTGAAGTTTGAATCAGGCACCACTGGTAGTGGTTTAAACAGTTGAAGTTTGAACCAGGCACCACTGCAGATTAATAGTGACAGTCTTATCTCTTTTATTTATTTCTGTTTATTTTTCGGGTTAGGTGTAGAGTGGTGGAACCTATGCTCGGCGTATTTGTCCATTTACATCCATATTTAAAATATGTATATAGTTATAGGCTAATTTCGCTGACAGCTGAAGCATGGTTCAATAGCATTCCGTTGCATGTATCAGTAGCCTGATGCAACTGTCGTGTGACTGGTCCAGCAGACGAATATAAACAAACAAATCATTGGGAGAATATTTCCACCGAAACTGATACAGGGCAGGTTCTCTTCATATCAGGGACAAGTGATAACTGGTGATATTTGAGAAAGCTTATGGAAGATGGAGAGTCGAGTACTTGGGGCCGGCACTGGAGCTATTTTGATGATATGCACGGGAAACTCAGTCGAGTGAACATAGCAAGCGAGTACGCTAGGGGGGGGGGGTCAGGGGGCATCCCCCGAAAATCTTGAACCTCCGGGTTATATTGCATTTTGAGTTTTCTGAAACCAATGATGCGCACGTGCTACTTGCGTATGCCCAGCGGCTGGCCTGGTACTGTTTATTACTCAGGAAATGCGGAAGGTCTACTCTATGCCACAATAAACTGACCTCCCAATAATAATCAGAAAATGATTGATGGGCAGTAATAGAAATAAAAACAAATAAAAAAGAAAAGTTAAAAGGTACGGCTTTTATCCAATCGGGGGTCGGCACGTTGTAGGATGGTGATAAAATGTCTTATTTTAGTGTCCTGGAGACTCAATTAAAAAATCCACTATATTATAGATTATATTATTATCTATAGTATACTGTATGCATGTTCCATTAATTAATGTCAAGCCCCTTACGGGGACCTATATATCGGTATGTTTTCCTATGCCGGCTAAGCCGACCTAAGCTGTTAACCAGTACTTAAAACAATGTATGTGAGGTGCCTTGATAATGACACTACATACATGGCCTGATCGAGTATCGAACCCGGGAATGTTTGATTCAACTCGGACACTGGACCACGGACGCCACATAATGAATTCTGATAATGACACTACATACATGGCCTGACCGAGTCTCGAACCCGGGACTATTTGATTCAACTCCGACACTGGACCACGGACGCCACATAATGAATTCTGATAATGACACTACATACATGGCCTGACCGAGTCTCGAACCCGGGACTGTTTGATTCAACTCCGACACTGGACCACGGACGCCACATAATGAATTCATAATATAGAGGTTTTTGTTAGTTGAGGCTCCAGGCCACTAAGATAATACATTTTATTATTTATAATGGATTCAAATTATACAACGGTTTCAGAATGCAGCGGCTATGAACTGCAAGCACAGTGGGAAATAAAATGTGTTATTCCACTGCTTTCAACCAGACAAATAACGCATTCTATTTATGCTTTCCAATGAAATATAGAAATTTTATCAGTGAAATAAAATGTGTTATAATTTCCACTAGTTGAAATCAATAGAATAGCACTTTTTAATTCTCACTGCTTTGCATGCGTGCCGTGGTACATTGACGCTGCATGTTGAAACGTTGTCAATGCCACACGTTTTCGGACTCGAGCAGTTAGTGAAGTCATTTAAGATGTCTTTTACGACATCATTTAATGTCGGCTAAGCGTGGCGTTCTAGTTCCAATTAGCGCATGGTTGTATCATTTTCTATCATAAAAACACGTTTCAGCCAAAAATAAAAATAATATTTGTTTGTTTAAGTGAATGATCGAATAATCATTCACCCATGAATATAAATGTATAAACTTTATTTATTATAACGATTGTGTTGCAACAAGCTGTAACAACTCATTCTTGTTGGTGCAGATGAAAGCGTATGTGTGGTTATTCGTGTAGGATGAAACACTAGTACCCAGAGAAAACCCACCTGTTCGATTTGGTGACCACAATACCATCTCACATACTTCCCAGTCCGAGGATCAAATTCGGGTTGGTGAGAAGCGAGCGTGCTAACCACTGCGCTAATCTGGCAGCCATGAACATAGAAAGCTACATTGTAGCGCCACTTGTGATAATATCGCTTTCAATGTTCATTATGTGAAATATAATTTGATCATACAATTAAACTAAGAAATATTCTCAGTTAACAAATATACATTTAATGTGCAAACAACATAGATCAGCTGTGGGTTAGCTCCTGATCAGGATCTGTATTGTATGCTATTCAGACAAGTGTTCTAGCTCCACTATCCGAATAGCAAACCGCATAGAGTCTGATCAGATCTCTGCTCATGTTCTGTGCCATCTGATCTGGCACTATGCTGTTTGAAAAAGCGACTTTTGTTGTGATTGGCCGGTTAAGAGTTAATAAAACATGACTGTGCTCAACACTGTAAATTGTACTGTCGGAGTTAGTTTTAGATCACACCCAGCAATCACCTTTCCAGTAGCAGTGGTGCTGTGAAGTCCCCACCCTCAAGGGTGACATTGAACTTCAATTTTGGCCAAAAATAGTCTTATTACAGACATTACTTATAAATGCGTAAACAAAAAATTAAATATTAACATTTCTCATACATTTGTAGCTGTCCGCCTCCGTGGTCGAGTGGTTAAGGTCGCTGACTTGTATACCACTGTAACCTATCATCACTGATTGTCACGGGTTCGAGCCCCGCTCAGACCGTGTCTCATTTATATGAAAAAGTTGGCAGTTTCTTACGGAGGTTAGTGCACCCAAGTACTGGTTAACCGCTGGAGCCTGCCCAGGAAAGGTGTTGTTAGGTAAACTGTCCGCCGGCGATATAGCCCGAAATGGTGCTGATGCAGGCGTAAAACCCGAAATATAACATATAACCCAAGATATAGGAGACAGTGCATTATTTAGAATAAATGCAGTATTCCATAACTTGAGGAAACTTAGCCCTTAAATTGCTAAATTTATTTGAAGGAATGTGCAAACAACATAGATCCGGATCAGCTGCGGCTATTCAAGGGTTAATGTTAGAAAACAGTGGGCTTTCTAAAGTATAATAATGTACTTCTGCAAATTCCTTTTTCAAGAACATTAATGGCACTAATATTATTCCAGGGCTCACGCTAGAGAGCGACTCGGGCGAAGTGGTCACTTTATTTTCCGCCACTTCGCCGACAATAGACATCAGGGTGACGAATAATCATTATTAACTAGAAAGTACTGACTTGGGTGTTATTTCTAACCTATTGGCAATTCAAAACACTGATTATGGAACCGAACCACTTGGCAGAATAGCAAGCAACATAGATCCTGATCAGCCGCTGCTAATCTGGATCTATGTTGTGTGCATGTTCCTTCCAAATTATTTATTGTAGGCTTGAGTCCCACTTGGAGTGTTTAATTAGTTCAAGTGAGGAAGCTTGTGGATGGTCGATGGTTATACCTGGGTGCCTATTTGTGTCAATTTAACCCTTTCCTTCATCGAGATTTAGGTTAATATACTATTATATCTCCATACAAACGGCAACCATTTAGCCCTTTCCTACATAGAGATTTAGGTTAATATACTATTATATCTCCATACAAACGACCGCCATTTAGCCCTTTCCTTCATAGAGATTTAGGTTAATATACTATTATATCTCCATACAAACGGCAACCATTTAGCCCTTTCCTTCATAGAGATTTAGGTTAATATACTATTATATCTCCATACAAACGGCAACCATTTAGCCCTTTCCTACATAGAGATTTAGGTTAATATACTATTATATCTCCATACAAACGGCCAAAAACAACCCAACAAACCAACCATTTAGCCCTTTCCTACATAGAGATTTAGGTTAATATACTATTATATCTCCATACAAACGGCAACCATTTAGCCCTTTCCTTCATAGAGATTTAGGTTAATATAATATTATATCTCTATACAAATGGCAACCATTTAGCCCTTTCCTACATAGAGATTTAGGTTAATATACTATTATATCTCCATACAAATGGCAACCATTTAGCCCTTTCCTACATAGAGATTTAGGTTAATATACTATTATATCTCCATACAAACGGCAACCATTTAGCCCTTTCCTACATAGAGATTTAGGTTAATATACTATTATATCTCTATACAAACGGCAACCATTTAGCCCTTTCCTACATAGAGATTTAGGTTAATATACTATTATATCTCTATACAAACGGCAACCATTTAGCTATCAGGCAGTGGATAAGTAGTTGCCATATATATCTAGTCCGAAATGGTGCTGATGCAGGCGTAAAACCCGAAATATAACATAACATAACATTTGTAGCTCGCCAAAGTTATTTCTGTGAAACTTTTAATACACATTCGAGGACTAATTCTCAACACACACAGTAAGTCCCCACCCCAAGAGTGACATGGATGAAATTTGACCAAACAGAGTCCGATATCAGAAATTATTTGCGTCCCAAAAAACCTCTAGCTATTATTTCTCAGATACCATCTAACGGTATTGCTCACAAACTGCATTCACTTCGTAGTATAGCTGTTTACATGCATGTCAAATTAAACTTTGTGTACTCATTGTTAAACACATTTTCAGCATTTACACTTTTATAGCAGGCAAACGTGTGACCTGTTGATGAAGAGAAAACTACTACCCTACAGTTTATATGGCTTCATATGGATATCTTCAGACCTGTGGAGCTTCACATGGAAGCAGTTTATCTGGCTCATACATCGTATGTTTTCACCAACAAGAAAGGAAGGATGTTATCTTGTGTTTATTGAACAAATGGATTAAATTATCTATCGATTATATAATCCATTTCCATCGCAAATCCGGCAAGACATGGTTGATTCCGCTGGAGAGTGATACCTGTGAACAGTTATTGGGTAACAAACCGGAGCTCTTAGACAATGCAGAACATATATCTGATAATTGTGAATCATTGTTGGTTACTAAGAATGGACAAATCAATGTCTTTAATGAACACAAAGAAAAAGTCGGAAATATTGTATACAGAATAATCGAAAGTAGATTTAGCAGACTGATTAACATTGAAGACATTGATAGTGAAATAAGTGAGAGCTGTGAATCTACTGAAGCTGTTCCTGCGAAGTCTAGAAAAGTAGAACATACTGACAATGACAGTTGTAGTGAGGAAATGAAAGTAAAGAAATTTATCTGTAATTCTACAACACTGTTGTATTCTTTTCTGCAACGGAAATATGGTAAATCAATAGAATGCAGACCTCCAGCAGAGGAAGTGTTTTCAGTTGCAAGAAAGAATGATAATGTAAGACTCCCTAAAAAGGGAGAAAAGAGAAATAACAATAATTCAAAGAGAAAATGGTGGTATGTTTTCAAAGATGCAAGTACGGTAACATGGAATGTTTCTAGAAATACTGCAGATGATAATGATTCAAGGGAGAACTATTTCGATGAGATCAATGCAGTTAGTGTCTCGCCTACTAAAATCGGTGAGAAAGGTAAATATAATCCTGCAATTGTAAAGCATTTAAGAGAAATCACCAACTTACCGCTAGATGAAAGACCAAGGCGATTAACAGTACTGGCTTATCCCTCTAGGAAAGGAAAACTCAATAAATCTGCAAACAGTAGGCGTGGCCGCACCCACAACTCGCAGGCTTCCGAGGGAATAGCAGATCAGTATCCGACCCAAGTCTCTGACGCTGTAAACGAAAATCCTGACCTACCGCCATCAGAACTGGTGCAAACATCATCTCGGTCAATTTTCCAGACGTTCACAAACAATACTCCAACTCCAACCACAAGTCTCGTGCCGAATGTCGATTCTGAGAGGGCATTGATGTTGAGGATCCGTGGACAGTTACCGGTCAGTCGGTTAAGCCAAACACAACAGCCACCAAGACACCCTCAGTATACTGACCAACCATCAAGGCAGAGGTCATTCGCGAACTGGCCATCTAACACAGGGCAAGATTCTACCAGGATGGCTATCTACGGGTTCTTTTATACAGGTATGATACTTTCATACACTCGTGTTCCATTTTATAATTAAATGTTGTACTTTACCACATCCTAAATAATGAAGTACACTTGATCAAAGGATTAAGATTATAAATTTGGCTATGAAATGAAATGACATTTTTAGTACAAGTATTAAAGCAACATTAGATCGCAATAAGCCCCAACAAATATCTTGTTACGTATAAATATCTTTGCTATTAACAAATTATTCTGAACTAATTCGAACAGTTAACTTTCTATACATAAACAGTGTTATTGTGGTGCACAAACTTTCAAAACTGAAGGTAAGATTTCATATAACGCTCAGCTATGCTGTGTTTACTATTGGAGTTTATGCCAAGCGCGTGCTACTGTCGTTTAGAGATATTTTACATTGTATTAGTCTAAAAATAAATATCCACAGGCATAAAGTGTGAGATATAACGGTAAATCTGTACCATAAATCATGTTATTCAAGATACGCACATTGCATTACGCATGGATGTTGACCCTGTTTACATCAGTGTGTTATGTCAACAAACATCGTATACGACATTGGTTGAAACACTCAGCTTTTGAAGCAAATATTCGGAAAACAATTATACTATATAATAGGAAGACACATTCTGTAGAAATGTGCGTTTGCCGTTTTCACTGATGTAGTGTCGCTTTAAGCACACCCTACCTATATAGATAATAGAATAAGTTGGACTACCTTATTAACCATGATTACTGTAACATATATTTGCCAGATGTTTGATCTATAATTTAAACATGTTGCAAATTAGTAAACCGGTCTTCACATTAGAAGAAGAGTATATAATCATTATACATATATATAATTGATATTCGTGTTTTAACACATTTTAATGGGCAATACATTATACCCTTCCAAGACAATTTTATTAAAAATGGTGTCATTATATGAGGATAAAAAGTGAATTTTAGACTAAAACCAATCAAAACACATACTTTAACGTCTGCATTTTAGGAAGACTTGACCTGATTAGATGCTTCCAATGTGGCATTGGCTTAAAGGACTGGGCGGCCCCAGATGAGCCCCTATTTGAGCACATTAAGCATTCGCCCGACTGCACATTCCTGAAACAACTTCTAGGAGAAGAATTACACTCTGCATACAGGGTAAGCATCTACAGTCTAGGATAGATCAATGTGCTTGGTCCCTTACCCATGTTTGTCCTTGGCCCCAGCTCCATTTCTCCGCCCTCATCTCTTTCTCAACAGATCTTCTCCAAGTTTCCTTTGGTTGGCCTCTTTTCCTCCGTCCAATTGGTGTGCATCGCCTAGCAACTCTGGGGATGGCAGATGATCCGCAGTTCCATCCATGTGGATTAGCCAATCTGCACTCGATTTCTGTAGAAATAGGAGTTTCTGTCCTGCGGTGGAGTTCTGTGTTGGAGATGGTGTTTGGACAGAAGATTTTGAATGCGGCGAAGACATCTTCTCTGAAAGGTGTCAAGCTTATGGCTAATGGACTGTGTGACCATCTGAGATTCAGCGACATACAAGAGGACTCTGATTACATTGCCCTTTAAGATCCTTAGCTTTGTGTTCTGCTTTATCGGAGAGGATTTCCAGATGTTCCTTAGGGCCGTAAAACTCCTCTGGCTTTGGATATTCTTCTTGAAACGTCCTCATCTAGTTGCCTTCAGTGGTGACCTTGCTGCCAATGTACACAAATTCTTTTACTTCCTCAATGGAACTGTTGTTTTTATTCTCATCAGCTTGGTCTTTCTGGTGTTGATTTTCTGTCCAAGCCGTTTCCAAAATGAGTCTGAAGTCTGTGTATAGCATCCTGATGACTGCAGACATTGTTGACATTAGTGCTGAAGTCTGTGTATAGCATCCTGATGACTGCAGACATTGTTGACATTAGCGCTGAAGTCTGTATAGCATCCTGATGACTGCAGACATTGTTGACATTAGTGCTGAAGTCTGTGCATAGCATCCTGATGACTGCAGACATTGTTGACATAAGAGCAGAAGTCTGTATAGCATCCTAATGACCATGATGATTGTGTCTGGGATGCCATAGTGGGATAATACTCTTCACAATGCTGGTCTGTGCACGCTGTCAAATGCCTTCTTAACATCAATGAAGTTTGCATAGACTGGCATTCCATTCTTGGCTCTATTCGATGATCTAGCGCATTGTGAAGATCTGATCTGCACATGATTTGTCTTTCCTGAAACCAGCTTGATTCCTCCGCAGTAATTAGTCAACTCTTGTTAGTGTAGTTCTGTTAGGAATGACTGACATTTCTGGTATATTAATTGATAGTTACAACATATTTATTGCAAGCACCTGTCAAGCTTAAATACTTTTTGCTCTTATTTAGGACAACCTGTTAGCGAACCAACAAACTACTAACCGTACCGGATCATCCACAGGTAAGTTATTGAATTATCACTACATGTATGTGTTTGTTAGTGGAGTTTGTGTCACACCAACTCTTTCCAGCTCTAGGTTTTAGTCCCTACATGTCAAGACTTACGATGACTATAGCATTACCCTTTGTCCTTCGGTCATTATTTGTGGAGGCCATAACTTGTCATATATCGTGAGTTTTTTTTAATAGCTCACCTGCCTAAAGCTCTATGTGAGGTATTGTTACCATAATGCGTCTCCGGCGTCCGTGAACATTTTCAAACATCTTCTCATCAGTACCCATTGGGTCTATAGCCACCATTTATGGTCCTGATACTTGGGTAGGTTGGGGGATTACATAATTGTTAAAATCACATCCTTAAGTAATCGAAAATAGTACAAATTCTTAAACAATCGGCCAGCCGGATTTTGACGAATCTTTGTAGGAATGATCAATGTACAATGCTCTTTCAAAGTTGTTCAAATGGTAACCCCATGATCAAAAATGGGCGTTGTCCTGGATGTCAAGTAGGGGTGAAATATTATTTTTGAGCAAATATGGTCGTGTCATATATCACGTCGAAGCTACCTGCGAGGCGATCACTCTAATGCAAGTTTCATTAGGTCATCGAAGATGGCCATCGAAAGGTCAAAAGGTTGACCTTGTATGAGAGATTTAAAACGTCTTCTCACAAACTGATTAGCCAATGTTCAAGAAACTTTGCTTGTATGATCCTTAGATGAAGTCTTTCCAAAGTTATTAAAATTTCCCCTGCACTTAGAAACACATGTGCACTTAGAAACGCATGTGCACTTGAAAACACATGGGTACTTAGAAACACAAGGGCACTTACTGTTATGTTACATTCCTATATTAGTAAGCTATATACAGTGGAACCTCCACTAACGGTCACCTCCGGTGAGCGGTCACCTCTGGTAAACGGTCACTTTTATTCCCCCCGAGCGATTTTCCTATATATTACACCTCTGTTGAGCGGTCACCTCTCATCTCCGGCCAGCAGCCACCAAAGTGACCGTTTTGGGACAAAATTTCCTACCGTAAACGGTCAAAATCCACCAAAAATCGGCAAAATATTTACAGAGATGCGGTCGCGAACATATGTAACATTCAAATCAAATGTAGACATTGAAAGATTGAATTTACGGAGTGGAAAAAAAGAATATTTTATTAATAATTATCATTTTTTAATAGTTATATTACAGCTATCAAATGATATTTTTGCCTTAAAAACAATATTAATTAGTTTTTCACACGTTTTTACAGAAGTCTCCAATCATACGTGATTATCCGCCATTATGCGGGAAATTGATGAGTCATCCTGGTTTTCCATTCTATTTTTGAATCACGTGTATGCTCAGTATCAGAAGCTTTCAGTTACATTGATAGTTTGAAGGATTTTGCATGTGCCAGTGGAAACTCCAAAATGTTAGATTTTTTTGAAAAGAACAAATGTATGTACATATGTTTAATTTGAAAAATAAATAAAATGTTAATAAAAATAAAAGTTTAAATTTCAGATTCTGTTTTCTCATTTCTTGTTGTTATCATACTATAAGGCAATCCCATTGACAGATTATTGTTATCACAGCTTTTCCAGGCATGCTTGCTTTGAAAATAATTTCTAGTTGTCCAGCAGTCTCCCTCTGTTAAGCAGCCACCTCCCTTAAGCAGCCAATTTGTGCCCTTCCCAAGAGTGGCTGCTTAAGAGAGGTTCCACTGTATACACAATGTATACGAACTTCCTCATTTACTAAAAATAAGAATGGTTTCCCAGAAGAATTCTAGCAGACATTTACCTGGTAGCAAAGTACACAGAGGTTGTAAGGAAACCAATATTGGCAGAAAATTGTGTAGTTTGAAACATCATTGGCAAATTTGCCAGAGAAAATACGCAGCCAACTCCAATACACAGCATCCTCAGATATGCAACAACCTCCAATATACATGCCCCCAAATTACACGGCCAACTCCAATACATAGCAACCTCCAATATACATGCCCCAAAACTATTCCCATAGAGTATATGTATGTACGTGTGGTACAGTATAAACTATTCCCATAGAGTATATGTATGTACGTGTTGTACAGTATAAACTATTCCCATAGAGTATATGTATGTACGTGTTGTACAGTATAAACTATTCCCATAGAGTATATGTATGTACGTGTTGTACAGTATAAACTATTCCCATAGAGTATATGTATGTACGTGTAGTACAGTATAAACTATTCCCATAGAGTATATGTATGTACGTGTTGTACAGTATAAACTATTCCCATAGAGTATATGTATGTACGTGTTGTACAGTATAAACTATTCCCATAGAGTATATGTATGTATGTGTGGTACAGTATAAACTATTCCCATAGAGTATATGTATGTACGTGTAGTACAGTATAAACTATTCCCATAGAGTATATGTATGTACGTGTTGTACAGTATAAACTATTCCCATAGAGTATATGTATGTATGTGTGGTACAGTATGAACTATTCCCATAGAGTATATGTATGTACGTGTAGTACAGTATAAACTATTCCCATAGAGTATATGTATGTACGTGTGGTACAGTATAAACTATTCCCATATATTATATGTATGTACATGTGGTACAGTATAAACTATTCCCATAGAGTATATGTATGTACATGTAGTACAGTATAAACTATTCACATAGAGTATATGTATGTACATGTAGAACAGTTTGCCTATTGCTTATCAACAGAATGGAGGTTAAATGAGTAATTGGCCTCTTCTATTGTGGAGCATCGACTAGGTAGGAAACGGTTCGAATCCAATTGGGTGTGCCAAATTCTTTCATGTGAGGAAGTTTTCCTGCTGGCTTGCGGATGGTCTGCGGTTCTACATGGGTCCCATCCTTGCCTGAATTACTGTTCGGAGAGGCTCTCGGTGTATTTCTCCACCTATACTAGCTGGCGAGTTGCCATATAACCTAAGCTTGTGCAACTTTAATCCCCAAAAACAACACTGACTAGGAAACTGATCTGAATCGATGAACTAATCCAGACAGACATTAAACAATGACATTTCACATGATTGCAATACATGTTGATGCATGACTTGGCTGTATTCTGTACATTGGCTCAGTTTCATTTTCGCATTTATAGTAAAGCCTGAATGTGCATGTAATTTGTTATAATGTGCTGTTCACACGCTGCATGGGTGATTAGAAAACGTATTGTTGTCTTATAGATCCAACAATAAGTCATTCATATTGTAATTAATAGTTTTAAAGCCCCATTGTGCGTTTACTTCGAATGTGCTGCAACACCGAGATATTGTAAGGAGAGGATGATTAGATATTGTGATTATTGTCTTATGTTGTCAGTAAAAAGTAAAATTTGACAATATTGCCACAAACGAACCTCCTTTTGTGAAATTACCATTTGTAAATTACCTCCCTTTATGTATATTTTTAACAAAATCCCCATCTGTAAAGGGTGGTTTACAGTTTACTAAAGTAAACCCACTGAATTATAGTAATATTTTTCCAACTGACGAAACAGGACGAGTTGGAAGTTGGCAGTTTACCTAACAACCTTTGAAAGTTTCCTGGGCAGGCTCCAGCGGTTATCCAGTACTTGGTGCACCGACCTCCGTAAAAGAAACTGCCAACTTTTTCATATAAAGAGACCCTGTCTGAATGGGGCTCGAATCCGTGACCGTCGGTGATGATGGGTTACAGTGGTATACAAGTCAGTGACCATAAGCATTCGACCACGGAGGTGGACAGGTGTAATGTCCAGCTGTGCATGTTCTCACCAATGCAACCCTTGTTCGATCCTCGGACCGGGAAGTATGTGAGATGGTACGGTGGTCGCCAGATCGGACAGGTTGGTTTGCTCCGGTTTCCTCCCACACGAATGACCACATTTATGCTTTCATCCGAGCAAACGAGAGTGATTAATATAAGTTGTTAAAACTTGCTTCGCAAGCATTGTAAAATAAATAAAGTTTCAACTAACACTGTACCAGTTGGATGACTTTTTGCAGATTTACTGCCAGTTGAACAGTTATGTTACACGAAGTTTGTCTTCAAAACTCCTTGTTGTTTTTTCATCAAACTGAGGCATGAAGCACCAGTATGATGTCTAGTTATGCAAATTGTACTCCGTTATTGTTGGATGATGTCTGGCGGCAGATTTACAACAAATTGAACATTTTTAGAATGCAAAGCTTGTCCACGTATTCATTTACAAAACTTATACTCCACTGGAGCAACAGTAAATACTGGTGCGGGCCTTTGTCTCTGGTGCGGGCCTTTGTCTCTGGTGCGGGCCATTGTCTCTTGTGCAGGCCTTTGTCTCTGGTGTGGGCCTTTGTCTCTGGTGCGGGCCGTTGTCTCTGGTGCAGGCCTTTGTCTCTGGTGCTAGCCGTTGTCTCTGGTGCAGGCCGTTGTCTGGTGTGGGCCGGTGTCTCTGGTGCAGGCCGTAGTCTCTGGTGCAGGCTGTTGTTTCTGGTGTGGGCTGTTATCTCTGGTACAAAGCCGGTGTCTCTGGTGCGGGCCGGTGTCTAATGTTGCTAAAACTTGTGGTCCAAACCATTTGCATTTTAATACTATGTATGTATTGATTCTTTTTGTGCATGACATAAATGATTTACTATTGATTTGCAATACTATAAGCTTAAACTAAACAGTAAGTTATACGTTAGTTTTCCAAAACAGTTTCTTAGTGATAGGTCTACATTCTATAATTTATGATATTGTAGATACAAATTGTAGCTGTATTTGGACAGTGTTCTGCTGAGCGGCTTTGTTGGGTGTTGTTAAAATTGGGGAGGGTATTACAAGGCACGTGCATTTATTCAAATTTGCTGTGTGGTGAACATTCCTCTTTTAATGATTATATTAACTATTTTAATTAGTAGAGGGTCTGACTTAGACATGTGTGCACATAATTTAAGCCTTGAAAATTTCGATGAATAAATAAATCGCAATTCCTGTATGTTGGTAGGTTTAATAATAACTGACCAATTTGTTTCCCCATTTTCTCATCAAATATTACATTATAATGTTACACTCTTCTATTGGATGTTCTGAACATTTTGGGCTTCTCAGAAAATCTGTAGCTCCAACGGTTAAGAAGATACAGCCTTATCCAACTTCTGGCGAAAATGGGCGCAGTCATTCTAAAAAGGGTGTGGTCATTATCGGACTGTTAGTTAGATAGTGAATTTGGCACACATCCCAAGTTGTTCCTTGTGATCATATCAGCCTAACAGTTGAGATATCCTCTCCTAGATTAAGTGCATGCATATCTAACCCAGGTCCTCCACTATTTAGAGGATATCCTCTCCTAGATTAAGTACATGCATATCTAACCCAGGTCCTCCACTATATACAGGATATCCTCTCCTAGATTAAGTGCATGCATATCTAACCCAGGTCCTCCACTATATACAGGATATCCTCTCCTAGATTAAGTGCATGCATATCTAACCCAGGTCCTCCACTATTTAGAGGATATCCTCTCCTAGATTAAGTACATGCATATCTAACCCAGGTCCTCCACTATATACAGGATATCCTCTCCTAGATTAAGTGCATGCATATCTAACCCAGGTCCTCCACTATATACAGGATATC
This sequence comes from Archivesica marissinica, assembly GCA_014843695.1. Taxonomy (NCBI): domain Eukaryota; kingdom Metazoa; phylum Mollusca; class Bivalvia; order Venerida; family Vesicomyidae; genus Archivesica; species Archivesica marissinica. The sequence goes on from CM026387.1 coordinate 37,818,539, forward strand.
CTCTCCTAGATTAAGTGCATGCATATCTAACCCAGGTCCTCCACTATATACAGGATATCCTCTCCTAGATTAAGTGCATGCATATCTAACCCAGGTCCTCCACTATTTAGAGGATATCCTCTCCTAGATTAAGTGCATGCATATCTAACCCAGGTCCTCCACTATTTACAGGATATCCTCTCCTAGATTAAGTGCATGCATATCTAACCCAGGTCCTCCACTATATACAGGATATCCTCTCCTAGATTAAGTGCATGCATATCTAATCCAGGTCCTCCACTATATACAGGATATCCTCTCTTAGATTAAGTGCATGCATATCTAACCCAGGTCCTCCACTATTTACAGGATATCCTCTCCTAGATTAAGTGCATGCATATCTAACCCAGGTCCTCCACTATTTGAGGATATCCTCTCCTAGATTAAGTGCATGCATATCTAACCCAGGCCATCCACTATTTAGAGGATATCCTCTCCTAGATTAAGTGCATGCATATCTAACCCAGGTACTCCACTATTTAGAGGATATCCTCTCCTAGATTAAGTGCATGCATATCTAACCCATATCCTCCACTATTTACAGGATATCCTCTCCTAGATTAAGTGCATGCATATCTAACCCAGGTCCTCCACTATTTAGAGGATATCCTCTCCTAGATTAAGTACATGCATATCTAACCCAGGTCCTCCACTATATACAGGATATCCTCTCCTAGATTAAGTGCATGCATATCTAACCCAGGTCCTCCACTATATACAGGATATCCTCTCCTAGATTAAGTGCATGCATATCTAACCCAGGTCCTCCACTATTTACAGGATATCCTCTCCTAGATTAAGTGCATGCATATCTAACCCAGGTCCTCCACTATTTGAGGATATCCTCTCCTAGATTAAGTGCATGCATATCTAACCCAGGTCCTCCACTATATACAGGATATCCTCTCCTAGATTAAGTGCATGCATATCTAACCCAGGTCCTCCACTATTTACAGGATATCCTCTCCTAGATTAAGTGCATGCATATCTAACCCAGGCCCTCCACTATTTACAGGATATTCTCTCCTAGATTAAGTGCATGCATATCTAACCCAGGTCCTCCACTATTTACAGGATATCCTCTTTTCGTTAAAATCTTGAAGAAGAAAAAATAATGTCGGGATTTTTTCACTTTTTAGGTGGGGTGTTCCTCTCTTTTTCAGTAATTTGGCAGATTTCCTCTATTTTCACAATTTACAGCCCTGAACATGGATGTACCTGTTTATGAATCATTCTTATAACCACATACACATTGATGCATAGCAAATAGCCTTTGCACATGTGCACATAGTATCAGTTACTACCTAATGAGAAAGTTATGTCAGTTACACCTAGTAAGAAAGGTATGTTAACGGTAGGTGTAGCCAACCTTCATAGTATGCATATGGCTGGTCATCAAGTACTGAGTATTTCAGAGATTTATCAGAATTCAATTCAACTTTATCAAGTACTCGGTGATATTGCCAGTATCTGATGTGAACTACTGTCCATACTCGCCTATAAGGTTATCTCGCCTATAAAACAACCCCCCTACTTTCGGTCATGACATCTGTGGGTTTTGAATATAAGAAGGGTTGATAAAATTGACACCAGACCATGTATAAATTGCATGTTTGGCCAGCAGTGCATGTTGAAGAAATGTTCAGTGTCAGAGTGATTCTAAAACGTTATTATGGATACCATTTAAGTTAATTTAACAAATTTAAAAGTTAAATTTTTTAGCACTCACTTACATGAATAATATGGGAAACCACTTTGAGGCCATAACCTGGTGGTAAAAAACTGGTCTTATAGGTGAGTATGGATCGTAAACCAGGGTTGGATTTAGAGGGTGATTAGGGAGAAAGCCTCTCCCTCTGAGCAGCCTTATGTCTGCTAATTTTGAGTTTAAGGAGATATTTTGTTCATATAGAATATATAGAGGACAGTTGGCCTAGTCATAAAATCTCCCTTTCTCCCATGGTTAGGTAGGCTATTAAGCTACTGTATCCCCCTACAAATGGCAGTCATTCAGCCTCTCTTAATCAAAGCAGTTAACATTTTTACCCCTGCTCCATAGAGGTTATTATTATTCATGTATATCATAAATAATTTAGCAATTTCATTTGCTGAAACGTGATCACGTGGAGGTGAATAGTTCTCTACTAATGAATAGTTTCTCTACTAATGAATAGTTCTCTACTAATGAATAGTTCTCTACTAATGAATAGTTCTCTACTAATGAATAGTTTCTCTACTAATGAATAGTTTCTCTACTAATGAATAGTTCTCTACTAATGAATAGTTCTCAACTAATGAATAGTTCTCTACTAATGAATAGTTCTCTACTAATGAATAGTTCTCTACTAATGAATAGTTCTCTACTAATGAATAGTTCTCTACTAATGAATAGTTCTCAACTAATGAATAGTTCTCTACTAATGAATAGTTCTCAACTAATGAATAGTTCTCTACTAATGAATAACTAATGAATAATTCTGTACTAATGAATAGTTCTCTACTAATGAATAGTTCTCTACTAATGAATAGTTTTCTACTAATCAACCTGTTTTTCACAATTTCATTCCAGTATTTAGGGTCAATAGTTCCGCGAGTATCTTGGCGATGTATATTTTGGTTGCTATGCACTTGTGCGCATTCAAACAACAATGGCTGATCGATTCAACAATTTAGCGTTGGATGTAAAAGATTTACCTCCTGAGCAAAGACACCTAAAGCAATGTGTTTTCAGTGTGTCCGAGAATCTTCTTTGTCAGTACACCCAAACCAACATTCCATATAATAAATAATTATTCATTTCTCTTCAGGTCAATAGTTCAGTAGCCTTCTGTTTCAGGTCAATACTCCCTCCCTTCGGAGAATAGTTTGAACTATTAACACTACATTTCAGGTCAATAGTTCTGCAGCCATCTGTTTCAGGTCAATACTCCCTCCCTTGGGAGAATAGTTTGAACTATTAACACTACATTTCAGGTCAATAGTTAAATAGCCTTCTGTTTCAGGCCAATAGTTTGACTATTAACACTGCATTTCTCTTCAGGTCAATAGTTCAATAGCGGTATGTTTCGGGTTAATAGTCCCTCCCTTGGATTAGCTCCATTATCCGAATAGCAAATAGCATAGAGTCTGATCAGACGGCACCTTCTGTGCACGTTCTGTGTCGTCTGATCTGGCTCTATGCTGTTTGTAAATGTGATTTTATCAGCCACTGGTGTGCAAATGGTTAAAGAAGAAATAAATATCATGGCTTCAACATTTGCATCTCACATACAGTTGATAAACAGTAGCATGTTGTAAATGTGTAAAGATTGCATCAACTACTTTAATTGACATTAGCTGCCTACAGGTATTTCTTTACATTTTATACATGAGGGCTGTATACTAAGGCAATACAATTTGTTTCTGTGCCTAGTATTATTATTGTGTTTATAGTCAAACCTGTGTTAGTGGTCATCTCTATTAAGCCAGTTTCCAGATTCCCAATATGTTGTTTTGTTATACTGTTGCACTCTATTAAGCAACCACCTGTGCTAAGAAGCCACTTTCTGCAATTCCCATGGCTGCCTTGTTTACACAGGTTTGACTGTATTTATTTTCTTGTATGTATTTGGTGGACAGCCTATGTGATATAGTGACTTTACAAGTGTTACTGGTGGAGGAATACCTCACATCAATTAATTTGACACCCCCAGTGGAATTTGAATCTGGGCAAGTTGAAGTCCATGACCTCAACAACCCGCTTTATTATAGTATTTATTTGCAAGTTCAGATTTGCTTAAATTTTTGTTTGAACTCTGTCAGCAAAAACATATAGGCCGCCCCAGCCATAGGCCGCCCCAGCCACGACAAGAATACTGACAAGTTACTTAAAGGCAGAACTTGGCACCAAACATTATCGTATATCTGGTGTTTATTAGAGTTTATTTAAGGCAGAACTTGGCACCAAACATTATCGTATATCTGGTGTTTATTAGAGTTTATTTAAGGCAGAACTTGACACCAAACATTATCGTATATATGATGTTTATTAGAGTTTATTTAAGGCAGAACTGGGCACCAAACATTATCGTATATATGATGTTTATTAGAGTTTATTTAAGGCAGAACTTGGCACCAAACATTATCGTATATATGATGTTTATTAGAGTTTATTTAAGGCAGAACTTGGCACCAAACATTATCGTATATCTGATGTTTATTAGAGTTTATTTAAGGCAGAACTGGGCACCAAACATTATCGTATATATGATGTTTATTAGAGTTTATTTAAGGCAGAACTTGGCACCAAACATTATCGTATATCTGGTGTTTATTAGAGTTTATTTAAGGCAGAACTTGGCACCAAACATTATCGTATATATGATGTTTATTAGAGTTTATTTAAGGCAGAACTGGGCACCAAACATTATCGTATATATGATGTTTATTAGAGTTTATTTAAGGCAGAACTGGGCACCAAACATTATCGTATATCTGATGTTTATTAGAGTTTATTTAAGGCAGAACTGGGCACCAAACATTATCGTATATCTGATGTTTATTAGAGTTTATTTAAGGCAAAACTGGGCACCAAACATTATCGTATATCTGATGTTTATTAGAGTTTATTTAAGGCAGAACTGGGCACCAAACATTATCATATATTTGGTGTTTATTAGAGTTTATTTAAGGCAGAACTGGGCACCAAACATTATCATATATCTGGTGTTTATTAGAGTTTATTTAAGGCAGAACTTGGCACCAAACATTATCGTATATATGATGTTTATTAGAGTTTATTTAAGGCAAAACTGGGCACCAAACATTATCGTATATCTGATGTTTATTAGGGTTTATTTAAGGCAGAACTGGGCACCAAACATTATCGTATATCTGATGTTTATTAGGGTTTATTTAAGGCAAAACTGGGCACCAAACATTATCGTATATATGATGTTTATTAGGGTTTATTTAAGGCAGAACTTGGCACCAAACATTATCATATATCTGGTGTTTATTAGGGTTTATTTAAGGCAGAACTTGGCACCAAACATTATCGTATATCTGGTGTTTATTAGAGTTTATTTAAGGCAGAACTTGGCACCAAACATTATCGTATATCTGGTGTTTATTAGGGTTTATTTAAGGCAGAACTTGGCACCAAACATTATCGTATATCTGGTGTTTATTAGGGTTTATTTAAGGCAGAACTTGGCACCAAACATTATCGTATATCTGGTGTTTATTAGAGTTTATTTAAGGCAGAACTTGGCACCAAACATTATCATATATCTGGTGTTTATTAGGGTTTATTTAAGGCAGAACTGGGCACCAAACATTATCGTATATCTGATGTTTATTAGAGTTTATTTAAGGCAGAACTGGGCACCAAACATTATCGTATATATGATGTTTATTAGAGTTTATTTAAGGCAGAACTTGGCACCAAACATTATCGTATATCTGGTGTTTATTAGGGTTTATTTAAGGCAGAACTTGGCACCAAACATTATCGTATATCTAGTGTTTATTAGAGTTTATTTAAGGCAGAACTTGGCACCAAACATTATCATATATCTGGTGTTTATTAGGGTTTATTTAAGGCAGAACTGGGCACCAAACATTATCGTATATCTGATGTTTATTTAGGATTGTTGGTGCCTGTGCTAATATTTTTCCATCCAAACATTGTTAATTAATTTTGTAACCAAAACAAACATGTTTACAATGATTGTGGATCCGCCTCGATGGTCGAGTGGTTAAGATCGCTGACATTTGTATACCACTGTAACCCTCTCATTGATGGTTACGGGTTCGAGCCCTGCTCGGGCCGTGTATCATTTATATGGAAAAGTTGACAGTTTCTTACGGAGATTAGTGCACAAAGTACTTTTTAACAGCTGGAGCCTGCGCAGGAAAGGTGTTTTTAGGTAATCTGCCCGCCAGCGATATAGCCTAAAATGGTGCTGATGCAGGTGTAAAACCTGAATAAACAAACAAACATAGTGTATGTAATAAAACTGGTAGAAAACAATGTGTGGCCAAAAGAAAAATACCTATATTTACTGTTTCATGCACACACAAAATATGGTCGGTCGGTATGGAATTTTTTAATTATTATTCTTTTAACATACTCTTGGGCACAGAGAATGTGAAAAACGAAATTTTTATTATTTTTTCCCAAAATTTCTTTAAAAAATTACGGGTCGGGAGGGGGGGAAACGGCTCGGGAGGGAAACTATAAACACATGGTTTTGTTTTGCCAAATCATGTATATAAAATATTTACATCAACTATTTGGATCAATAGGGGTTAACATAGATAATAACTGCGGCTGCAAATAACCATTTTGCTATTCAAATATTTGATTGGGAATTTAGGTAATCGAATTTTCCATCATTTTGTCCATAGATAGTAATACCAGTTTAACATTACCTATCTTAATTGGACGTAGCCCGTAATTGCCCATTTAGCCAACCTAGTATCATGTCAACACCTACGAGGGAATGTCACATTGTTTATTCACACATCCTGAGAGTGATTTCGTAGGTAAATGTCATGTGTCTGGTGAATTTTTCACGCTCCCTCTCTCCCTCATATGTTGGATTCCAAATGATGAACGAGGTCTGTGTGTGTTTGTACGTTTATTTATCGTCGCTGCCGATATGAACGACGCCTCCTGAAGAGATTAGTCATTTTAGAGTTTTGGAGGATAGCGCAATGATACAGACACAGACCCATTCCAGAGTCTCCTCTGGTTCTTTTACGTGCATGGTGTATAGCACCGACACAAGACCTCGGTTTAAAGTCCCTACAATCCCTTGATTACCAGTCCAACGTGTTAACCACTGAACTACAGATCTGTCTGTGTATGAGGTCTCAAGAATGGCTAAACTAATGTATGAACTTGTTTCGCAGTCAATCTAAAGACATATGTCTAAAATAAACAATTGTATGATGCACAATCCAAAGCCCATGATAGGCCTACGTAAGCCGATACAACAAAGCCCATGATAGGCCTATGTAACCTGATACAACAAAGCCCATGATAAGCCTACGTAACCCGATACAACAAAGCCCATGATAAGCCTACGTAACCCGATACAACAAAGCCCAAGATAGGCCTACGTAACCCGATACAACAAAGCCCATGATAGGACAACGTAACCCGATACAACAAAGCCCATGATAGGCCTACATAACCTGATACAGCAAAGCCCATGATAGGCCTACATAACCCGATACAACAAAGCCCATGATAGGCCTACGTAACCCGATACAACAAAGCCCATGATAGGCCTACGTAACCCGATACAACAAAGCCCATGATAGGCCTACATCACCCAATACAACAAAGCCCATGATAGGCCTACTTAACCCAATACAACAAAGCCCATGATAGGCCTACGTAACCCGATACAACAAAGCCCATGATAGGCCTATGTAACCCGATACAACAACGCCCATGATACGCCTACGTAACCTGATACAACAAAGCCCATGATAGGCCTACATAACCCGATACAACAAAGCCCATGATAGGCCTACGTAACCCGATACAACAAAGCCCATGATAGGCCTACGTAACCCGATACAACAAAGCCCATGATAGGCCTACATAACCTGATACAGCAAAGCCCATGATAGGCCAACGTAACCTGATAAAACAAAGCCCATGATAGGCCTACGTAACCCGATACAACAAAGCCCATGATAGGCCTACATAACCTGATACAGCAAAGCCCATGATAGGCCTACATAACCTGATACAGCAAAGCCCATGATAGGCCAACGTAACCTGATACAACAAAGCCCATGATAGGCCTACGTAACCCGATACAACAAAGCCCATGATAGGCCTACGTAACCCGATACAACAAAGCCCATGATAGGCCTACGTAACCCGATACAACAAAGCCCATGATAAGCCTACGTAACCTGATACAAAAAAGCCCATGATAGGCCTACGTAACCCGATACAACAAAGCACATCATAGGCCTACGTAACCCGATACAACAAACCCATGATAGGCCAACGTAACCTGATACAACAAAGCCCATGATAGGCCTACATAACCTGATACAGCAAAGCCCATCATAGGCCTACGTAACCCGATACAACAAAGCTCATGATAGGCCAACGTAACCCGATGCAACAAAGCTCATGATAGGCCAACGTAACCCGATACAACAAAGACCATGATAGGCCTACGTAACCCGATACAACAAAGCACATCATAGGCCTACGTAACCCGATACAACAAAGCCCATGATAGGCCAACGTAACCTGATACAACAAAGCCCATGATAGGCCTACATCATCTGATACAGCAAAGCCCATGATAGGCCAACGTAACCTGATAAAACAAAGCCCATGATAGGCCTACATAACCTGATACAGCAAAGCCCATGATAGGCCTACATAACCTGATACAGCAAAGCCCATGATAGGCCTACATAACCTGATACAGCAAAGCCCATGATAGGCCAACGTAACCTGATACAACAAAGCCCATGATAGGCCTACGTAACCCGATACAACAAAGCCCATGATAGGCCTACGTAACCCGATACAACAAAGCCCATGATAGGCCTACGTAACCCGATACAACAAAGCCCATGATAAGCCTAAACCCAAAAAAAACGTAACCCAATACAACAAAGCCCATGATAAGCCTACGTAACCCGATACAACAAAGCCCATGATAGGCCTACGTAACCCGATACAACAAAGCCCATGATAGGCCTACGTAACCCGATACAACAAAGCCCATGATAGGCCTACGTAACCCGATACAACAAAGCCCATGATAGGCCTACGTAACCCAATACAACAAAGCCCATGATAGGCCACGTAACCCGATACAACAAAGCCATATAGGCCACGTAACCCGATACAACAAAGCATGATAGGCCACGTAACCGATACAACAAAGCCCATGATAGGCCTACGTAACCCGATACAACAAAGCCCATGATAGGCCTACGTAACCCGATACAACAAAGCCCATGATAGGCCTACGTAACCCGATACAACAAAGCCCATGATAGGCCAACGTAACCCAATACAACAACGCCAATGATAGGCCTACGTAACCCGATACAACAAAGCTCATGATAGGCCAACATAACCCGATACAACAAAGCTCATGATAGGCCAACGTAACCTGATACAACAAAGCCCATGATAGGCCTACATAACCTGATACAGCAAAGCCCATGATAGGCCTACGTAACCCGATACAACAGAGCCCATGATAAGCCTACGTAACCCAATACAACAAAGCCCATGATAGGCCTACATAACCTGATACAGCAAAGCCCATGATAGGCCTACATAACCTGATACAGCAAAGCCCATGATAGGCCAACGTAACCCGATACAACAAAGCCCATGATAGGCCTATGTAACCCGATACAACAAAGCCCATGATAGGCCTACGTAACCCAATACAACAAAGCCCATGATAAGCCTACGTAACCCAATACAACAAAGCCCATGATAGGCCTACGTAACCCGATACAACAAAGCCCATGATAGGCCTACGTAACCCGATACAACAAAGCCCATGATAGGCCTACGTAACCCGATACAACAAAGCCCATGATAGGCCTACGTAACCTGATACAACAAAGCCCATGATAGGCCTACATAACCTGATACAGCAAAGCCCATGATGGCCAACGTAACCCGATACAACAAAGCCCATGATAGGCCTACATAACCTGATACAGCAAAGCCCATGATAGGCCTACGTAACCCGATACAACAAAGCCCATGATAGGCCTACGTAAAGCCCATGATAAGCCTACGTAACCCGATACAACAAAGCCCATGATAGGCCTACGTAACCCGATACAACAAAGCCCATGATAAGCCTACGTAACCTGATACAAAAAAGCCCATGATAGGCCTACGTAACCCGATACAACAAAGCACATCATAGGCCTACGTAAGCCGATACAACAAAGCCCATGATAGGCCAACGTAACCTGATACAACAAAGCCCATGATAGGCCTACATAACCGATACACAAAGCCCATGATAGGCCAACGTAACCTGATAAAACAAAGCCCATGATAGGCCTACGTAACCCGATACAACAAAGCTAATGATAGGCCTACATAACCTGATACAGCAAAGCCCATGATAGGCCTACATAACCTGATACAGCAAAGCCCATGATAGGCCTACGTAACCCGATACAACAAAGCCCATGATAGGCCTACGTAACCCGATACAACAAAGCCCATGATAGGCCTACGTAACCCGATACAACAAAGCCCATGATAGGCCTACGTAACCCGATACAACAAAGCCCATGATAGGCCTACATAACCTGATACAGCAAAGCCCATGATAAGCCTACGTAACCCGATACAACAAAGCCCATGATAGGCCTACGTAACCCGATACAACAAAGCCCATGATAGGCCTACGTAACCCGATACAACAAAGCCCATGATAGGCCTACGTAACCCGATACAACAAAGCCCATGATAGGCCTACGTAACCTGATACAACAAAGCCCATGATAGGCCTACGTAACCCGATACAACAAAGCCCATGATAGGCCTACGTAACCCGATACAACAAAGCCCATGATAGGCCTACGTAACCCGATACAACAAAGCCCATGATAGGCCTACATAACCTGATACAGCAAAGCCCATGATAGGCCTACGTAACCCGATACAACAAAGCCCATGATAGGCCTACGTAACCCGATACAACAAAGCCCATGATAGGCCTACGTAACCCGATACAACAAAGCCCATGATAGGCCTACGTAACCCGATACAACAAAGCCCATGATAGGCCTACGTAACCCGATACAACAAAGCCCATGATAGGCCTACGTAACCCGATACAACAAAGCCCATGATAGGCCTACGTAACCCGATACAACAAAGCCCATGATAGGCCTACGTAACCCGATACAACAAAGCCCATGATAGGCCTACGTAACCTGATACAACAAAGCCCATGATAGGCCTACGTAACCCGATACAACAAAGCCCATGATAGGCCTACGTAACCCGATACAACAAAGCCCATGATAGGCCAACGTAACCTGATACAACAAAGCCCATGATAGGCCTACATAACCTGATACAGCAAAGCCCATGATAGGCCTACGTAACCTGATACAACAAAGCCCATGATAGGCCTACATAACCTGATACAACAAAGCCCATGATAGGCCTACATAACCTGATACAACAAAGCCCATGATAGGCCTACGTAACCTGATACAACAAAGCCCATGATAGGCCTACGTAACCCGATACAACAAAGCCCATGATAGGCCTACGTAACCCGATACAACAAAGCCCATGATAGGCCTACGTAACCCGATACAACAAAGCCCATGATAGGCCTACGTAACCCGATACAACAAAGCCCATGATAGGCCTACGTAACCCGATACAACAAAGCCCATGATAGGCCTACGTAACCCGATACAACAAAGCCCATGATAGGCCTACGTAACCTGATACAACAAAGCCCATGATAGGCCTACGTAACCCGATACAACAAAGCCCATGATAGGCCTACGTAACCCGATACAACAAAGCCCATGATAGGCCAACGTAACCTGATACAACAAAGCCCATGATAGGCCTACATAACCCGATACAACAAAGCCCATGATAGGCCTACGTAACCCGATACAACAAAGCCCATGATAGGCCTACGTAACCCGATACAACAAAGCCCATGATAGGCCTACGTAACCCGATACAACAAAGCCCATGATAGGCCTACGTAACCCGATACAACAAAGCCCATGATAGGCCTACGTAACCTGATACAACAAAGCCCATGATAGGCCTACGTAACCCGATACAACAAAGCCCATGATAGGCCTACGTAACCCGATACAACAAAGCCCATGATAGGCCTACGTAACCCGATACAACAAAGCCCATGATAGGCCTACGTAACCCGATACAACAAAGCCCATGATAGGCCAACGTAACCCGATACAACAAAGCCCATGCCATGATAGGCCTACGTAACCCGATACAACAAAGCCCATGATAGGCCTACGTAACCTGATACAACAAAGCCCATGATAGGCCTACGTAACCCGATACAACAAAGCCCATGATAGGCCTACGTAACCGATACAACAAAGCCCATGATAGGCCTACATAACCCGATACAACAAAGCCCATGATAGGCCCACGTAACCCATACAACAAAGCCCATGATAGGCCTACATAACCCGATACAACAAAGCCCATGATAGGCCTACGTAACCCGATACAACAAAGCCCATGATAGGCCAACGTAACCCGATACAACAAAGCCCATGGTAGGCCTACGTAACCCAATACAACAATGCCCATGATAGGCTAATGTAAACCGATACAATAAAGTTGTATTTACCGTGTATTCCCGGCCATAACTCGACCTTTGTCTCATCCAGAAATGTGATATGTCGAGTTATGGCTGAGAAATGTTTTGTTTTAAATGTTGAAACTATGCCTACTTGTTTGTGTTATTTGTTTTAATAATAATTGGTTTAGACAATTATTTATGTCGTAAACCACAGACAAAACTAATACACAAACTTCAAAGATCATTAGTGCACTTTCTTATGAAAGTCAACCATTTGTCTCAAATTGAGCCCAGTTTCATACAAAGATGAGGAATGTCATTAAGTACACATTGTACCGCTGGAAGGATCTAGCTTAAAATCGGCTTTATCAAGCCAAAATTTAACTGTTGACTTATGGCTGAGATCGACTTATGGCCGGGAATATATACGGTACTTTAAAAAGTTGATAAAACACCTGCTCACTTTCAGTTGTTACAATATCTTGTATGTGGTTGCATAGTATGTTTGTTCCATTCTGTCGATTTTTCACTAATTTATTTCTGGCAAAATGACTAGGGAAACTTGATTTCCGAGCATAGCACCACCTACATTACACCCATATTTTCTAGGGTGTTGATTGAAGTATGACAACTCTTATTTGCAAGATACGATCGCTAAAAATAGAAACGAAATCTTTTCGGTAATCACCAAACAGGCACGATTATACACGATCATTTCCGAAAATACACGAATGCTCCCGTAGCCTTATTTACTTTGCAAAATTGCATCAACATATAATTTCGCGTTCCTGCGTTATATCGACGATATGGCGGATTTTAACTATTATGTTTATATGGTAATGAATCGAGCCTGCGTAATTGAAGTAAGGATGACTTAAATCTTGAGTAAATATGTCAAATCAGACGAACACTGTACATTTTAAAACTATTTATCGTTCCGTTGACCCATAAAAAATGTCGGCCAATAATGCAGTTTTATCAACATTGCAGTGCTAATAGGTCTAATAGGATTAATGATAATCAATAATTACATGGAAAACCCGTCGAGTTTCTCCAAGCGTTGATATTATCAGAAACTAAATACGGCCCAATTAATGGTCTCGGTGTTAAAATATATTTATATGACTGACCAAGCAAAATATATCAATGCCTGTTCCCAGGCTACATGTTAGTATATATACATATATATTATAGTAAAAGTATATAAATAAAAACAGAAAACAATTCATATATACATATATATTATAGTAAAAGTATATAAATAAAAACAGAAAACAATTCATTTCAGGGAGTCGCCCACCAGCTCCAAACAGGATCAGAAACCCTCAGTATTCCGATCTGCAGTCGCGTGTACGATCCTTTGATAACTGGCTGGCTACGTCACAACAGAGACCACAGATTCTGGCTGATGCTGGGCTCTTTTATACAGGTAAACACTCATAAAGTCATGTTCATGTCACAAATGGCGCAACTATTTATTTTAGCAAAATCTATTTGGAAATACCAACAATGCAAGTTAGATATAAGTACAGATCATGAGTGACTTTCTCCAACAATGCAAGTTAGATATAAGAACAGATCATGAGTGACTTTCTCCAACAATGCAAGTTAGATATAAGTACAGATCATGAGCGACTTTCTCCAACAATGCAAGTTAGATATAAGAACAGATCATGAGCGACTTTCTCCAACAATGCAAGTTAGATATAAGTACAGATCATGAGAGATACAACTTTCTCCAACAATGCAAGTTAGATATAAGTACAGCTCATGAGAGACTTTCTCCAACAATGCAAGTTAGATATAAGTACAGATCAGGTGCAACTTTCTCCAACAATGCAAGTTAGATATAAGAACAGATCATGAGCAACTTTCTCCAACAATGCAAGTTAGATATAAGAACAGATCATGAGCAACTTTCTCCAACAATGCAAGTTGGATATAAGTACAGATCATGAGCAACTTTCTCCAACAATGCAAGTTAGATATAAGTACAGATCATGAGCAACTTTCTCCAACAATGCAAGTTAGATATAAGTGCAGATCATGAGCAACTTTCTGGTGTTGAAATGGGTTCCAACAAATGAACTATATACAGGTCTGTGCTATTATGATGCATCAACTCAAGTCGATGCTTTTAGTCGGAATCTTTGTGTTTTGAAAAAAGTTCACGAAAATGATTACCAATCACACCTTTGTGTACATGAGGCCATTCTTTTGTATTTGAATCTTTATTGATGAATAAAAACAGTCAGTTTTATAATTTACTTGCAAATATTAAAATTTATTTTCAAAATATAAGAATATTCAAATGTTCGAATGACTATTCGTTGCCATCCATATTATAAAATCAAATGTTTATTAGTGGCCAAGCTCCACTGCAATCGGTAAGTTTGCAACAGGAGGTCGCAATCGATACTGCAATCGGTAAGTTTGCAACAGGAGGTCGCAATCGTTACTGCAATCGGTAAGTTTGCAACAAGAGGTCGCAATCGATACTGCAATTGGTAAGTTTGCAACAGGAGGTCGCAATTGATACTGCAATCGGTAAGTTTGCAACAGGTCGTCGCAATCGATACTGCAATCGGTAAGTTTGCAACAAGAGGTCGCAATTGATACTGCAATCGGTAAGTTTGCAACAGGAGGTCGCAATTGATACTGCAATCGGTAAGTTTGCAACAGGAGGTCGCAATCGATACTGCAATCGGTAAGTTTGCAACACGAGGTCGCAATCGATACTGCAATCGGTAAGTTTGCAACAGGAGGTCGCAATCGATACTGCAATCGGTAAGTTTGCAACAAGAGGTCGCAATCGATACTGCAATCGTAAGTTTGCAACAGGAGGTCGCAATCGATACTGCAATCGGTAAGTTTGCAACAGGAGGTCGCAATCGATACTGCAATCGGTAAGTTTGCAACAGGAGGTCGCAATCGATACTGCAATCGGTAAGTTTGCAACAGGAGGTCGCAATCGTTACTGCAATCGGTAAGTTTGCAACAGGAGGTCACAATCGATACTGCAATCGGTAAGTTTGCAACAGGAGGTCGCAATCGTTACTGCAATCGGTAAGTTTGCAACAGGAGGTCGCAATCGTTACTGCAATCGGTAAGTTTGCAACAGGAGGTCGCAATCGATACTGCAATCGGTAAGTTTGCAACAGGAGGTCGCAATTGATACTGCAATCGGTAACTTTGCAACAGGAGGTCGCAATTGATATTGCAATCGGTAACTTTGCAACAGGAGGTCGCAATCGTTACTGCAATCGGTAAGTTTGCAACAGGAGGTCGCAATTGATACTGCAATCGGTAAGTTTGCAACAGGAGGTCGCAATCGTTACTGCAATCGGTAAGTTTGCAACAGGAGGTCGCAAACGATACTGCAATCGGTAAGTTTGCAACAGGAGGTCACAATCGATACTGCAATCGGTAAGTTTGCAACAGGTCGCAATCGATACTGCAATCGGTAACTTTGCAACAGGAGGTCGCAATTGATACTGCAATCGGTAACTTTGCAACAGAGGACTGGTGTTCTACGAAGATGAAAAACACGGTTGCATTGAATATACTTCCAAGTCACGCTTTAGGAAAATGACCAAAATAACAAGAACACGTGTAATTTGTGAACTGGTTGTTTGTTTTTAAGTTCAATCAATGCAATTTCACTGTTAACCCTTTCAACACTACATACCTCTAAATAGGCTTACAAAAAGTGTAGATTCAGATGAGCTGGCTAGTGAGTAGCCGTCTCATCAGGGTCTGCACTTTTTGCCAGTAATATTACTATTTTTAGACAAAATTACCCATTTTGATAAATGAACTGGTCCAACTGTAATTTTCTTATTAATTTATTGGTCTAATAAATATCATGCACCAGTCCATGTCAGTTACTTGGTGTTGAATGGGTTAATATATTCCTCTGCTCCCAGTCCCTCAGCTGGTAATTTCTGCTTACCATTTTAGGTTCAAATTGTTTCACTACTGTAACTGTACCATTAATTCTTTGCCTGCTGAGTAAATAAAATCAAATTATGTATTGTCTGAGCTGTAAATAAATGTCTGGCTGTGCTTAACCCATTTCATTCTGGATACATTTAAAGGCTTTTGCAAACAACATAGATCCAGATCAGCCGCAGCATGATGCTGCGTGCTGATCAGGATCTATGTTGTTTGCTGCATAGCCAAGTTTCTTAGCAAGATCATCTGAATAGCAAACAGCATAGATCCTGATCAGATGGCACGTTCCGTGGCGGTTGATCTGGCTCTATGTTCTTTGCAGATACCGTTTGAACGGTATCCAGAATGAAATGGATTAATGGGATTTCCAAAGTTACAGCCATTATGGCCTGTGCATAATTAGCATAACTTGGGTAATTGGCTATAATAAAACTTGTCATAATGTTACAATGCTATCTGCATGCTTTGAGAATAACCGTCAAATATGTCAGTCAAATATGTCAAATATGCAAATTCATTATAATTGTTCTGTAACACAATGTTTCAGTTGCAAATATAACAAAACACATTAATGAATTGTCATCTGCTACAATGGTCGATAGCAGCGAGTTGTCGTTACTTCCTAGGTGGCGCAATATGTCCCGGTCCATCATTCGGATTACCTCTAGATTTATCTCGCATAAAACAAAGGAAATTTACTTCCGTGTTCTAAAAATTCAGTTATTAATTATTAATATGCCGCAAACGTGTTGTTCCGTACCGGGTTGTCATGAAAGAGGAGGACATGCGTATCCGAGTGATCCTATAAGAAGGGCGAAATGGGTACAGGCCGTTCGACGACTTGATGATGAAAATACAATGAAAATGTGGACACCAACAAAGTCTTCCGTCGTATGTAAGAAACACTTCACACCAGATGACTACATAAAGGAGACTATTTTCGGTATGATAATATTATAAAAACTATAATTTCTCACCTGTAACATGTTTCATTGCTGTTATTTGATTTATTTCAAAACGAAAGTACCCACAGTGACACTGACAATTTATTTATAATATAAGAGAGTGCTTGTGTCAATAGTTCTTCTTATTTATTTCATCATACATAATGGGTTATTTGTTAGGTATGTAACATGATTGACTGTCTTTCAATCTATCATTCAGTATCAGGGCCTGACATTCTGGTCCGAGAGGCTTTTAGTCAAAATAATTCAACATTCAGATTGTTTATATTTGTGACTGGCATTTTAAACGTCAAAACTTGGGAGGACTTACATAATGGACTCCATGAGTACACAGCGAGCCTCATTGCCGGTCTTTATTTTCAGGACTGAAACCTGGATATGAACGGCTTCTCGCAACAGCTATGCCTAGTATTTTTCCTTGGACATCAGAGGAAGGGGAGACAGCAAAAAATAGGAATGAAAGAGCTTTGAGGCGGGATTTTACAAAAAGTTTATGTGATATGTCTTGTAAAATGGAATTGGAAAAAAGTTTTACTGAACATGTTGATTGCACAGAAGAAGTAATAGATTCTGAGACATTGATAGTAACTCCTCTATTTGAAGATGAATTCACTGTAACAAACTGTATGACCCAGACTGATGAGACGCCAATGTTTTCAATTGAGCGATTTTCTTCGAACAATGAGCTGATACATTTTTATACTGGTCTGGAGTCACATGCTCAATTTGTGTTTGTGTTGAATACTTTGGGACCTGCAACATACTGTTTGAAATACATATATTTTCAAATAACAGGTATATCGTTGAAAACCAACTGTTTATGACTTTGATTAAGTTAAGGCGATATTCAACCAACTTTGAACTGTCAACGTTTTTCTCCGTTTCTGAATCAAGTGTGAAAAATATTGTTTATACATGGATTATATTTATGTCCAAACAGTGGAGGGAAGCCAATATATAGTGCAGTACAATTAGCCAAAAAAATGACCGAACCAGAGAAAAAATGTGTGGAAATATAATTATTTTCAAGGTCAAGGTCACCAGGAATGGTAAAAGCATGAAGTGGAGATATATAGCATTAGCCAGATATATGTAGGCATAAACAGTTAATACTCCCTAAATACTCATTTGAGTATAATGATGTAAACAAATTAAGAAAGTGTACAGTCATTTAAGGATGACCTTGACACCATTTTCAAGGTCAAGGTCAAACTTCTGACATTTTTGACAAAGTTTCACTTGCTTTACTGCTGTTATATTTATTATTATATTCAAAACGATTTATATAAGCTTTTTTCGGATACATTAATATTGTGTATGTAAACAGTAGTCTTAGGATTCAGTTTGAAGCAGACTTGGTAGTATACAGAACCGGGATTGTATATATAATGGTAGGTAAGTAATACTACTGAACATAATAAGAATTCATATATCTGAATCATAATCAAACATTTTGGTAATATTTTAAGCATATTTTCAGTAATACATAATTATTCTAAACATTTCGAACTTAGGGTACTTGTTTCTTCTATATCATGACCTGTCACGTTTTCTGTTAGATACATTAAATGAACTAGGTATTTCGTAGTTCCTATCGGGACGTGCTACGGTATGAACAGAACGCAGCCTTGACACAAAATCTTGAAATTCCAATATGCGCTGACGACTCATTTGTGCAGTTCATGGCCGATAATGTTGGCCATAACATCCGAACAATTGACGAACTGAATATGTCATGGGATGGGCATAATTGCGATTGTTACCCCAGAAAGCTGATCCAAAAAGGTTATTCCTAGGGCAAACCTTTCTACTTCTGATATTGTGGAAATGACAAGAATCAGAATACACTACCGAATCCCGATGAAAAATGAAGTTAGTCTTTAAAGCCTTGCCGAAGTCTATCACAGAAGACAAGACGTACAATATAGACATACTTTGGAAGATATCGTGAGTACTAAGGCTGAAGTCACCACTATGGAATGGCACCATGCAGATGATTTACGATGGAAGTCACCCAGGTGCTTCCTCTACATTCTTCATGCCGCTGATGGACATGGATCCATCAAATGAAACGTGTATATACTCCACCCTCTTCTTTGTAGCAGAATAACCAGAGACATATAACGTCACACCTGTATTGACATTTGATCAGCCACTTTGATGGAAGGCTCAATGCTTAATAGAGACAGAGACACCAGATAGCCATGTAAAGAAGATAGTTCTTCGGTTGGGTGGACTTTGTATGCAGATGAGCTACATGGGTTGCATAGCCCATCTTATGACTGACTCGGGTATGACAGAGCTATTTCAGACAGTGTATACAGATAACACTGTTCCACACATGCTAAGTGGCAAGGCAATTTCACGAGCCGTGCGAGGCCATGCCTTGGCAGAATTGGCACTCGGTATCATTCTTGTGTCTATCTACTTTGACATCGACTTATCCAGCTACATTAGTGTACAGACGCAGATGGATAGCGAATGGATTATGAATTTGGAAGATCAGAACACTGAAGATGAAGTGGATGCAATACATCCTGACAGAGAAAATGGAGAAAGAGAAAGTGAAGATGGTGTGATTGATAGTACAGAAGTATGTGAAGAAATTAATGAATGAAAGTGTTAGACAACCTGATGAAGATGAACAAAAACATGGGATATTAAGACTGCGGTGAGATCTGATATTGTTACGAATTTAGCACACACATGGAAAGCTAAAATAGAAGGAATGAAAAGTAAAGGAAGAACATCAAGACCATAGGTACAATACATAGAAATGCTTGACATCTTGAAGAAATACACCAAGACTGGCGATTACACCTCCAAGCTGTTTTGGATATGCTTCCATACATGGCTGCATCTGGACATAATGCCTATACAATATCATTACACATCTACATGTCCAACATGCTTGACATACAGAACAAGCATCCATATGCGTATCAACACTTTATGGACGAAAAACCTGTTGTTAGACGGAATGAAAAATACTGGGCAGGTCTTAGTACAGATCTCATAATTGAACAGGTCCTGATGAGGAATATAAAAACCATTGGTGGACTGACTCGGGGAGCTACAAAGGACAATGTGGATTTTGTCTCGACCTGGTTAAACTGGAAAGCAAAACGTAACGAGCGAACAACATGGGGATTGCGGAAAGTCTAGACTTGCAAAAGATGATATAATAGTGATGGCTGAGTATTTGGTGAACAGAAACCCGTTTACACCGGAACCTGAGCTGAGAAACATATCAAGTGGTGTAGTGGCCGATGAAAGAGTGTCAATGGATAGGGCAAATGAAATCGGTAAAGTTATACTCACCGATATGACGGGCAAACCGGCAGAATCCAATGTGTTCAGAAGAAACAAACAAGACATTCCTGTGCGTGATGATGCAAATACAGAGATGAAAAATGAAATGATCATGGTAGACCCACAGCTTCTTTTTCAAAGAATGATATCAGCAGCTCACAACGAAGTCCCAGAGGAGGATTTAGACATGTTTTTCTCCCATGAACTGTGTTCCTTCCCACCAGCATTGTTTGAGAGCCCCAGCCTGATAAGTCAAGCAAACAAGTCAGCTCTCCAAACTGAAATGCTCAAGACAGTTTCCAACAAACACAAACTAACTGGCCAGAATGCAAATGTATGTAATGTATGCTATGTCTTAGATTGTGGTGCTCTATTGCAAAAGATCCCATGGGAGAGATGTCAAACATACAAGGCCATATACTAGACGTATGTTAAATTTTGCATTGAAAAGTACAAGTCATGCTCAGTCATTTTTGATGTATATGAAGATGGAGCATCAACGAAAGACAATACACACATGAGACGAACAGGCGGTCAAATTTGAGCTGAAATTAAAATTGAACTGGATATGATAATGAGTTCATACAAACATCAGGTACGTCTAAACAAAAGGAACAGACAGAAGTTCATAAACTTATTGTCAGGTTATTTGGCGGAGGCTGGAGTGAATGTGATTAATGCCAAGTCAGATGCTGAACACTTAATAGTGAAATCAGCTCTAGATGCTTTGCTATGCCAGAACACAATTGTCGTTGGTGAGGACACTGATTTATTAGTAATGTTGTGCTACCATGCCAGGAACCTTGAGAATAGCATACAACTCATTTCAGAAGGAAAAAAGAACAAATGCTGCAATGTCAGCGAGGTCCAAGAACATATTGGCCCTGAAATATGTAACAATATACTTTTTCTACATGCATTTCTGGGCTGCGACACAGTGTCCAAGCCTAGTGGCATTGGTAAGTCAGCAGCTCTGAAGACTTTCAAAAGAAGTCCTTCATTTCGTAAGTGTGCTTCAGTTTTCAATGAAAATCTAGAAGACATTACCAAGGATGATATTATTAATGCAGGTGAAGCTACAATGATATGCTTATATGGAGGCAATCCCGACCAAGTTACATTAAATCAACTGTGTGTTGACTCGTTTCTGCGGAAAGTAGCCACTAACAATGTCTACATTGACCCGAAGTCTTTGCCACCTACAAGAAATGCCTGCAAGTATCACAGTTTACGTGCATATGCACAAATGTTAGAATGGAAGGGAATCGTTATTGATCCAACTGAGTATGGCTGGGAGTTGCACGGAAACATGCTTGTTCCCCGACAAACTGATATGCCACCTGCTCCAGAGAAATTGAAAATAGTACGCTGTTCCTGCAAGATGGGCTGTAAAACCTCAAGTTGTAGTTGCAGAAAACTAGGGTTACCGTGCAGTGTTGTATGTCGGAACTGAAATCAGTCTTGTACAAACTGGCCTAGACCTGATGAAATTAACGAGTGACAGTGACCAACAGTTGATGGATTAACCACATTATACTAATAATTGGTATGATTCCTGACATTGTCTACGAATTTAAACATGGCTGAAAATGATATTGCAAACACATAATACATGTATATTATAGCATGCTGAGGGTTTTTAATCGAAAGCACTGACCGATAATGCGTTCCATTTATATCCCTGAATTATGTTGTAGTAAACATTAAATGTTTAGACAAACAATGTAACGAAGTTGTCCTTGGAATTTAAGATATTTTACAGAGCACTAATCAATCTGCAAATAAAACACTGCATATGTACGCAACTTTTAAAAAATTTGATATTTCTGAAAATCATTAAAGAGCGTAAAATGTCATAAAGGCAAGTATTTTTGTCCAGATAACATTCAAATTGCATTTTTGCTATGTAGATATATTATATTCATTACTTCCAAACTCAAAATCAAATATGCGTAGCTTCATATTTTGTAGAAAAATTATTTCCAGAAATTCCTGGTAAAAATGTCGAAAATATGTGAAAGTGCCAAAAAAAATTATTTCCACCAAGAGTTGAGAAAAAGATTTTATTGTGTCATATTATTACACAGGCCTTTGACATAACAAAACCAGTATTCCCATTTCTGTTCAATTTTTTCCTACCCCAATGTCCTATTTGTACTGTACTAATATGGCCAAGTCAGAATCTAGTGAGATATTTTATGCCGTCTGATTTTAAATTAAAATTCCCAAATACAAGAATCATTATTGATGGAACTGAATGCCCTATTAAAAAACCTCACGCACCTAGAGCTCAACAGTCAACATATTCAACATACAAGAACAGGAACACTATCAAAATTCTTGTTGGTTCAACTCCTGGTGGATTAGTTAACTATATATCTGAAGCTTATGGTGGGTCTATAAGTGACAGACAAATTGTGGAAAGGTGTAACATTGTTAAAGCATGTGACCCTGGTGATAGTGTTATGGCCGATAAAGGTTTTAATGTGCAAGATTTGTTTGCAACAGCTAATGTACGCGTAAATGTACCAACATTCTTCAGAAAGAAAAATAGAATGTCTGGTAAAGTAGTTATTAAGGACCGGAAAATATCCAGTAAAAGAGTACATATTGAGAGAATTATTGGACTAGGGAAAACCTACAAGATCTTGACGTGTCCATTAACGGGTACAGAAACAAAGTTGTCATCTCGTATAACTTATGTCTGTTTTATGTTGTGTAACTTCAAAACATGTATTGTTCCAAAACATGCTTAGACTAGTACATTGAGTCCAACAGAGTTTCTGTTGATAATTGTTGATGTTTTAAAGAGAACACAACACTTTGACGTAATAAATGTGTATACATCTATCTATACAAATTTATTTTAGCTCGATTGCGAAACAAGTTCTTACAACTTATATTAATCACTCGAGAGAAATGTGTATACATATTGAATACTTTCTGCATTTTATTAGCTGACCTGAGCTGATCATGTGAGCTTTTCTGATAGTTGAATGTCCGGTGTCTGTCAACAATTTGCTTGTGTATACTCTAGAAGGCACAGTTTTGATCTAATCTGCATGAAAATTCATGAAACTTGGTCATGTGAGTTAAACAAGAGATTAAAAACAAGTTAAAATTTTAAACTTTATTTTGTGTTTATTCCTGTAGTTAAACTTGGAAAATAACTATGAACTCAGTCTATGTATGGCTTGTAGAAATGTTTTTCCAGCAAGACACCTTTGAAATTGCTTTCAAAGAAAGTTTTTAACTGGTCAACCATTCCTGATATGAAAGTGTCATTTTTTTCAATATCAAAATATTTGATGTCCCTAACCTTTAGGTTATCTGCTGAACAGATTATCAGTGAACATTTTTCAGCTCCAGTGCACAATAACTGGCCTTGGATTTGATAATAGTAATTATGATTCGTATTAAGATAATATTGCCCACAGTCGTTACAATTTAAATAAGGCACTGTGACAGGAGAGATATCTTTGTCTCTTGCAGAATAAGGATATTTTACTTCAATAACATGCTTTGCATTAATAAATCCATCCGGTGAAGATGCCAAAAATGGAAATTGTTTCGAGACCACTAAACCACAGGAATGCACAGTGTTGCCGGTGTCTTCCATAAATCTTGTTATAGCGATTGCTTCATGTTTGCGTCCATGTTCCAAGGGGGGCGCTTTTATTTCTCTTGTATCAACTAAAGATCTGGCTAGTTTATCTTTATCGGTCCGGTCAGTGGACTTTCATATTTTACCAAACATTGAGGATGGTAGACGCTTTGTACGTTCCTCCTTCCATAGTTTATTTGCACTCTGACCCATTGTTTTTTTTTCGATGTCGATAACCGTTTCATCACTGATTTTGGTAACGCTAATCTTTTCGAGGAAATTTTCTTCTGGCGAAAGTTTTAAATAGTCATGATCTAATGCAACAGCTTTAGTGTTTGCCGGCTCAAAAGTTTGAAATATTCAAAGGAAAATTCAAGCATGTATTTCTGAAATGGTCTTGATAGTTAACAGAATTTCTAAACTGCTCTGGTCTTGGGTCAAAGTCAATGTTTGTTAATTCAGCTGCACCTGGCATATCAAGTTTATTAGCCTTTAATGGACTTCCTAAATATTTTTTACATTTATGGAAACTTTGCAATATTTGTGTGCATGTTTCTTCCGTTTTTACTGTCTTTTTCTGGGAGAACATTACTGCACCATAAAGTACTATGCATACATGTTTGCAGTGGGCTTGAGGCCCCATACCAGCAGCACATTCACACTGTGCCTCAATAACTGACCCCCCAGAGTTAAGTTCAACATCTACAGTGTAGCACACACCTTTCTTCATCTCTGCATGACAACTTGATTTAATATATACAACATCCTCTCCGGGTGACATACGGAAATACTTCAAAAATTGCTCATTGTATAGTCGTTGAATACGAGTACCCAGGGTCTTCTCATACTGTGCCAGATACTTATGCACACTGTCTAGTTCTGTTTTCGGAAATTTTGAATCCGAGTTGACATCCGCATATTTTGTAGGATCTGGTAATGTCATGTTGTATTCAGGCTCTAAAGTCTCTACATTTCCAAAGTTTTGATTTCTCTCGTAAGACACTAATCTGAAAATAGAATAGGGAAATGTTTCAAGATGTATAACATGGCAGAACGATAAATTCGTAATGAAAACGTTAAAAGCAAACCCCACCCACTCACAGGTGTATGAGCAATAACGTAAACAATTAAAATAAACATCTCTGGAAATAAAGAAAATATCTAGGAATAAAGGAAACTATTTTAGATTTATATTTTATTTTTAAATAAATCTACAATTTAGTCTTCAAACATATGGTAAATAGCAAATTACAAGCGAAATAAATGTTGACCTTTGCCGCGACGGCATTCTATTTTCGTTTTCAAAATATTTTTTATCTCTAAAATAACGGTAAATTTACGCACCTTTCAACCAATTCATTCTTGCGTCCAGAAAGTCTAGCACCCCTTTTCTTCAATTCTGCTTTCAGTTGCGGAATTGTAAGTGATCCGAACTTAGATTCCATTGTTAAAGTATGGACATTTGTTTTGACTTCTCTCAGAATTATGCTAATCGATATGGGATACTGATGGACCGGGATCAGTGGCGCCACCTATCGGGTGGCAGGGGAAGATAACCAGCTATTCTCCCCCATTTATTTCCTTTATTTTACCCAGCATACAAAGAGTAAATAAAGGTGTTACATGTTAGTAAAACATGAAATTGATAAACTGTAGAAACAAAGCAGGTTGAATATTTACACTTATTTTTTTTATGCAAAGTAACTACCTATTGAACATGATATGGGAGGGATGTTCACCTCTAAGAAGCGCTGGGGGCTTAGCTGTCATCATGTATCTCGCATGTCTTAGAGGTTTTTAGGTCATTGTAAATGACAAATGGTGTATGAAAAATGTCCATGCATGCCTATTGACAGTGTTGTTGTGTACATTGTATAGTCTGCTACTATTGGCCAGGCACTAGTTGCTCTTACGCACCATGATGTATTGCGTGGTTCATTTTGGAGGGGACCCTAGGGACCCTGACTTTGCCCCCTGGGGGCCCCACTTCTCCCTAAAAACAAAACAAAAACACTATAACAATATCTATCCCACCTCCATAGATATTACTGGGACTACATAGAGATTTAGGTTAATATACTATTATATCTCCGTACAAACGACAGCCATTTAGCTATCATGCAGTGGATAAGTAGTTGCCGTATCTATCCCACCTCCATAGATATTACTGGGACTACATAGAGATTTAGGTTAATATACTATTATATCTCCATACAAACGACAGCCATTTAGCATCATGCAGTGGATAAGTAGTCGCCATATCTATCCCACCTCCATAGATATTACTGGGACTACATGAGATTCTGGCCATTATTATGAACATTGGTTTGGTTACTACAATGTCAATGTATGTCGTATTGGTAATGACGTCAAGAGTTGCATCTATGAGGGAAAGAGTTGAAATGATTAAATAATGCCAATTAAGGACGCGATCGCACGCTTCTCACTTCTCCCATAAATTCTGACCTAGAATGAACCCTGGTATGGTGTAACGTAATAACCACACTATCATGAGAAATACTCAGCTTTTCTATACTCACCGTCGCACCAGGTGCGTGTTTCATACAATATATACTGTGGGATTTTATAGAGCAAGACTACTTGGCACATATAGTTAAACATGGCAGATAGAAACCGGATGAAATTTCGTAACATTTTGTGTACTTTCTAAACCTGACATGCCAATTATGAAAGGAAGCCAGTCCTGGGATAATCCTGACGTGCCAATTATGAAAGGAAGCCAGTCCTGGGATAATCCTGACGTGCCAATTATGAAAGGAAGCCAGTCCTGGGATAATCCTGACGTGCCAATTATGAAAGGAAGCCAGTCCTGGGATAATCCTTACGTGCCAATTATGAAAGGAAGCCAGTCCTGGGATAAACCTTACATGCCAATTATGAAAGGAAGCCAGTCATTGGATAATCCTTACATGCCAATTATGAAAGGAAGCCAGTCATTGGATAATCCTTACATGCCAATTATGAAAGGAAGCCAGTCATTGGATAATCCTTACATGCCAATTATGAAAGGAAGCCAGTCATTGGATAATCCTTACATGCCAATTATGAAAGGAAGCCAGTCATTGGATAATCCTTACATGCCAATTATGAAAGGAAGCCAGTCATTGGATAATCCTTATGCCAATTATGAAAGGAAGCCAGTCATTGGATAATCCTTACATGCCAATTATGAAAGGAAGCCAGTCATTGGATAATCCTTATGTGTCAATAATGAATGGAAGCCAGTCCTGGGATAATCCTTGTGTGTTGTCATAAAGATGACAACATTCCATTGTTTACCAAATGTTTTTCGCAAGTTGTGTATTGCATATAATGAACAGACGGATCTGTAGTCCAGTGGTTAACAGGCTGGACTGGTAATCTAGAGATGGTAGGTTCGATCCCCCGTCTGACCCTAATAAAATTAACAGATTTTTTAAAATCTAAAATGACTAATCTCTTCAAGAGGCGTCGCTCATATGGGCAACTGGTAGCGACGATAAATAAACGTAAAACACACAACCCCCTCTAAACCGGACTTGTTTCCAAGTATTGATTAAAAGGGTTTCACTGTAGTATCATAGCACTTCCTGTTGTGAATTGTTTCATGTACCGGTATGCAATGTACGGATGTGGTGTTAATAATATGTTAGCAGATGGCTGAATGTGTTATAAACTACCGATATTTTAATTAAAAGGACTAAAATCAATAGTAGTTTATAACAGGAATTGACATACATTATATATTCTAACACGACCCAGCTAATAACATACATACGTCTAGAGTAAAACCAATCTCGGGTTATTCTGCAATATACCTACCTTGAACTATGCTGCACGCGCACCGTGGTTTGGCTACGTCATTTATACAATGCGTGTAAAGTTTTATGAATGAAAGTCACGCGATGTTTGTAAAAAATACTGTTGGAATTCACGGAAGTGAGCTATTTTTAGAATCAGATAATCTCTTGTCCATCTTGTTTTTCTGTTAAGTAACGTTTCAGTTACTATTCTGTATAGTTTTATTTGACAAAATAAATAAAATTATTGATCAGTTACAACTTTTGTTCATTTATGCACTAGATTGATATTTTCTATAAAAACGCGGGAGGAAATTTCGAAAGCCAAATGCAGCGGCGTTTGAAGAAAATACTCCTTTAAAATTATTAGAAGTAAGTCGTGTTAGAATCGAAATAATAAGTATCAACCTTCGGCCTGAGTGATATATTTCTACGCATAAGAACGACAAACGAGGGTTATTCTGCGATATACCACGGTTGATATTTATTATTTCTTAAGTAAGCATCAAGCCTGTAGTGGTTATTTCCCTTGAAGTTGTTTGATTTTGTGCCTATTTGGATGCACACCACTAAATTGTGTCCTTCTTCGTTGTATTGTAAAGTGACCATCTGTCACGGTCAAATTCTCAGTTCCAAACAAGATTCAACTTATAACACATGCAGTTCTGTAAACTCCAGGACTCCTGCTTGAAGTCTAAGCATCACCATCACAATTTTTCACCATGTGTCAATGTTTACAAACACCGGTCTGCATTTTTGACTGCGCCACTTCTGTCGCCAACTGAAAATAACTGGAGCAAATTTGAAAAACTTGGAGCGAACTATGAGCCATATAGTTCACAGCAAAAATATTTGAAGCCATGTATTTGACAAAACATGTTGCGCCCAAAAAAAAAGAGTAACATTTTCGCCAAATCACAAAATTTAGCGCTAATATTTGTTTGTTGGCATCATTGATGGCTGCCAGCGGGAACCCTGATTCTGTGCATGCTATTTCTTGGTAGATTTTAAGTTTCGTTGACAATACATATATGTATTAAAATTATATGTGGCAGTCCAAAACATCTAATGTAGGATTGCCAGCGTCACATGAACATTAGCCTTCAACTGATCAATGTTTTAGCGGTACACATCTAGAACATGTCTGGGTCCCTGCAAGGGGTTTCATATAAATAAAACAAAACAAAAACAAGAAAAAATATATATACCTGT
This sequence comes from Archivesica marissinica, assembly GCA_014843695.1. NCBI lineage: Eukaryota > Metazoa > Mollusca > Bivalvia > Venerida > Vesicomyidae > Archivesica > Archivesica marissinica. The sequence goes on from CM026387.1 coordinate 37,847,754, forward strand.
GTTTACAGTTTCCCGACCGACCTGTTTTTTACCCCTGACCATGAATACTTTATGAAATTTGTTTTACACATTTTTCTGTGCCCAAGAGTATAGTTTAAAAAAATCCCTACTTACGACCCTATTTCTTTTGTGTGCATGAAATGGTAAACACAGGGGTGGTTTTTTGGGCCTCACTAAAGAAAGTTACAAAGCCTGGGTGGAAGAGTTGCAAGAGTTCCAAAGCATACCGGTACTGCTTAATTAACATTAACTTCCTGACTACCTAAATTCCTGGGACCCTCAGTATTTTCAGGGTTTCACTTCCTGACTACCTAAATTCCTGGGACCCTCAGTATTTTCAGTGGAAACCCTCAACAGTTTATTCTCTGAAATTGTAATTTTCTTCTTTGTTTACCCTCACAACAACATCCACAACAATCACCTCTATTTAGCAGCCAGTATTTATATCTCACGGTACAGTTTGTTTGCTATATTTTAACCCATCCACAACAACTGCCTCTATTTAGCAGCCAGTATTTATATCTCAAGGTACAGTTTGTTTGCTATATTTTAACCCATCCACAACAATCACCTCTATTTAGCAGCCAGTATTTATATCTCACGGTACAGTTTGTTTGCTATATTTTAACCCATCCACAACAACTGCCTCTATTTAGCAGCCAGTATTTATATCTCACGGTACAGTTTGTTTGCTATATTTGATCCCATCCACAACAACTGCCTCTATTTAGCAGCCAGTATTTATATCTCACGATAGTTTGTTTCCTATATTTTAACCCATCCACAACAACTGCCTCTATTTAGCAGCCAGTATTTATATCTCAAGGTACAGTTTGTTTGCTATATTTGATCCCATCCACAACAACCGCCTCTATTTAGCAGCCAATAGTTCTATCTACCAATCATTGGCAGAACTTTTTGACAAAATGACAAAAGCAGGGGACAATTTGTAACAATATGTATCAAATTGATTATACAGCGTGGCCTTCTGACACCGGGTTTCCTTCTACCTCGGGACATACCAAGGGATGTTATACCATGCCCTTACATAACAATTGATCACTGATTGGATGGGGACTCGGAATAGGTTCTTACCATCCAAGATTCTCTGTTATGGAATTGCAGTTTACCTCGAGTATCTGGGAAGTTATACAAGATAGAGAAATCTCTCAGTTGGAAGAGCAGCACTAGATATACTAGAATAGATCAGTCAGGGTTACGAACCTGGGGAAGTTATACAAGCTAGAGAAATCTCTCCGATAGCAGAACGGCACTAGATAGTCTAGAATAGATCAGTCAGGGTTTCGAACCTGGGGAAGTTATATAATAGAGAGGAATCTCTAGGATTGGGGGAGCGGCACTAGATATACTAGAATAGATCGGTCAGAGTTACGAACCTGGGGAAATTATACAAGATAGAGAAATCTCTCAGTTGGAAGAGCAGCACTAGATATACTAGAATAGATCGGTCAGAGTTACGAACCTGGGGAAATTATATAATTCGTGAACTTATTAAATATGTAGTGTTTGAAATTGAGCTTGTGTGTATGTCACTATTCCCAAGACATCACTATGTGTCCGAAACGGACATGGTACTTTGGTATAAATTTGGGATAGATTTGTTCCGGTTTGAAGGGGTTTCCCACTAATCTTTATGTTTTACAGGATTCACTGATCTGTGCCGTTGCTTCACATGTGACGGAGGCTTACAGAGATGGGATGCCGATGACAGTCCCTGGATCGAACACGCCCGCTGGTTCCCCCACTGTGCTTATGTGAAACAGGTCAAGGGCCAGGATTTTATAAATATGGTACAAGCAGCCGCAAATCTGGCCAGGGAGGAGAGCGAGGTTGGTAGAAATAGTAAATTTGAGAACGAAAATTGTCCAGTTTGGAGGGTATAAATCTTCTCTCAGATTTCAAACTCTGTCTCAAGCCTTCTGATTGGTTGAGCTGAAATGCAATATCGCATTCAGCCAATCAGGTCACTTCTTGCAGATGGAATATTAAAGAAATCATCATTGTAACAAAGTTCATAATTTTTATGCTCCTGTCTTGGTTACCTGGCGTCTTGGTTATATGGCGTCTTGGTTACATGGCAGACTGGAACTTTGCAAAGACTCCCCAGGGAGGACAGCAAATATAGATGCTGTGATTATTCCCGGGTCGGATTGCATAAGTTATTGTCATTGCTTGGTCAGCATCCTTTCTCCGAACGCACTTCTTAAAACTTTAATCTTGCTCATAGCTTTCATCTTGGAGCCGACATTTGTACACAATACTGCTATCGCTTGTAGTTCTCCACTACGACGTAATATATTTTCGCCATGACTTTGTTGAAGGTCAAACACGCATGTGGAAAACTTTACCGGTGCTTTTATGACTCCAATTTGCTGTACGTGAATATTTCAGGACCCAGCTGTAGTGTATCCAATTCCCAGGCAGCGTCCTGTAGAACAAGGTATTGCTAACCTAACACTGAACGAGACAGGTAAGCAAAATCATCTTATTTCACCCCATATTATTTTTTATAAAATATTTCTTCCAAGTTCAGTGAGGATGGCCAAGTCCTTGCTTGCCACACAGATATACCCGGTAATTTATTTCATAAATTTTAATGCTAGCCACCATCTTGAAAATGAAATTCGGTCTACTTTGTTAGGTTAGTTCAATAATCTCTAAGTCCTTTTAACCAATTACATGTACTTTATTTTTTGGAACTGAATTAAATAGTGTTAGATTTATACACATTTATTTGAGCTCGATTGCGAAACAAGTTCTTACCACTTATATTAATCGCTCTCGAGACCTCATTCCTTATGGAATCCATCGCCACGAGTGAGAGAGATGAGACAATGTGGAATTTAAATGCCTTGCCTATGGGCAGAATCGTAACGGCTCCAGCGGGGCTCGAACTCCGGGTCTTCCGCACCTGAAGCGAACACGCCACCACTGCACTTCGACTTCCACGAAGTGTTACAAAGCTTGTACGAGGTAGGAGAGTCTGTCCAAACTCTCAAACCACTTCAATGGTCCTCCTGTTAACATATGGTTATCCGCTTCAATGGTCCTATTCTTAAAAAAAACATTTTTTTCTTTTCTTCACTTACTGTAAATGTTGCTGTCAAGCTAGCTTAGAGGTTGCTATGACTTGTATTGTCTCTTCCACAGATCCACTAAGCACGGCTGCAGCTCAGAGTGTTCTAGAAATGGGCTATTCCAGAAATGCTGTGTTATTGGCTATCCATGAATTCAATGGTCAAGGTTTGTCATTTTATGCTCTCCTAAAGCTGAAGCATCTAGTCGCAGCTTCGTATGTCCGTCTGTCCGTCCATCCCGCTATTTCCCTGCTACCAATGGCCGGCAATCAATGAAACTTCATAGAAGTGATTGGTATCAAGCCTAGTTGGTATCGTCGGCGTATTCCACTTGGATGATGTTTCATTGAGTTATGGCCCTTTATGTCCATCTCGCTATTCATGTCCATGCTATTTCTCAGCAACCATTTGCCCAGAAATCGATGGAACTTCACAGGAGTGATTGGTACCAAGCCTAGTTCTGCACATTGTTGGCACATTCCACTCGGATAATTTCATTGAGTTGTAGCCCTTTAATTTTTATGCTCCCCAATGGGAGAGCATATATATAGTTGTCACTTTGTCTGTCCATACGGGCACTTCTTGTCTGGAGCAAAGCTCGTAGACTATTCAAGGAAATCAAATGAAACATTGATACAGGGCAATGAGGCAGTGTGCAAGAACCATAACTCTATAGTACATATCGGATTATCTCCCCTTTTAATTTCATTAAATGCTTGTCGCGAGCATAACTCGAAAACTATTTCAATAAAATTGAATGAAACTTATAACGGTGACACAGGGCAATGAGGTGGAGCAGTGTGCAAGAACCATAACCCTCTGTTGTACTCAAATTATCTCCCCTTATCACTTCATTAAATGCATGTCCACAGCATAACTAAAACTGTATTGAAGGAAATCGAAGTATACATTTATATAGGCCAATAAGGCAGAGTGCATAGCGCAAGAACCATAACTCTGTTTATACTTACTGAATTATCTCCGTTTTCCATTTTATTAAATTCTTGTCCCGTGCCGAAGTATTCAAGCAAATCAAATGAAACTTCAAACAGTGGTAGCGAGCAATGAGGCGGATGGCAGAGTGCAGTATCACACTTCATAATTATATCAATGTGACTTGCACGTACCTTCTTTTATGATCGACTCGAAGACGTACGTTTCTGAGTCTAACGAATACTAGTCAACTGACAGCCTATTGTCCGATAATCCCATAGCCATACTTCCCTGCGTCACTAAAATTCTCAATCCATGATACGTATGGGAAGTAACCGCTACGGATTTATGTTTCGAAATTTCAACAGATGCGTGTGTAAAAAAAATAATATGGAATTATCGTGTTCTATCTATCTTCCTCTAATGTCAAAGCCCTCGCTGTTTTGTTTCTAGAAAGTTGATTTTGCAACACAGTGCGCACTTACTTGATAAGTTGATGTCATAGGCAGCCGATTACATAGATACACACATGCAGCTCTGACACATATGTACATATACGCAGTCATGTGACTGATTGTTCGACGGTAATAAGTTGAACCCGTACACTAATCAACTCGACCCTCATCCTCGTCTTACGCCATAGTAACCCTGGCGATTTTCGATTTTAATGAATGACCTGCACATCACTGTTCAAATATGAACAATCCTTACAATAAAAGCCTAGTTTTAAACATGATAAAAAAAACACCGATTGTACATATTTCTAGGGGGGAGGGGAGGTTGCAAAATATTAGAATGGCGTGGGGGGTGTGGGGTGGGGGGGTCCTGACAGTCGATTTCGGTCTGGACTGATTTGTTGTTGAAAATTTAGACTCCCTGCATAATGAGTTTATACTTTCTGTCTGTGAGTGAGTATGTCCATCTGTTTGTCTGTCTGTCTGTCTGTCTGTCTGTCTGTCTGTCTGTCTGTCTGTCTGTCTGTCTGTCTGTCTGTCTGTCTGTCTGTCTGTCTGTCTGTCTGTCTGTCTTCTGTCTTCTGTCTGTCTGTCTGTCTGTCTGTCTGTCTGTCTGTCTGTCTGTCTGTCTGTCTGTCTGTCTGTCTGTCTGTCTGTCTGTCTGTCTGTCTGTCTGTCTGTCTGTCTGTCTGTATGTATGTATGTATGTATGTATGTATGTCTGTATGTATGTATGTCTGTCACACGTTTATCTGAACAATATCTTCTAAACCCTTGGTCGGATGTTCACGTAACTTCACACTGATCAATACCAATCCTAGATGTGCATACCAATCCTAGATGTGCATACCAATGCTAGATGTGCATACCAATCCTAGATGTGCATACCAATCCTAGATGTGCATACCAATGCTAGATGTGCATACCAATCCTAGATGTGCATACCAATCCTAGATGTGCATACCAATCCTAGATGTGCATACCAATGCTAGATGTGCATACCAATCCTAGATGTGCATACCATATTTCATACCAATCCTAGATGTGCATACCATATTTCTTTGTATTTTTGATGAGGGGGGGTAATTATTGTTTTTGCACTCGCATAAGACGGGAAGCCACTTTGATGTCATAATCTGGTGGTAAATAGCTTGTCTAATTGGCATGTATGTACAGTAGTCCTGCATATGATATGATAATCATCTTCGCGTTTCCCTCGATTCATTTCTTACATAGGTATGGCCCTTTCAACATTATTTCATTACTCTGATGCAACACTGCTGCAGAGAGAGACATGCATTTTATACCAAAGCAAGTTGTAGTTTAATTTGACATTGATTCGTTTAATTAGTTTCTAGAGTGGTTGGATTGCTTTCCTTGAGATTGGAAGTTTTGAGTCTTGAGTCATGTTCCATTAATGTCAAACCCCTTGTGGGGACCTAGATATGTTTTCCTGGGTAGACTTAACCGATATAAGTGGTTAAGCAGTACTAAGCAATGTGTGTGAGGTGCCTTGCTCAAGGACACTACATACGTGCCCTGACCAAGTATCGAACCCGGGACCGTTCGATTCCAAATCCAACACTATACCACTGGACCACGGATGCCATTTACCTTCTCTTATGGATTCATTTAATCATGTTCTTAATTTGTCATATATTTTAGCTCGTGGAGAGAGGAGTGACTACACAGCTAGCGATTTGAGTAGAATTTTGACAGAAAGAAAAAATCGAGGGGAGGCGCTACCATCTGATTCAACACTAAATGAAGGTGTGTGTTTTACATTTATTTATCGTCGCTACCAGTTGCCCATATGAGCGACGCCTCCTATAGAGATTAGTCATTTTGGAGGATAGTGCAATGATACAGACAGAGACTGTATTCCATTCCAGAGTCTCCTCTGGTTCTTTTACGTGCACGGTGTAAAGCACTGACACAAGACCTTGGTTTAAAGTCCCATCTGAAAGACTGTTAATTTTATTAGGGTCAGACAGGGGTGAGGCTGACTTCAGTTTTCTGATACTGAACTTCCAGGTTATAAGAATCGAATATTTACAAAATTGCAATCCAACAGCCTGTACCTACTACTTATTCTGGCATGTTGCCATAAATAATCAGGCGGCCAGTATCGATGTACGTGTATGTACTTTCTGTATTTACCGTTCTGCAAATTACTCTTAAAATGTTTCATTTTAATCATTACAGGAGCAACTGGCGGAATTGATTCTGAAAATATAGGTAAGTGAAATTCATCTTCAATGTTCACTTTGAACATGAATAACATTACATGTAAGATAGTGTCAATAATACTTGCGTCGATATATCTACGGCATGACTAAGTGCAAAATGCCTTTAACCGTTGTGTTTAAAATCTTTATCTCTGTTACCTGTGTCTTGAACATCCATTGTTGACTTCTTATCACATACTAATGGACAATTTGACACAAATGTTTACTGTTATATGAGACATTGTTACGGGCATGCTAGCTATATTTTCAACCTCCTCAATTTCACCAAGAGATTTTACTGTGGCATTGAACATCTAGTTTTTTTATTGAATGAATCTAGCTGTGGGCAAAAAATGTTCCAGACACAATGAGAAGGGACATAATAATAATGATACAGCTGGCGAAACAAAATTATGTTTTTCCATATAAATGCGGCCATTTTATACGCCATTTCCATTTAGCAAGTGATAACAGAAGCAATTATACAAATTTTCCATTGACAATTTATCCTATGAGGAAAAAGCATTCATATGTTAACCCTTTCCCTCATAGAAGCACGCCATTACCAATACGACATACATTGTAGCAACCAAACCAATGTTCATAATAAAGGCCAGAATCTCATGTAGTCCCAGTAATATCTATAGAGGTGGGATAGATATGGCGACTACTTATCCACTGCATGATAGCTACATGGCTGTTGTTTGTATGGAGATATAATAGTATATTAACCTAAATCTCTATGTAGTCCCAGTAATATCTATGCAGGTGGGATAGATATTGCGACTACTTATCCACTACATGATAGCTAAATGGCTGTCGTTTGTATAGAGATATAATAGTATATTAACCTAAATCTCTATGTAGTCTCAGTAATATCTATGGAGGTGGGATAGATATGGCGACTACTTATCCACTGCATGATAGCTACTGTTGTTTGTATGGAGATATAATAGGATATTAACCTAAATCTCTATGTAGTCCCAGTAATATCTATGAAGGTGGGATAGATATGGCAATTACTTATCCACTGCATGATTGCTAAATGACTGTTGTTTGTATGGAGATATAATAGTATATTAACCTAAATCTCTATGAAGGAAAGGGTTAAATGGCATATTTTTATTAGGAGATATAATAGGATATTAATCTAAATCTCTATGAAGGAAAGGGTTAAGAGAGTGTATTTCTTCTTCATTCTTTATACAATTTATTTAGCTTGATTGCAAAACAAGTTCTTACAACATTAGTTTAATCGCTCTTGTGACCTCATTCCTGATGGATTTAAGTTTGTCTTGCTTAACATCCATTTCACCACGGAAGCTCCATTTTTAGCTCACCCTGAGCAAAGCTTGTGTCATATATTGTTACCGTAACAAGTCTGTCTCGTCCGGCGTCCATGAACATTTTCTACGTCTTCTCAGTAACCATTGGGTGTATAGCCACCATTTATGTTCATGATATGTGGGGGATTATGTAATTTTTAAATCACGTCAGTACGTAATCCAAGATGGCAGCTGTCTAAAAATAGCACAAATTCTTTAAAAAATCTCAGTTACATCAAAATGGCATGATTACGTCATCCAGACGGATCTTACCCTAATAAAATTAACAGTCTTTCAGATGGGACGTTAAACCGAGGTCTTGTGTTGATGCTTTACACAGTGCACGTAAAAGAACCAGAGGAGAGACTCTGGAATGGGTCTCTGTCGGTATCATTGCACTATCCTCCAAATATCTAAAATGACTAATCTCTTCAGGAGGCGTCTCGCATATGGGCAACCGGTAGCGACGATAAATAAACGTAAAACACACACACAGATATACCAGATTCATCTTTAATACGAATGGTATTCGGCTTCAATTACGAACAGCTGTTAGACGAGACAAACAGTAGTTATGTCAATTAAATAATTTAAATATTTGTTTATCTGCAGATCCTGAAGAAGAAAATCGCCGACTAAAGGGGATATTGAAATGTCTACAGTGTCGGGAAAATGATGCAAACATCTTGCTATTGCCTTGCACGCACCACAGACTGTGTGAGGAATGTGCTAGAAACTTCAACAACTGTCCAATTTGTGGACGAAAAATTGAGGAGAAAGTCAAAACATTTATGTCATAAAATTTTGAGCATATTATATATTCCGTTTTCTGTTGGTTTTGTTTCAACAGAACGGATACAAGAACACAGAATCGTGTTGTGTTTTATTTTGCCAGCCTATGCCGATACACATTCTCCGCATTTACTTTGACTACCATCCATATGGCGATCTCGCCTTAAGACTGGCCCTCTACCTTGGTCCAGAAATCTGTAGGATTTGGCATGCACGTGCATATAAGACCGGTTGATAAAATGGACACTAGACCATGTACAGTATAACCTCCACTAACGGTCAACTCTAATAAACGGTCACCTCCAATAAACGAGCCCGTTCATTTCCTATATTTCTATGGTGTGCAGATTGTTAAGCCCCAAGTGTGCGTTCGATGAATGTATGTACATATATTGAAATAAAATATTGTTTAACAAAAAAATAAATCACGCATTGTGATACACCCTTGCGACGGTGGACTTAGTTTAAGCATATTTTAGTCATCAATATTGACATGTTATAACATTAATATACAAGAACAGATGGATTAAATCGAAAGATAAAAGCTTATTTAGATTTTCTCCATGACATACATAATTTTCTTAAACTAAGTAAGATTTTATTAAAGTGACATGTGCACATTTCAACAAATATATATAGCAAATATTAAACAAGAAGACACACCTGGCCTCGTGGGCCTATAGGTCACCTAATAATATGCATTCAATAATAATTATATAGTGTGAACAAAAGCGATCTGATCATACACTTATATAATTATGGGAACCCATTCCAGAGTCTCCTCTGGTTCTTTTACGTGCACTGTGTAAAGCACCGACACGATATCTCGGTTTGAAGTCCCATCTGAAATACTGTTTTTGTTATTAGGGTCAAACGAGGGATTGAACCTGCGATCCCTGGATTACCAGTCCAGCGTGTTAACCACGACTACAGATCCGCCTACTAATGTCGACTACCCACCAAGTATACAAAGTATATATGCGCTTTTCACACATTGCGAAAAACACGGGTGAGAACAATTGGTAAACAATGAAATTAAAATACACAAGGACTTGCTTCCTCTCGTAATAGGCACAACTGGTTTTGTGTTGAAAATATTACGAAATTTCGCCCAAAATGGAGGGGTTTTTATTATTAGAATGAAAATAGACGATACAAATTCGGAATTGGAGAAAAAGTCCGGTTTGGAGGGTATTCCGGAATAGAGGGTTTTTTCTCGTAGTCATATACACTCCAGTGACTTGAAATACACCCAGAATTCCTTTAGTATCCAGCCATGGGCAATCCCTAGCACTCGACCAGATTCCTATTAACACTGTTCTAAGGTCTATTAAGCCCCTCAATCCTAGAGACATTTTTGCGCAATGGGTATATTATAGGGATATATACCATATTAAATGATTGAATTTTATTTTACTAGTTCTAAAAAAGGGCCTCTGGCATACTGGCCCAGAACGAGATAGGTGTGAAAACAGAAATAGACAAATCGAGCAGATAATCTTCTCGTGCTTCAAGGTAGCCTGGATTCCAGTCTGTCGATTTTCCACTTTTTTATTTCTGGCAATACGGCTCAATTAATGGTCTCGCTGTTAAAATATATATATATATGACTGACAAGACAAACTATAACAAATCCTGTTCCAAGGCTAGCCTCAAAGTAGCAATGTACAGACCTGGTTGCCAGCATGAAATACATACCCTTAATGAGCTTATTCGGTTTAGGTTTTGGCATACAGTGTATAATGATGGCAGAGATCCAAGACCCTGAGCTTCATCTGGGTCTTTTACCTGCACACTACTGCCGACACTGGTTTAAAGTCTCACCCTATAATCATGATTGTGTCACGAGCTTGCTATAGTCGGTATTTCGGGAAGTATGTGAGATGGTACGGTGGTCGCCAGATCGGACAGATGGGTTTTCTCCGGTTTCCTCCCACACTAATGACCACATTTACGCTTTCATCCGCGCCAACGAGAGTGATTAATACACAAGTTGTTAAAACTTGCTTCGCAATCGTTGTAAAATAAATATAAAGTTGAAACTTTTTTTACAGATGGATTGTCATGAAATTTGGCATGAATTGCACTATACATTAAGTTTATAGTCGGTATTCAGGAATACCGGATTGTCACAGTCTCCATGTAACAAATTTATGTACTAGGTGTTGAAGGTTCGGGGAAAAAAATCTGGATCAACTGTTGGAAGAACTTATTATACTTCATGATAATACATCTTGCATGAACAATTAATGTATTGCATCTGTTACCTGAATTGTATTAATGAAATGTACTAGAAGGAAGTCGTGATAGCGCAGTGGTAACGCGTTTGCTTCAGGTGTGAAAGGCCCGGAGTTCGCACCCCACTGGAGCCGTTATGATTGTGCCCTTAGCCAAGGCATTTAAATTCCACGTTGCCTTTTCTCTCCCTCGTGGCATCTCCCACGTGGCGATGGATTCTATCAGGAATGAGGTCTCGGACGTAATTAATATAAGTTGTAAGAACTGGTTACGCAATCGAGATAAAATAAATTTGTATGAACTAAATGTGCTAGCTCAGCGGTAAAAAATAAGTTCAAATAGCAGGACGTCTAATGGTCTATGGATTATCGTATATGGGTACTGTTATACAAGATGGACAGAAAAGCACTCCCTTATGCCAAAAGAACGCTATAAAATAAAAATAAAACAAGGCCATAGAATTAATGTATTTTTAATCAACATTCAATATTTCGATAAATATTCGACATTACGAACATTATTTGTGGTGGGTGGATTGTGAACCCTGCCATACAAGTCCAAAGAGATGCCACTGATCCACTCTAGCCCCACTGATCCACTCTAGCCCCACTGATCCACTCTAGCCTACTTTATTGCCCTTCTGATATCATCTCATATTTTGTCTGAGATCTGTGTTTTGATAACAACTCGGATATTATTGCTTTACAGATGCATCATGAGAAGGTTTGTCATGCATTATACTATTGTTGATACTTTAATGATCAAAGTCAAAAACGTCGCCTTAGTGTGTCTAATTTGATTTTTAAAATTTTATTTAACGTCCCATTTGAGCGACGGGCAGTTTACCTTAACACCTTTCCTGGGCAGGCTCCAGCGGTTAACCAGTACTTGGTGCACCAACCTCCGTAAGAAACTGCCAATCTGATTAATAAAGTTTGTTTCTTATATACAGACCAGCGGTGGTCATGCAGACTTACAAACGGCGTAACATCTGTTACCTTACCTAATATTATTAAGATTTTCCGCACATCAAAAGATTCGGCCTTTTAAAATTACACAACTGGCCACATGTGCAATCAGTCCCGATAATTAGTCTTTCCCCGCGCAAAAATAGGATTGATATTTTTAGGCGCGAAAATGATAGCAGACGATATGCATAAGACAAATATATATAGTACTTGGTAAATCAATGATGTCGTATATGAAATAGATTAATGTATTTATATAATACATTACTATTTATATATGACAATAATAACATTTCGTGCAAATATTGTTTGTTTTTCATATATTTTGCACAACAGAACAAGGCAATCATTGCACTGTGGAAACTATATTTTCTCTGGAATGTTTTCCTGTGTATGATTAGTGGACCTCAGCCATGTAACCAGTACTAGACAATGTGTGCGAGGTGCCGAGACTCCCCGGTCTCAAATTGGATGCTGATCTACTGGACTAGATTGGGTTCCAGTCTGTCGATTTTTCACTAATTTACTTCTGGCAAAATAACAGCCTGGGGGAAACTTGATTTCAGAACGTAGCGCCACCTACATAAACCTGTGTTTTCTAGGGTGTTGATTGAAGAACGTTTATATCAGAAACTGAATACGGCCCAATTAATGGTTTCGGTGTTAAAATATATGTATATGACTGACCAGCCAAAATATACCAACGCCTGTTCCCAGGCTACTACTGGACCACAGAAGAGACAAACCTGCCGCTGTAGACACCCATTATTTCTACTGTTGTCTAAGAGTTCATTAAACAACCGTTTCCCTTGAATCGTGCTTCATTACTTCATTGTAAGATGGAGGTGGATTGTCATATCTGTCTGTGAATTCCCTACCTCCCCGTGTAGGATAGTGTTCATGTGGTGATAGCTCGGTATTATTCCATGTAGCAGCATCATCACCAGGCATTTCATCTCTAGCACTAAATCTTGGAGGCACAGATGGTTCGCTTATATCTCGAGCACTAGTTTCACTGTTGTTAGAACGAGGACGATACGTATCGCTTGTTTGTCTCACACGCGACTCGGAATATGACAGAGTCATTATGCCATCTTGATAGGTCTTGTATGAATTGCGTTCTATTATAGCTATTATGTGTATATGAATGAGATGTATCTACCAATAATGGTACACCAAATGTTTTTGCGTTGCAGCAACATGTAAAGAATATCGCCAACGATAAAATTGCGGTTAAAATTATTGTCAAAATGGAGGGTCAATTTTGTGTCCGCATTCTCCGTACACACTGAAATAAAGAAAATTACTTTAGTTTGGTTTATTTTTAATGCGATAATATGTATAGGATACAAGCCAAAAAACGATCCAATATGTAAAATATTGGACTGTGAGGCACGCAGCACTGAAGACAGTACCAATAATTTACATATTGGATCAGTTTTGAGGCTTATATCTTACTTAAAACACATACACTTATATAACAAAATCCTGCTAATTAAAATTGTTAATTTCATACTTATACGCCCAGGATTTAATATAATGCTCTGGCCTTTTGACAGCAAAATAATAATTAATAATAATGGACTGCAAGTACAAATGTATGATGGCACGACAGTGTTTTAATACTATAGAAAATTATTTGCTACACATTAACACATTATTTCAATAGAAATACAAGAACAGTATATGAGAAAACAGAATATCAAGAAATAATCTTAAGTAGATTTTAGCAATGCAATAATGTATAGTGTCCAATCGTGACAAAGGAAAACCAGAGTTTGTCAGTTCATCTATCCCACCATACGCGTTCATTACAGTCTATACAGACGGATCTGTAGTCCAGTGGTAACACGTAAAAGAACCAGTGGAGACTGGAATGGGTCTCTGTCTGTATCATTTCACTATCCTCCAAAACCTAAAATTACTAATCTCTTCAGGAGGCGTTGCTCATATCGGCAACCGGTAGCGATGATAAATAAGCATAAAAACACACACATTACAGTCTAAATCAAAAGTATGACGGCAAAGACTTCACTTTGCTGATAAAACGGTATGAATAATATGTGACTAAAATCGAGTTACTGATACTGACAGATCAGTAGTCTAGTGGCTAACACGCTGTAATCCAGGGGTCGCAGGTTTGATCGCCAAGTATACCATACTAATGGATTCATATCATAATCTTTGGGACAAGACTTTAAATAGAGGTCTCGTGTCAGTGTCTTACACTGTGCACGTAAACGAAACAGAGGATACTATGGAATGTGTCTCTGTCTGTATCATTGCACTATACTCCACAATCAAAAATGACTAATCAGCAGCCGTCGCTCATATGGGCAATCCGTAGCAACGATAAATAAATATAAAGCACACACGGGTCACATTACGATCTGATGAGGTCGAACTTGCACGATACTTAGTTAACTAACTTAGTTAACTATTTCCGTTTAGTCGACGGACACATATATATCGCTGCTAGAACTCGTCATCTACCAAGGTTCCAAGTTATCTGATGGATTTACACATTCAATTACTCCATATGAGTATCTTCAAAGCTCTCTGATGGATTTACACATTCAATTACTCCACATGAGTATCTTCAAAGTTCTCTGATGGATTTACACAGTCAATTACTCCATATGAGTATCTTCAAAGTTCTCTGATGGATTTACACATTCAATTACTCCATATGAGTATCTTCAAAGTTCTCTGATGGATTTACACATTCAATTACTCCATATGAGTATCTTCAAAGTTCTCTGATGGATTTACACAGTCAATTACTCCATATGAGTATCTTCAAAGTTCTCTGATGGATTTACACATTCAATTACTCCATATGAGTATCTTCAAAGTTCTCTGATGGATTTACACATTCAATTACTCCATATGAGTATCTTCAAAGTTCTCTGATGGATTTACACAGTCAATTACTCCATATGAGTATCTTCAAAGTTCTCTGATGGATTTACACATTCAATTACTCCATATGAGTATCTTCAAAGTTCTCTGATGGATTTACACATTCAATTACTCCATATGAGTATCTTCAAAGTTCTCTGATGGATTTACACATTCAATTACTCCATATATTCTAGAGTATCTTCAAAGTTCTCTGATGGATTTACACATTCAATTACTCCATATGAATATCTTCAAAGTTCTCTGATGGATTTACACATTCAATTACTCCATATGAGTATCTTCAAGGTTCTCTGATGGATTTACACATTCAATTACTCCATATGAGTATCTTCAAAGTTCTTTGATGGATTTACACATTCAATTACTCCATATATTTTAGAGTATCTTCAAAGCTCTCTGATGGATTTACACATTCAAATACTCTTATACAGTCTAGATTACCTTCCAAGTTCTCTGATGGATTTACACATTCAATTACTCCATATATTCCACATAATCCAAATCCAAGATGGATAGCCAGTATAGTAAGCCAAACCCAGATACTCATTAGGATAGTCTGAAATAAAACTTTACTTTATAATGCAAATGTGATTTAATTAAAATTAAAGACAAAACCAAAATTGCAACTTCATCAATGAATGCAGCATACTTTCTATTCAAACATTATGTAACCCTTTCTCTAATAGAGACAAATGCTTCTATTTTATTGCTCAGTTATCATATCCAATGGTTAGTTTAAACATTATTTATTTCAGTATTTGTACATGTAATCAAGACATGAACATTTTACATATAATTTAACAGCAGTAGAAAACTTATATAGTTCTTCTCCCTACAATGGTTAACGGATAACATATCTACCAAACATCCATAGAGATGCTGTAAATGTTTACGGGTTGTATTCACTATGTTATGTTGAGTGTTTCTGTTTGTTTGACTGTTTACTGAGTAATCACTGGTATTGGGAAAGAAATCGCTTCTATTTGAGAATGAGCTAAAGAGTCATACTCCTGCTTTATTGCTATTAAGTCTCAAAATGGTAACATTTGAATTGACATTTTCTTTTATGCTTTCCAATGAATGGTTGAGTTTTGTTAATGTAAGAAAACTTCATCTTCCACTGTTTTCAAACTGTGAAAGATGGCATTTTCGCTGCCACTGCATGAGTTTCGTATTCCTCCACGGTTGGATGTACTTGTGTATGTTAGCTATTTTCTGACATTCATGGGACAGTTAATTATAAATAAAATATTCTAATGAATGTGTTTAGTCTGTAGTTTTTAATTTTGACAGCTAACAGAAATTAACTTGAAAATTATACGGGAACTATTTCTTATTACGGACGTTTACTCTAACATGTGGTTGTAGTGCAATTGAAAACAAATATTATTGGAAATCATAAAAGAAAAACATTTGTGATTATTAGTATATAAGATAGGATTTTATTTCATCTCGGGATCAGTGGCCACTAGACGAAATAAAGTCTTATCTTAGTTTATACAAATTTATTTTAGCTTGATTGCGAAACAAGTTATTTCAACTTATATAAATCACTCTCGAGACCTTATTCCTGATGGAATCCATCGTCACGAGGGAGAGAGAAGAGGCAACGTGGAATTTAAATGCCTTGCCTAAGGGCACAATCGTAACGGCTCCAGTGGGGTTCGAACTCCAGACCTTTCGCACCTATCCTATCTTACACTAATAAACACAAATATCCTCTATCTAACACTTTATTTGTCTTGTTATAAAGATGTGTCTGGTAAACCATACGTAGATGTGTCTGGTAAACCATACGTAAATATGGTCATCATCATAATACACGGCGAAACCATTTCTTCATTTATCACAATACGTAGTCCGCCTCCGTGATCGTGTGGTTAAAGTTGCTGACTTGTATACCACTGTAACCTATCATCACTGATGTTCACGGGTTCGAGCCCCGCTCAGGCAGTGTCTCATTTATATGAAAATGTTGACAGTTTCTTACGGAGGTTGGTGCACCAAGTACTGGTTAACCACTGGAGCCTGCCCAGGAAAAGTGTTGTTAGGTAAACTGCCCGCCAATGATATAGCCCAAAATGGTGCTAAACGTGCTTAGTTTCATGTGCAAATGGTGGTAATGATATACTGTGTATGCTTTCCATAAACAGTCAGTGGGTTTGGAATATAATCAGTTAATTTTGCAAACCATAAAAGTTATTTTAATGAATAAATGAATAGATCAGTTAACCCTTTCAACACCAAGTAACTCACATGGACTGGTCCATGATATTCATAAACCAATAAATGAATCGGAAAATCACATTTGGACAAGTTCATTTATCAAAATGGGTAATTATGTCTAAAAATAGTCATATCATTGGCAAAAAGTGCAGATCCTGATGAGACGGCTCGTTATGAGCCGGCTCATCTGGATCTACACTTTTTGTAAGCCTATTTAGAGGTCTGTGGTGTTGAAAGGGTTAATTCTCGTTGTTTATCTGGTAGCTTATTTATAAAAAGTTAGTTTTGGTTCCGTATAATGTAAAATAAATATATGAAGAATAAATGTAGGCAATATTTACACAAAAGTCAAAGTAGCCTGTCGTTTCCTCGTCATCAGTTTTCTTTGCTTCATAGAACATACACATCGGGCAAAATTTCACCAGTAGTTTTCGTTGCTTACAGAACATATATTTGGTCATAACGACGTCAATACGCGACTAATCTTGTCAGTTTGGAATGAAATACTGGCGTTTGATTGGTTATGAAACTGAACATTTAAGTTATATACACGCATAAGCATTTACAATCGGGGTGGTTTTCCATAGACGTTATTCAGCGTTTTCCCGAAATCGGGGGTCGAGAATTTGACCTGATATAGGACAACCAAAGTAAGTCCACGATGAACGTTACGTAGAACTCCCAACAGTAACGTAGAACTCCCAACAGTAACGTAGAACTCCCAACAGTAACGTAGAACTCCCAACAGTAACGTAGAACTCCCAACAGTAACGTAGAACTCCCAACAGTAACGTAGAACTCCCAACAGTAACGTAGAACTCCCAACAGTAACGTAGAACTCTCAGCAGTAACGTAGAACTCCCAGCAGTAACGTAGAACTCTCAGCAGTAACATAGAACTCTCAGCAGTAACATAGAACTCCCAACAGTAATGTAGATCTCCCAACAGTAACGTAGAACTCCCAACAGTAACGTAGAACTCCCAACAGTAACGTAGAACTCCCAACAGTAACGTAGAATTCCCAACAGTAACGTAGAACTCCCAACAGTAACGTAGAACTCCCAACAGTAATGTAGAACTCCCAGCAGTAATGTAGAACTCTCAGCAGTAACGTAGAACTCCCAGCAGTAACGTAGAACTCTCAGCAGTAACGTAGAACTCCCAACAGTAACGTAGAACTCTCAGCAGTAACGTAGAACTCCCAACAGTAACGTAGAACTCTCAGCAGTAACATAGAACTCCCAACAGTAACGTAGAACTCCCAACAGTAACGTAGAACTCTCAACAGTTACGTAGAACTCCCAACAGTAACGTAGAACTCCCAACAGTAACGTAGAACTCTCAACAGTTACGTAGAACTCACAACAGTAACGTAGAACTCACAACAGTAACGTAGAACTCCCAACAGTAACGTAGAACTCTCAACAGTAACATAGAACTCCCAACAGTAACGTAGAACTCACAACAGTAACATAGAACTCCCAACAGTAACGTAGAACTCTCAACAGTAACATAGAACTCCCAGCAGTAACGTAGAACTCCCAGCAGTAATGTAGAACTCTCAGCAGTAACGTATAGTGCCCAACAGTAATGTAGAACTCCCAGCAGTAATGTAGAACTCCCAGCAGTAATGTAGAACTCCCAGCAGTAACGTATAGTGCCCAACAGTAATGTAGAACTCCCAGCAGTAACGTAGAACTCTCAGCAGTAATGTAGAACTCTCAGCAGTAACGTAGAACTCCCAGCAGTAACGTAGAACTCCCAGCAGTAACGTAGAACTCTCAGCAGTAACATAGAACTCTCAGCAGTAACATAGAACTCTCAGCAGTAACGTAGAACTCCCAACAGTAACATAGAACTCTCAGCAGTAACGTAGAACTCCCAACAGTAACGTAGAACTCCCAGCAGTAACGTAGAACTCCCAGCAGTAACGTAGAACTCCCAACAGTAACGTAGAACTCTCAGCAGTAACGTAGAACTCCCAACAGTAACATAGAACTCTCAGCAGTAACGTAGAACTCCCAGCAGTAACGTAGAACTCTCAGCAGTAACATAGAACTCTCAGCAGTAACATAGAACTCTCAGCAGTAATGTAGAACTCCCAACAGTAACATAGAACTCTCAGCAGTAACGTAGAACTCCCAACAGTAACGTAGAACTCCCAGCAGTAACGTAGAACTCCCAGCAGTAACGTAGAACTCCCAGCAGTAACGTAGAACTCCCAACAGTAACGTAGAACTCTCAGCAGTAACGTAGAACTCCCAGCAGTAACATAGAACTCTCAGCAGTAACGTAGAACTCCCAGCAGTAACGTATAGCGCCCAACAGTAACGTAGAACTCACAACAGTAACGTAGAACTCCCAACAGTAACATAGAACTCACAACAGTAACGTAGAACTCTCAGCAGTAACATAGAACTCCCAACAGTAACATAGAACTCTCAGCAGTAACGTAGAACTCCCAGCAGTAACATATAGCGCCCAACAGTAACGTAGAACTCCCAACAGTAACGTAGAACTCCCAACAGTAACGTAGAACTCCCAACAGTAACATAGAACTCCCAACAGTAACATAGAACTCCCAACAGTAACGTAGAACTCCCAACAGTAACAGAACTCCCAGCAGTAACGTAGAACTCCCAACAGTAACATAGAACTCCCAACAGTAACGTAGAACTCCCAACAGTAACGTAGAACTCCCAACAATAACGTAGAACTCCCAGCAGTAACGTAGAACTCCCAGCAGTAACGTAGAACTCCCAGCAGTAACGTATAGTGACCAACAGTAATGTAGAACTCCCAGCAGTAACGTAGAACTCCCAACAGTAACGTAGAACTCCCAGCAGTAACGTATAACACCCAACAGTAATGTAGAACTCCCAGCAGTAACGTAGAACTCCCAGTAGTAACGTATAGCGCCCAACAGTAATGTAGAACTCCCAGCAGTAACGTATAGCGCCCAACAGTAATGTAGAACTCCCAGTAGTAACGTATAGCGCCCAACAGTAATGTAGAACTCCCAGCAGTAACGTATAGCGCCCAACATTAATGTAGAACTCCCAGCAGTAACGTATAGCGCCCAACAGTAATGTAGAACTCCCAGCAGTAACGAATTGCGCCCAACAGTAATGTAGAACTCCCAGCAGTAACGTATAGCGCCCAACAGTAATGTAGAACTCCCAGCAGTAACGTATAACACCCAACAGTAATGTAGAACTCCCAGCAGTAGTATTAGTACTGTTTTCACTACGCTATAAATTTTGCATATAAAACCGAATTTCAAAATTGATATGTTCCCCAATTTTGATGAAAACACTGCGAAATTCCCAATTCCACGGGTATGGGCAATATTCCCAAAATGCGGGTTGGGGCCGACAATATCTCAATCTGCATAGTCGATAACTAATTTGGTTAAAATAGATTGAAACTAAACATGACAATGAGAGACATCGATCAGTGACTGCCCCTGAATACTCCCTACCTAATGTAGGTCCTCTTTAAGCTATTTCCTCTGTGTTTATCGTTGTTTCATTTGCACAACATGCAATCAATTTTATCCACTTTCTCATCTTATAATTATTAAATTATTATATCTCGACAGATATCCTGCAGTATATCCAAATGTGTAGTTAGTTATCTGTACACAATTGTTATCAATTAATGGACGTGATTTTGATAAAATCACACTGCAATATTTGGTTTGGGAACAACAGTAAAAACAAAGGATTCCAACTGAATGGACCGCTATACATTTCGGGATAAATTGGACTTTATCTGCCAAGGGAGATAATAGCAAATCAGATGGTAACATTTCAAAACTTATACTGCAATAAAGAACATAACGTATCTTATAATTTGGCTGCGATATTTCAGTTGAAATTACTGTTTATATCTAATAAAAAGAGATTAACTTGGCCTGATAACACTTCGTCAGCGAGTCGATGAAATATCATAAAATCTCGGCACGACCGAGAACTAACGAGATATTACCCTGTCAATCAAAAAGTACCTGCTAATACATACCATTATACCAGCAATCATCGCTCCTCCAGCATTGTATGGGAATTTTGAGCCGGATTCTACGATTGCTACAATGCCGATTACAATAGATATGGCCGAGACCACTGAAGTAATTACTGCTAGTATGCATATACGTCTCAACAGCTGCTCCTTCTTGCTTGCACTAGTACCTAAATTAAACAGGATACAGTCAAACCTCTGAAAACCAGAATCCCTATAGAAATTCTAATTCATTATAAAACGGACACATTTTTTGGTCTTGAATTTTTACCTTCTTTGTTCATTGTAAAAAGGGCCTCTGTAAACCGGAACCTCTCTTTTCCAAATAGCAAACATATTTTTATAACAAATGTGAAATTTTATTTTCAAACTTCAGTAGGTCAATATGACCCATGAGGTACAACAATATACATACAAACTATTAACAAATAGTGGCAACTAGTGGTGGCAATACTTATTATGTGGAGAAGGCAAAGTATGCAATACAACATGATTATATAATGATCGTATTACAATATCCCTGTACATAAACTCACTCAATTTCTAATTATTCCATCAATGTAAGATAAATACAAAGTCTCATTACATAATGTCCGTATTTCAAAAGCTTTATAAATAAAAACACGCAATTATTTCATTATTACCACCTGTAAATAGTTCTTTTAATTTATACATATTTGGTCTTTTCCAAAATAGATATTAATATATTTCATTCTTATGTCTTTATATATTGAACATTCTAGTAACACATGGTATTCATCTTCTAAAACACTATGTGCATTTTCAACTGTAGGTTACCCATGTAAACTGAACAGCAATATATATAAGTTAAGGTCACTGACTTGTATACCACTGTAACCTATCATCACTGATGGTCACGGGTTCGAGCCCGAGCCCCGCTCAGGCCGTGTCTCATTTATATGAAAAAGTTGGAAGTTTCTTATGGAGGTTGGTGCACCCAAGTACTGGTTAACCGCTGGAAAGGTGTTGTTAGGTAAAACTGCCCGCTGGCGATATAGCCCAAAATGGTGCTGATGCAGGCGTAAAATCCGAAATATAACATAATGAATAGCAATATGCGTAGTTATTTGTACACCATGTTATTTTCAATTCTGTTTAAAAGGTAAAATATAATAATTATACAAATAATAACCAAACATAACTTTAAACACGAGAACCTGACTCTGGCGGATACATGTTCTGTAGATGTCTCTAACTCTGGGCCTTGTGCTGCACTTCGGTGATTTCCGGTGTCTTGCTATCCATTAAGTATCCTTGCTATCCCATCTGGGTTGGTATGAACTTCCAGTGCAAATATTTGGCCACCCACCTGTACATTACAAAAAATATTATAAGAAATAAACAGCAGCACGGAAACCCGGGTCATAGAATATTAACCCCCCTTGCAGAAAAATGTCCCCCTTGCGAATAGCAATATATAGTGGGAAAATATTGAATTTATTATAATTAAATGTTAATTAGCACTGTTTAAGGCCTAACAACATATATTTTGATTCAGAATAACATAAATATATTGAATCTGAAAAAAAGGTATGCAGATAATTTGACTCTTATTAATTTCTAAGGATGATAATGAGGTTGTGGGTGCTATATAACTAGGAGGTTCACATAATGCATAATATTTACACAGACAAACATAAAACAAATACGGTAATAATAAAAACACAAAAAAATGTTGTATAATATTTATTAAATTTGTTTCAAGTAAATCTAATCATTTATCTACAGTTGAGCAACATAATCATTGGACAATTTACATGTACATACATTTTGAGTTCGACCAACAATCCATCCATAGTAAATTAGTGAAGGAGTAGGCCTACATGTAAATCCATCAATATATCTATTATTATTGTGTTGTAAATAGTGTAAATATAATGTGTGTGAAATTCATTCATTGGATTAATAAGTGAAATGGGTAATAAATGAATTCTTCCTCCGTAAGTAATGATTCATATTCACCCTGTTCAACCCTGTTTTGCATGATTTTACTTACTAATGATTTTATATCAAATATGGGGATTGTAAAAATAATGAATCAACAAGACATAGGTGAACATTTTAATTTATTCAGAATAGAACAGGAAAGATACATGCATTCAAAGTTAGCAAATTTAGTAACAATTCTAAATGAAACATTCTGATAAATCATCAATATTGATAAATCACTCCAGGAATACAGGACTAAACTACTGATATCTGTAGGAGTTAGATAAGAACTGGCTAACAGGAGCTATCAGTAAATCAACACCAGGGCTGAATGAGTTAAAGCGTGGCAATGCAACAATGTGATGAGGCAGACTGTTCCAAAGTAGGAGAGACTAGGGCACAGTGGGTCACAAATCTTTATTTTAATCACTACTGTAAGTATGGTGTCCTTTCAGCTTGGCCGCATACTGCAACTATTAGAGTGTGTGTTTTGCGTTTATTTATCGTCGCTACTGGTTGCCCATATGAGCGACGCCTCCTGAAGAGATTAGTCATTTTTAGATTTTTGGAGGATAGTGCAATGATACAGACAGAGACCCATTCCAGAGTCTCCTCTGGTTCTTTTACGTGCACGGTGTACAGCACTGACACGAGACCTCGGTTTAACGTCCCATCTGAAAGACTGTTAGGGTCAGACGGGGGATCGAACCTGCGATCCCTGGATTACAAGTCCAGCATTTTACCACTGGACTACAGATCCGTCTGTTCTTAAGTTGCCACACTTCTCCCATGTTATATTACTGTTTCATGACCAAAAAATATAGAAAACTATTAGATAGATAAAGCATCTACTATATAAAACGGTTACTCAATCTACTTGTATGACACCTCCTTGCACCCTTTGTTGAGGATCAAGCGAATGGGAAGAAATAGTTAATACACTGTACCCCGATGTGTGGATCACGTGTGGACCACTACGCAGGGCACGGAGGGTCAAGTTAGTAAAAACACAAGTCAACGACACCTGTTATTACATGTCATTAACAAATATAGGTGTACTATGTTACTATTGATAGCCATGTATTGATGTTTTAAAACACGGACATTTAATTTCACAAAGTTTCATGAAAGACTAACGCGAAGAAGAACGGACATTCTGTCGTCATACCCTGTGATTATAAAACATCCCTGATCATGTACTTTACATTTGGACTCTAATTCAAGTAGGTGGCTTCCATGACCGAGCGGTTAAAAAGGGTTTTGACTTCCAATCACTTGACCTCACCGCTGTAGGTTCGAATCGCACTTGGGGACATTGAAATATTTCCAGTGACTTGCGGAAGGTCGGTGGTTCTACCTGTGTGCCCGTCCGTGCCTGAAATACTGTTCGGAGGCCAGGGTCGCCCGGGGTCTTCCTCCACCAATAATAGCTGGGGACTCGCCATATAACCGAAGCTGTTGGTGCACCCGGGGTCTTCCTCCACCAATAATAGCTGGAGACTCGCCATATAACCGAAGCTGTTGGTGCGACTTTAAACCACCCAAGGAAACAAGCCAACGAAACTAATTCAAGCAATTTCATTGGTCGAGTCTGAGAAGAGGCTCTGAGTAGCCTGGGTGCCAGTCTGTCGATTTTTCACTTCTGGGAAAATGATATGATCAGAAGCTCAATACGGCCCAATTAATAGTCTTGGTATTAAAATATATTTATTTGACTGACCAGGCAAAATATATCGACGCCTGATCCCAGGCTAGGCTCTGATCTCGGGCATTGCCAATCCAAATGATTATTTTATAACCTCAGTGCCTGAACACCTCACCATGTTATTATGGATGAATAATAAGTGTTCCTTTTGTCAAGAAAGCATAACAACTTTGTGAACATTAATGATTATCGGTTCGAATGTATAAAAATTGTTTTATATATGTATTTGATCCGAATAAAATATGTTTAAACTAACATTAATGAATTCTGGTTCAAAGTAAAGTTATACTTTTACTTGTGTATGAGTTTGCCACTTAGTTTCAATCAACAAAACCCACTCGAATCTGGTGTAAGGTCTGCTCAGATCAGACCTGATCCACATAAACAAGGTATGTTTTATTTGTTTCAAATTTTAGGACAAAATTATTTTCACCCAATAGGCCTACATCAGATTCTAATCACACAAGACAAACCCCTCTTCATTATCACTCAATTACCCTGTATCAGATTCTAATCACACAAGACAAACCCCTCTTCATTATCACCCACTTACCCTGCATCAGATTCTAATCACACAAGACAAACCCCTCTTCATTATCACCCACTTACCCTGCATCAGATTCTAATCACACAAGACAAACCCCTCTTCATTATCACCCACTTACCCTGCATCAGATTCTAATCACACAAGACAAACCCCTCTTCATTATCACCCACTTACCCTGCATCAGATTCTAATCATACAAGACAAACCCCTCTTCATTATTCAGGGTTCATTCTAGGTCAGAATTTTTGGGAGAAGTGAGAAAGCTCGTGATCGCTTCCTTAAATGGTGTTCTATAATATACTTCTGCAAAATAGGGTTAAAATGCACAGTACAACCATTAAATACAACATTTGAATAGAAGTAGTGCTTTATAATGGGCCAGTGTAGACAAAATTTTGTTTGAAAATCGTAAAAACCAAAACAATATTTTTTTTATTTTTTTTTAGGGAGAAGTGGGACCCCCAGAGGGCGAAGTCAGGGTCCCTAGGGGGACAATTTTGCTCACATCGCCCTCTAAACTGATCACTGTTATCACCCAATTACCCTGCATCAGATTCTAATCACACGACACAAACCCCTCTTCATTATAACCCTGCATCAGATTCACTGTACATAGTCTGTAACTAAAGCACCGACGAGACCTCGGTTTAAAGTCCCATCTGAAAGACTGTTAATTTTATTAGGGTCAGGCGAGGGATCGAACCTGCGATCCCTGGATTACAAGTCCAGCATTTTACCACTGGACTACAGATCCGTCTGTTCTTAAGTTGCCACACTTCTCCCATGTTATATTACTGTTTCATGACCAAAAAATATAGAAAACTATTAGATAGATAAAGCATCTACTATATAAAACGGTTACTCAATCTACTTGTATGACACCTCCTTGCACCCTTTGTTGAGGATCAAGCGAATGGGAAGAAATAGTTAATACACTGTACCCCGATGTGTGGATCACGTGTGGACCACTACGCAGGGCACGGAGGGTCAAGTTAGTAAAAACACAAGTCAACGACACCTGTTATTACATGTCATTAACAAATATAGGTGTACTATGTTACTATTGATAGCCATGTATTGATGTTTTAAAACACGGACATTTAATTTCACAAAGTTTCATGAAAGACTAACGCGAAGAAGAACGGACATTCTGTCGTCATACCCTGTGATTATAAAACATCCCTGATCATGTACTTTACATTTGGACTCTAATTCAAGTAGGTGGCTTCCATGACCGAGCGGTTAAAAAGGGTTTTGACTTCCAATCACTTGACCTCACCGCTGTAGGTTCGAATCGCACTTGGGGACATTGAAATATTTCCAGTGACTTGCGGAAGGTCGGTGGTTCTACCTGTGTGCCCGTCCGTGCCTGAAATACTGTTCGGAGGCCAGGGTCGCCCGGGGTCTTCCTCCACCAATAATAGCTGGGGACTCGCCATATAACCGAAGCTGTTGGTGCACCCGGGGTCTTCCTCCACCAATAATAGCTGGAGACTCGCCATATAACCGAAGCTGTTGGTGCGACTTTAAACCACCCAAGGAAACAAGCCAACGAAACTAATTCAAGCAATTTCATTGGTCGAGTCTGAGAAGAGGCTCTGAGTAGCCTGGGTGCCAGTCTGTCGATTTTTCACTTCTGGGAAAATGATATGATCAGAAGCTCAATACGGCCCAATTAATAGTCTTGGTATTAAAATATATTTATTTGACTGACCAGGCAAAATATATCGACGCCTGATCCCAGGCTAGGCTCTGATCTCGGGCATTGCCAATCCAAATGATTATTTTATAACCTCAGTGCCTGAACACCTCACCATGTTATTATGGATGAATAATAAGTGTTCCTTTTGTCAAGAAAGCATAACAACTTTGTGAACATTAATGATTATCGGTTCGAATGTATAAAAATTGTTTTATATATGTATTTGATCCGAATAAAATATGTTTAAACTAACATTAATGAATTCTGGTTCAAAGTAAAGTTATACTTTTACTTGTGTATGAGTTTGCCACTTAGTTTCAATCAACAAAACCCACTCGAATCTGGTGTAAGGTCTGCTCAGATCAGACCTGATCCACATAAACAAGGTATGTTTTATTTGTTTCAAATTTTAGGACAAAATTATTTTCACCCAATAGGCCTGCATCAGATTCTAATCACACAAGACAAACCCCTCTTCATTATCACCCACTTACCCTGCATCAGATTCTAATCACACAAGACAAACCCCTCTTCATTATCACCCACTTACCCTGCATCAGATTCTAATCACACAAGACAAACCCCTCTTCATTATCACCCACTTACCCTGCATCAGATTCTAATCACACAAGACAAACCCCTCTTCATTATCACCCACTTACCCTGCATCAGATTCTAATCACACAAGACAAACCCCTCTTCATTATCACCCACTTACCCTGCATCAGATTCTAATCATACAAGACAAACCCCTCTTCATTATTCAGGGTTCATTCTAGGTCAGAATTTTTGGGAGAAGTGAGAAAGCTCGTGATCGCTTCCTTAAATGGTGTTCTATAATATACTTCTGCAAAATAGGGTTAAAATGCACAGTACAACCATTAAATACAACATTTGAATAGAAGTAGTGCTTTATAATGGGCCAGTGTAGACAAAATTTTGTTTGAAAATCGTAAAAACCAAAACAATATTTTTTTTATTTTTTTTTAGGGAGAAGTGGGACCCCCAGAGGGCGAAGTCAGGGTCCCTAGGGGGACAATTTTGCTCACATCGCCCTCTAAACTGATCACTGTTATCACCCAATTACCCTGCATCAGATTCTAATCACACGACACAAACCCCTCTTCATTATAACCCTGCATCAGATTCACTGTACATAGTCTGTAACTAAAGCACCGACGAGACCTCGGTTTAAAGTCCCATCTGAAAGACTGTTAATTTTATTAGGGTCAGGCGAGGGATCGAACCTGCGATCCCTGGATTACCAGTCCAATGGGTTAACCACTGGACTACAGATCCATCGTGTGTGTTCAAAGGCATCCACGGTAACTTTAAACACACCCAAGTTAGTACATACCCCCAATGGAAACTATCAACTCGCGATTCATAACTTATATTTACATCAATTATTCTTCTTAATGAGAGACACACTTGGGATATATCACGTTGGGATCTCATCATTGGAACAGCGTAAACTGTAAGACACGCCTTTTCTCGCGAAGAGCACTGCCTAACACTGTGAATTACCGAAAATAAACCATTAAAACTATCCGAGGCACAGTGGATCACAAGTCACTTTGATTCATTGTAAAACTAGTAAAAGTCGTTTGTTTTAACACATAAATATACGGAATGGCTATTCCTTTCATTCTAACCATTTAATTTAATACTAAAGTGTCTTTCTCCAATCATCATATTCCTGTCAATAGTTAATTGACTACAAAAGAATCGAGGTCATCAAAATACTGGTAGTAGCAAGTAAATATAACGCAGACTACACGTTCTACTATGTCTGATAAATTCATACACAGTACATTTAACATAATTATACTGATATATTCATGAACAGTTACTATAAAATAACAGGTAGGTCCTACCTAAATCATTAAATTCCTATCCACTGAAATGAATACAGGTGATATTAAATGCCATGTATGTCTCTCAGTTATTACAGTTTATTGATCGTTCGACATTATTCAGTTGAAACATCATATTTGCATTGGCAAAGCCGTAATCGATTACGGTGTTACAAATGGTGTTGTTACAATAGAGGGAAGTAACTAATGTAATTTTCAAAAAAGTGACGCATGTATAATTGTGTCCGAAAAGGTAAAATCAGAAATATATACGACAAAGCTTATCATATTATATAATTTAGTTTAACTGTTTTCGAGCCCCAATTTATCAGAGCACTGCCACTTCCACATGTGGATTTAGATAGTTGTCAATGTTGTATTAAATGTACTTCTATGTATATGTTATTTGGACACATGTAAACCTGCACAATAGTAATTCAAATTGTGCAATTAATATACTTCTTCTTTGTAATTTTGTTTATAGTCGCCACCGCATAAATGCATTTGGGCGACTGTATTTTCTAAGATGGTTATGTCCTAAGGTGATTCTTCTTGTCTAAGGTGATTCTTCTTGTCCTAAGGTGATTCTTCTGTGGTGGTTATTCGATGATGATTATACGTGTTCTGTGATGATTATTCCTATGCTTCTATGATGATTATTCCTGTTCTTCTACGTTGATTAGTTCGGTATTCTCTGAAGGTTCTGTATTCTGTGTGGCTTATGAAGACGTCATCAGGTGGTTACTTCTTTCTGTGCCGGCCAGGTTGACAAGGCCTGGTCTGTACGTGGTCCTTTGAAGGGCCACACTCCTCACTGTTGGTCACCCCGCAGCAGCATTAATACGGATCTGACAGTTAGACATCTGGTCGTCGATTGTCGCAAACGAGTCTACTAAACTCCGGTGTAGCTCGGGGGAGCGTGGATCCACGACTGTTGCCGCTCCCTCAGGTCCGCCGTCTCGTCTATCCGCCAGAAAAAAGTGTCGAAAGTCGGCGAAGATATAGTGGTTCAGTGCCCACTATCTAGAAGAGCTGGTGGATCTGTCCTGATGTGCCGTAGCCGTGAGTCCACATGCTGGCGAGCCTCCCCCTTCACAAGATCGACGACCAGAAGATCCCAGAATCCTACGCTGCTGCTGCGGAATGTGCCCCGGTCACGACGTGCAGGTCACGACGTGCACGTCGTGAGGAGATCGACCGGGGCAATTAATATAATTGTCACGGGCGGGGGTGGCTCCGTGACTGAGTAGTTAAGGTCGTTGACTTCAAACCACTTATCCCATCACCACTGTAGCACTGTAGGTTCACCCCGCTGGCTGGTGGTGTGGCATTCGTTCATGTGAGGAAGCTATCCAGCTGGCTTGCAAACTGTCGGTGGTTCTACCCGGGTGCCCTTCCGCGCGTGAAATGCTGTTCGTGTTGTCGCCACCAAAACCGTCGGTACGATATTAAACAAAAACAAACATTATGGGAGAATAACATTCAACACTCGAAAACAGTTGCTTCCCCTTTCTGGATTACGCCATTTGCAATATCAAGGATTATGTGGAAGTCTATATTGCGCCGCACTCTGGCAGTGGTAGAAGTTTGCACTATAAAGTGCTGTTCTGTGTTTGCAACTTGAATGATCATCCCGACAGTAAATATAATTTTATGTTACAAAATATATGCACAAATAGTCCAAATATTTAGACTTGAAAAAAATATTATTACTATTGTCCTATTAAAGTATTATGACTCTATAATACTGATAATGGTATGGTAGTGTATATAATGGTATATACTAATGGGTGAAAATTATCACACAATACTTTAGTCCTGTATATAAGATCTCTACATTCTGTTATTTTGAAAAATGCCTTGATAGTAACATGTCACATTTTTCAAGTCTAAATATTTGGACTAACAATACTTGTCATTTAGCTCAACAATCAATCATAAATGTTGAATAAATTTACAATAATTATGTGTTATCAACACCTCATTTAGTATCATTCAGCCTGACAATAGTAATAGTCTTATTCATATGGGTACGTTTTGACGTATTAAAAGAGATCTATACGTTTTAACCTATTAAATAGGTATGTTTTGACCTAAAGTGGAAGGTACGTTTTGACCAGCACCTAAAAAGGCAACATTTTACTGTCAAATTCCTTTTTCAAAATAACAGATCGGAAAATAAAATATGTAGACTGTAGAGGTCTTATATACAGGACTAATGCACAAACAGCAAAATTACAAAGATGCTAATTCACCAAGTGTATGTGGTATAAAGTAAAAGAAAACAATGTATAAAAGAACTTAATATTATCAGGAACCTAGATAGAAAGATCCTGATATTGTTCACTTAATTTCGGTAATATAGCGAATTTCCTCCTTTCGTTATCCCAATCGGAAACGTTGTAGGATTGATGCCCAGCAATAGGCTGTAGAGCCCGAGCTCTCCACTTTCGTTATCCCAATCGGAAACGTTGTAGGATTGATGCCCAGCCATAGGCTGTAGAGACCGAGCTCTCTATAATTTACCTTTTTTTGAATTAGGCACTAAACCACTAAGGTCTGTGTACAGGGCCTCTTTCCGTAAGATTAAAATTTATGTATGTTTTACGTTTATTTATCGTTGCTACTGGTTGCCCATATGAGCGGCGCCTCCTGAAGAGATTGATCATTTTAGATTTTTGGAAGATAGTGCAATGATACAGACAAAGACCCATTCCAGAGTCTCCTCTGGTTCTTTTACGTGCACAGTTTAAAGCACCGACACAAGACCTTGGTTTAAAGTCCCATCTGAAAGACTGTTAGTTTTATTAGGGTCAGATGGGGGATCGAACCTGCGATCCCTGGTGGATTACCAGTCCAACGTGTTAACCACTGGACTACAGATCCGTCTGTTTAAAATGTATATGTCTACATCTCCTATATATACATTGAACTTGAAGTACACTTTTTTTCTTAACAGTTCAATGACAAGAATGTGGTCTCGAGTACTACACAGCAGATAGGTCTGGCAATTAGAACATGTATTATTGTAGGTGACAACTTGGGGGAAATCGTATCTCTTAAGTTGCGTGTGTGTGTGTTTTACGTTTATTTATCGTCGCTACCGGTTGCCCATATGAGTGACGCCTCCTGAAGAGATTAGTCAGTTTAGATTTTGGAGGATAGTGTAATGATACAGACAGAGACCCATTCCAGAATCTCCCCTGGTTCTTTTATGTGCACGGTGTACAGCACCGACACAAGACCTCAGTTTAACGTCCCATCTGAAAGACTGTTAATTTTATTGGGGTCAGACGGTAGATCGAACCTGCGATCCCTGGATTACCAGTCCAGCTTGTTACCACTGGACTACAGATCCGTCTGTTCTTAAGTTGCCACACTTCTCCCATGTTATATTACTGTTTCATGACCAAAAAATATAGGGTCGGTTGGTAGGGAATTTTTTTTATTTCATTAGTTTTACCATACTCTTGGGCACAGGAAAATGTGAAAACCCAAATTTTAAATTTTCTTTCTCCAAAATTTCCTAAACAAATTCAGGGGAGGGGATGGGGTAAAAAACGTGTTTGTCAGGAAACCATAAACACAGGGGGTTTTTGGGGGCCTTACATCTATTTCATTTTAACACAAATATAAGATACAGCATTGATAATTTGTCCCAATTTTATTTCATCATAAAATATATCCATATTACATGTATTTAATCACAAGAAATATCCATATTTAATGAAATAGAAGTTATACATATTTAACCCTTTCAACACCAAGTAACTCACATGGACTGGTCCATGATATATTTAGACCAATAAATTAATCAGAAAATTACATTTGGACCAGTTCATTTATCAAAATGGGTAATTTTGTCTTAAAATAGTAATATTACTGACAAAAAGTGCAGATCCTGATGAGACGGCTCATCACGAGCCGGCTCATCTGGATCTACACTTTTTGTAAGCCTATTTAGAGGTCTGTGGTGTTGAAAGGGTTAAGCATAGAATATATATAAATTTTTAATCATGACAACAAAAAAGTATCTGTACTAAAACATTTTAAATGCAGTGTGCTGTATTTTATTTGTGTCACTGAAAAGAATAATTATTGTAAATATAAGTAATGAATAGTTTCCATCTGGGTCTCCACACACTTTAATTCTTTGAACCCCAAGACCCTCAGCATATAATCCTCTAACCGTGGCATCCTGAGCAGCAATAGTATACACACAGGGCTTGTGTTGGGTGTATTACCATATCTGGAGAAGTTACAGGCTGTCCGATTAGCGCAGTGGTTAACACGCTCGCTTCTCACCAATGCAACCCGGGTTCGATCCTCGGACCATGAAGTATGTGAGATAGTATGGTGGTCGCCGAATCGGACAGGTGGGTTTTCTCCGGGTACTCTGGTTTCCTCCCACACAAATTACCACATATACGCTTTCGTCCACGACAACGAGAGTGATTAATATAAGTCATTAAAACTTGCTTCGCAATCTTTGTGAAATAAATATAAAGTTTAAGCTTTTTTTACAGATGGATTGTCATGAAATTTTGCATGAATTGCACTATACATAGTTGGCAAAATCCTCTACATGTATGTGTAGAACAGTGTGACGGGTGAGATCATTACAGGTAAACCACATAATTTGCTAAATGCTACTATAATGAGGTACGCCAGGTAGAAATGTCAGGCACAGAAGGATCTGTAGTCCAGTGGTAACACGCTGGACTGGTAATCCAGAGATCGCAGGTTTGATCCCCCGTCTGACCCCGATAAAATTAACAATCTTTCTGGGCCTTTAAACCGACGTCTCATGTCGGTGCTGTACACCGTGCACGTAAAAGAACCAGAGGAGACTCTGTAATGGGTCTCTGTCTGTATCATTGCACTATCATCCAAAAATCTAAAATGACTAATCTCTTCAGGAGGTGTCGTTCATATGGACAACTGGTAGCGACGATAAATAAACGTAAAACACACAAACACCCAGCCTGTAATATATTCACCCATGGAAATACCCAGCCTGTAATATATTCACCCATTGATATATCCAGCCCATGATATATTCACCCATTGATATATCCAGCCTGTAATATATTCACTCATTGATATATCCAGCCTGTAATATATTCACTCATTGATATATCCAGGTCTGTAATATATTCACCCATTGATATATCCAGCCTGTAATATATTCACCCATTGATATATCCAGGTCTGTAATATATTCACCCATTGATATATCCAGGTCTGTAATATATTCACCCATTGATATATCCAGGTCTGTAATATATTCACCCATTGATATATCCAGCCTGTAATATATTCACCCATTGATATATCCAGGTCTGTAATATATTCACTCATTGATATATCCAGCCTGTAATATATTCACTCATTGATATATCCAGGTCTGTAATATATTCACCCATTGATATATCCAGGTCTGTAATATATTCACCCATTGATATATCCAGCCTGTAATATATTCACCCATTGATATATCCAGGTCTGTAATATATTCACTCATTGATATATCCAGCCTGTAATATATTCACTCATTGATATATCCAGGTCTGTAATATATTCACCCATTGATATATCCAGCCTGTAATATATTCACCCATTGATATACACAGCCCGTAATAATAGTCACTCCTTGAAAAACACAATCTGAATTATCTCCCTTTGTAATCTTTAAACAATTTTACAGCTTCTAGCAAAGGTCAAGTCTTGTGACATCCTGCTGTAATATATTTCACAAACAATCCGGAGGTCTGTATCTGGTATGTGAGATTTAAAGATGCTTTTTTTCCTTGAAGATCCAAACTGTACAATTTGTCATGGAAGCATTCAGCTAAAAGGTAAAGTAATAGGTTTACACTAGCCATCAAACATATATAGCTAAAAGGTAAAGTAATAGGTTACACTAGCCATCAAACATAGGTAGGTAAAGTAATAGGTTACACAGGGCCCACACTGGGCAGAAAAAATTTGGGGCCACTTATCTGTTTGAAAGATGGGGTCGTCCCCCTCCGGGAGGGGTGTCGTCCCCTCCGTGAGGGGTCGTCCCCTCCGGGAGGGGTGTCGTCCCCTCCCTGGTTTGATTTTTTTGGTATTTTTATTTGTAAATGGTGAGATTCTAGCCCGTTTTTTTCTGGAAAAAGTATTAATATAGACATTAGAATGAAAGAATGCATACCTGTTAAGGCTAAACGTTTATTTTACAATGTAGCCATGTGACAGTGATTAATAATGGAAGCCAACACAGGATTACATTTCAAATTAACTTTAAGCTCAAAAAGACATGCATACTAATCATTTTTGAAGACAATCCAATGAACTTTTACAACTTTAATTATTTTCTTGGTCATAATAATTTAAAAATACATGTACAAGTATCCACTATGTCTAACAAATTGCACAACATTCAGTTCAAAATGCGTCTGTTCTTCTTGGACCACATTACAAATGCCGATTTGAAGTTGAACTTGTCTGTGCCGTCAATGGAAATTTTCATCAGGCTGGACACGAAAATCATATTTTTCACAACTACTACCTTTGATCTTATTTGTGAAAACCAATAATTATTACCTAATTATGTACACAAGACAAGTTATTCGCCAATTCGGTCATCCGTATAATCTTCAAACAATGTCATCATTTCACCGATCAAGTACTGCCGTTTTCATAAAGGACCTCAATTATCAAATCATTCCCATTATACAAAACTGTAAATGTGTGATCATATACCGCTAATTTACATGTTTGTTTTGTTTTGATTGCAATTTATGATGTCAATATGCCTCCAGCACATGTACACAGCTGTTTTGACTGTGAATCGATTGTTTCTCCAAACGATAGCGTATACCAGAGGAAAAAAATTGTAACCAGTCAAAGATACAATGAACACAGACTGTGTATCGATTTTTCTTTAACTGGTAAATAAAACCAGTCGAGTATTGAAAGGTTAAAATATGGCACAAACGTTATTTATGCCGATTTTTGGTGCAATTTTCTGAAAATCGCCAAATTGAAATTTTAGGAGCCATTTCTATCGCAAAATCGCCATTGGCTCTTGTGGCGACTGACAGCGTGGCCCCTGTTACACTAGCCATCAAACATAGGTAGCTAAAAGGTAAAGTAATAGGTTACACTAGCCATCAAACATACGTAGCTAAAGGTAAAGTAATAGGTTACACTAGCCATCAAACATAGGTAGCTAAAAGGTAAAGTAATAGGTTACACTAGCCATCAAACATAGGTAGCTAAAAGAGAAAGTAATAGGTTACACTAGCCATCAAACATATAACTAAATGGTAAAGTAATATGTTTACACTAGCCATCAAATATAGGTAGCTAAAAGGTAAAGTAATAGGTTTACACTAGCCATCAAATATAGGTAGCTAAAAGGTAAAGTAATAGGTTTACACTAGCCATCAAACATAGGTAGCTAAAAGAGAAAGTAACAGGTTACACTAGCCATCAAACATAGGTAGCTAAAAGGTAAAGTAATAGGTTTACACTAGCCATCAAATATAGGTAGCTAAAATGTAAAGTAATAGGTTTACACTAGCCATCAAACATATATAGCTAAAAGGTAAAGTAATAGGTTTACACTAGCCATCAAACATATATAGCTAAAACGTAAAGTAATAGGTTTACTCTAGCCATCAAACATAGGTAGCTAAAGCAATAGGTTTACATTAGCCATCAAACATAAGTAGCTAAAAGGTAAAGTAATAGGTTTACACTAGCCATCAAATATAGGTAGCTAAAAGGTAAAGTAATAGGTTTACACTAGCCATCAAACATATATAGCTAAAAGGTAAAGTAATAGGTTTACACTAGCCATCAAACATAGGTAGCTAAAGCAATAGGTTTACACTAGCCATCAAACATAGGTAGCTAAAAGGTAACACACCACAAACAAACAAAAAAAAAACACACCACAAAAAACAAAAATAGGTTTACACTAGCCATCAAACATAGGTAACTAAAAGAGAAAGTAATAGGTTTACACTAGCCATCAAACATAGGTAGCTAAAAGGTAAAGTAATAGGTTTACACTAGCCATCAAACATAGGTAGCTATAGGCAAAGTAATAGGTTTACACTAGCCATCAAACATATATAGCTATAGGCAAAGCAATAGGTTTACACTAGCCATCAAACATAGGTAGCTAAAAGGTAAAGTAATAGGTTTGTGTTAATTACTATATATCTATGATTTTTACAGACTACAAGAAGCAACTGCTAATTAGGTCATTCTCGATCTGATCCTGGGTGATAACTGATTTTGTAAAATATTTCTTAATAGCGCACTAGTGCTTGTTTTTCGATTTAGTGTGTTATACCATTTTGTTTTATTTCGTATTTAAATATAAATTAGCAACTGTTTCTTGGCTTTAGAATGTAAATAAGCATTAACTAATAGTAGTGTGGGATTTTATAATGTGATATGTTTTGTTGCAATATGTCTCTTATAATTCTATTCAGAATGGCTATGTACTTTTAATCTGATTATTTATATTTGTGTTTGTATTACATGTATGTACATAGATGAGACTTTAATAAAGATTAAAACCTAGGTTTACACTAGCCATCAAACATAGGTAGCTAAAGGTAAAGTAATAGGTTTACACTAGCCATCAAATATAGGTAGCTAAAAGGTAAAGTAATAGGTTTACACTAGCCATCAAACATAGGTAACTAAAAGAGAAAGTAATAGGTTTACACTAGCCATCAAACATAGGTAGCTAAAAGGTAAAGTAATATGTTTACACTAGCCATCAAACATAGGTAACTAAAAGAGAAAGTAATAGGTTTACACTAGCCATCAAACATATATAACTAAAAGAGAAAGTAATAGGTTTACACTAGCCATCAAACATATATAACTAAAAGGTAAAACAATAGGTTTACACTAGCCATCAACCATATATAACTAAAAGGTAAAGTAATAGGTTAAACATAGATAGGTAAAGCAATGATTCTTAAAATGTCATGCCTAGGTGCCTACAAGACAATGCAGCTCATCAAGTAATTGGACAACACCATCAAATATTAAGTCCTGTCATATCAAGCGCGTACAAACCGTAACATAGCAGACTGGTTTTATTTTTCATTGCTTCCCCGTTTTCAATCGACAAGCAGAAATATGTTAGGATTGGCTTAATAAACTAGTTTATACAAATTTATTTCAGCTTGATTGCGAAACAAGATCTTTCAACTTATATTAATCACTCTTGAGACCTAATTCCTGATGGAATCCATTGCCACGAGGGAAAGAGAAGAGGCAATGTACAATTTAAATGCCTTGCCTAAGGACACAATCGTAACGGCTCCGCGTGGGATCGGAACTCTGGCCTTTTAAATGCCCTCGTGGGCTCGAACTCTGGCTTTTCGCATCTGAAGCGAAAGAGCTACTACTGCACTATCACGACTTACACAGCTTAATAAACTAGGTTACATTTGGATGTGAATCGACTTGCTATTAGTAATAAAATTCAAAGAAACTGATAGATGCCTCCACTTACTTGCAATGTGTGCGATTGAGAATTTGAATTGTTTGAGGACATGTAGTATGTGTTGCTGCTTATTGCGACATCCAAGCATCATTACACCGGCATTGCTGTTGATAAAAAGAAATGAACAATGACAAAATGATTCAAACACAACAATGTGAGACATTAGTCAGTTACTGCCCCTGAATACTCTTTATGCAGGACACGTTTATTTAATTGGTCTCCTCTGTTTTCATCGTGGTTTCCTTTGCACCACATGCTATAAATTTTCCTCTGTTTTCTCATCTCATAATTACCCCCCCCCCCGTCCCTAATAAAATTAATAGTCTTTCAGTTGGGACTTTAAGCCGAGGTCGCATGTCGGTGCTTTACACCGTGCACGTAAAAGAACCAGAGGAGACTCTGGAATGGGTCTCTGTCTGTATCATTGCCCTATCCTCCAAAAATCTAAATGACTAATCTCTTCAGGTGTCGCTCAAATACGTAACCGGTAGCGACGATAAATAAACGTAAACTGAAAACCCTGGAAATATGTCATGGAACTTCATTATAATTACGACACAATTCTAATGAATTCCATGACATATTTTTACTGTTATTTTAGTGTGCGGAGTTATCCCATCATAAGGTTACCTTTTATCAGCTTTTATTATTATTGTTGTATTTTAATTTGATCTTTGGAGGATAGTGCAATGATTCATTCCAGAGTCTCCTCTGGTTCTTTACGTGCACAGTGTAAAGCACCAACACGAGACCTCAGTTTAATGTCCCATCTGAAAGACTGTTAATTTTATTAGGTTCAGACGGTGGATCGTACCTGCGATCCCTAGATTTCCAGTCCAGCGTGTTAACCGGCTGTTTTTAAGTTGCAAATAAAAAAAAACATTAATAAATTGTCGTCTGTTACAATGATCTGAACTATTTATAGCCTTTAATTTACCCAGCATGCAAAGTGTTAATGTACAGCCCTGATTTGGATCATGATGAACAATGCATGTAATATTGCATCAACTCAATGCCACCTTACTTTTGTACCAGCTTTTCTACATACAATAGTCCCTATAATATATCATGAAAACATCGTTCATTATTTGCAGCTGGTGGAAAGTCAAGTCTCCCCCACTACTCCCTAAATCTCCCCACTTCTCCCTAAATGTTCTGGAGGGAGAACTGATTTCTCCCAAATATTTGGGATTAGCTTGAGCCCTAAAAGTGTTCGCAAAATTATAGTGTTTTACATATCTTGTACATACTACATAGTAACTAACCTGCGAGACTGGATATACGAGATGGTATCTTGTAGTAGAGCACACAGTCTAGCACATACTACATGGTAACTACGGTAACCTGCGAGACTGGATGCACATGGTAACTATGGTAACCTGCGACACTGGATATACGAGATGGTATCTTGTAGTAGAGCACACAGTCTAGCACATACTACATGGTAACTACGGTAACCTGCGAGACTGGATATACGAGATGGTATCTTGTAGTATAACACACAGTCTAGCACATGCTACATGGTAACTAACCTGCGAGACTGGATATACGAGATGGTATCTTGTAGTAGAGCACACAGTCTAGCACATACTACATGGTAACTAACCTGCGAGACTGGATATACGAGATGGTATCTTGTAGTAGAGCACACAGTCTAGCACATACTACATGGTAACTACGGTAACCTGCGAGACTGGATATACGAGATGGTATCTTGTAGTATAACACACAGTCTAGCACATGCTACATGGTAACTACGGTAACCTGCGAGTCTGGATATACGAGATGGTATCTTGTAGTATAACACACAGTCTAGCACATACTACATGGTAATTACGGTAACCTGCGAGACTGGATATACGAGATGGTATCTTGTAGTATAACACACAGTCTAGCACATGCTACATGGTAACTACGGTAACCTGTGAGACTAGATGCACATGGTAACTAACCTGCGAGACTGGATATACGAGATGGTATCTTGTAGTAGAGCACACAGTCTAGCATATGCTACATGATAACTACAGTAACTTGCGAGACTGGATATACGAGATGGTATCTTGTAGTATAACACACAGTCTAGCACATACTACATGGTAATTACGGTAACCTGCGAGACTGGATATGCGAGATGGTATCTTGTAGTATAACACACAGTCTAGCACATACTACATGGTAATTACGGTAACCTGCGAGACTGGATATACGAGATGGTATCTTGTAGTATAACACACAGT
The DNA here is from genome assembly GCA_014843695.1 of Archivesica marissinica. Taxonomy (NCBI): domain Eukaryota; kingdom Metazoa; phylum Mollusca; class Bivalvia; order Venerida; family Vesicomyidae; genus Archivesica; species Archivesica marissinica. Next base: position 37,888,482 of record CM026387.1, read on the forward strand.
CTAGCACATGCTACATGGTAACTACGGTAACCTGCGAGACTGGATATACGAGATGGTATCTTGTAGTATAACACACAGTCTAGCACATACTACATGGTAATTACGGTAACCTGCGAGACTGGATATACGAGATGGTATCTTGTAGTATAACACACAGTCTAGCACATGCTACATGGTAACTACGGTAACCTGCGAGACTGGATATACGAGATGGTATCTTGTAGTATAACACACAGTCTAGCACATACTACATGGTAATTACGGTAACCTGCGAGACTGGATATACGAGATGGTATCTTGTAGTATAACACACAGTCTAGCACATACTACATGGTAACCTGCGAGACTAGATGCACATGGTAACTAACCTGCGAGACTGGATATACGAGATGGTATCTTGTAGTAAAGCACACAGTCTAGCACATATTACATGGTAACTACGGTAACCTGCGAGACTGGATATACGAGATGGTATCTTGTAGTAGAGCACACAGTCTAGCACATGCTACATGGTAACTACGGTAACCTGCGAGACTGGATGCACATGGTAACTAACCTGCGACACTGGATATACGAGATGGTATCTTGTAGTAGAGCACACAGTCTAGCACATACTACATGGTAATTACGGTAACCTGCGAGACTGGATATACGAGATGGTATCTTGTAGTATAACACACAGTCTAGCACATACTACATGGTAATTATGGTAACCTGCGAGACTGGATATACGAGATGGTATCTTGTAGTATAACACGCAGTCTAGCACATACTACATGGTAATTACGGTAACCTGCGAGACTAGATGCACATGGTAACTAACCTGCGAGACTGGATATACGAGATGGTATCTTGTAGTATTGCACACAGTCTAGCACATCCAATCTCAGCACTCGGATCCTGCAGAAATTTGTGTATTCAACCAAAACAGTTTATTCAAAATTCACAGAAGACAAGACGAGATAAAGGGTCCTTGGGGCTGATATGGTATCTGCCTAGTAATCAAGAGGTTGTTAGTTCGAACTGCACCTGAAACACGGTGGTGATATCTTTAGGGAAAGACACTTAAATCCACAATGACCTCTCTCTCATTTCAATGGATTCCACCAGGAATGAGGTATCGGGAGTGAGGTATCGGGAGTGAGGTAGCGGGAGTGAGGTATCGGGAGTGAGGTATAGGAAGTGAGGTATCGAGAGTGAGGTATCGGGAGTGTGGTATCGGGAGTGAGGTATCGGGAGTGAGGTATCGAGAGTGAGGTATCGGGAGTGAGGTATCGGGAGTGAGGTATCGGGAGTGAGGTATCGGGAGTGGGGTATCGGGAGTGAGGTATCGGGAATGAGGTATCGGGAGTGAGCAAAATTCCAAAACTATGCTATGAAATCACTCATGTAAGACCCTATATATATATATATCTTATTCATTTTGTTACTTGCTTAGCAGTTAAGAAAGCATGGTCATGAAATGAATGTCAACAGTCAACAAGGAGGATGCCCAACACACTTTTCAAGTTTACATTTGAACAAAAAGATGAAGAGTAAAAGATGCTTACTGCAGACAGCTGGAGAAAATATTCCAGGTCGTCAATGATCACAACATCGGGTACCAGCGACTTCATGTGGATGCTGGCACACAACTCTACCAAGTTCTCCACTTTATTCATATACCTAACCATAGAACACTATAGCAGTTATACATATACCTAACCATAGAACATTATAGCAGTTATACATATACCTAACCATAGAACATTATAGCAGTTACACATATACCTAACCATAGAACATTATAGCAGTTATATATATATATACCTAACCATAGAACATTATAGCAGTTATATATATATATATACCTAACCATAGAACATTATAGCAGTTATACATATACCTAACCATAGAACATTATAGCAGTTATATATATATATATACCATAGAACATTATAGCAGTTATACATATACCTAACCATAGAACATTATAGCAGTTATACATATACCTAACCATAGAACATTATAGCAGTTATACATATACCTAACCATAGAACATTATAGCAGTTATACATATACCTAACCATAGAACATTATAGCAGCTATACATATACCTAACCATAGAACAGTATAGCAGTTATACATATACCTAACCATAGAACATTATAGCAGTTATACATATACCTAACCATAGAACAGTATAGCAGTTATACATATACCTAACAATAGAACACTATAGCAGTTATACATATATACCTAGCCATAGAACATTATAGCAGTTATACATATACCTAACAATAGAACACTATAGCAGTTATACATATATACCTAGCCATAGAACATTATAGCAGTTATACATATACCTAACCATAGAACATTATAGCAGCTATACATATATACCTAACCATAGAACATTATAGCAGTTATATATATATATACCTAACCATAGAACATTATAGCAGTTATATATATATATACCTAGCCATAGAACATTATAGCAGTTATATATATATACCTAACCATAGAACATTATAGCAGTTATATATATATATATATACCTAACCATAGAACATTATAGCAGCTATACATATACCTAACCATAGAACAGTATAGCAGCTATACATATACCTAACCATAGAACATTATAGCAGTTATTCATATACCTAACCATAGAACATTATAGCAGTTATACATATACCTAACCATAGAACATTATAGCAGTTATACATATACCTAACCATAGAACATTATAGCAGTTATACATACACCTAACCATAGAACATTATAGCAGTTATACATATACCTAACAATAGAACACTATAGCATTTATATATATACCTAACCATAGAACAGTATAGCAGTTATACATATACCTAACAATAGAACACTATAGCAGTTATACATATACCTAACCATAGAACATTATAGCAGTTATACATATACCTAACCATAGAACATTATAGCAGTTATACATATACCTAACCATAGAACATTATAGCAGTTATATATATACCTAACCATAGAACATTATAGCAGTATATATATATATATATACCTAACGATAGAACATTATAGCAGTTATATATATACCTAACCATAGAACATTATAGCAGTTATACATATACCTAACCATAGAACATTATAGCAGTTATATATATACCTAACCATAGAACATTATAGCAGTTATACATATACCTAACCATAGAACATTATAGCAGTTATATATACCTAACCATAGAACATTATAGCAGTTATACATATACCTAACCATAGAACACTATAGCAGTTATACATATACCTAACCATAGAACACTATAGCAGTTATACATATACCTAACCATAGAACATTATATCAGCTATACATATACCTAACCATAGAACATTATAGCAGTTATATATACATATACCTAACCATAGAACATTATAGCAGTTATATATATATATATACCTAACCATAGAACATTATAGCAGTTATACATATACCTAACCATAGAACATTATAGCAGCTATACATATACCTAACCATAGAACAGTATAGCAGCTATACATATACCTAACCATAGAACATTATAGCAGTTATATATATACCTAACCATAGAACATTATAGCAGTTATACATATACCTAGCCATAGAACATTATAGCAGTTATATATATATATATATATATATACCTAACCATAGAACATTATAGCAGTTATACATATACCTAACCATAGAACATTATAGCAGCTATACATATACCTAACCATAGAACATTATAGCAGCTATACATATACCTAACCATAGAACATTATAGCAGTTATACATATACCTAACCATAGAACAGTATAGCAGTTATACATATACCTAACCATAGAACATTATAGCAGTTATACATATACCTAGCCGTAGAACATTATAGCAGTTATACATATACCTAACAATAGAACATTATAGCAGCTATACATATACCTAGCCATAGAACATTATAGCAGTTATACATATATACCTAACCATAGAACATTATAGCAGTTATATATATATATATACCTAACCATAGAACATTATAGCAGTTATACATATACCTAACCATAGAACATTATAGCAGTTATACATATACCTAACCATAGAACATTATAGCAGTTATACATATACCTAACCATAGAACAGTATAGCAGTTATATATATACCTAACCATAGAACATTATAACAGTTATACATATACCTAACTCTGGTTTCCTCCCACATTTACGCTTTCAACCGCGCCAACAAGACTGATTAATATAAGTTGTTAAAGCTTGTTTCGCAATTGTTGTAAAATAAATAAAGTTGAAACTAAAATTAACGCATAATTTATATGTACACGACAGCAAACGGATTCTGCAGACCAGCAGTTTCTGGCTTCGGCACACTAGAGAAAGCTACATTACTATGCTTAATTTACATGCATGCGGGTATCTTCAGCAAACAGGGGATTTCTGGCCTCACCACTCCATGGATGGCAGAATGACTATATTTCACTTTAAAGTCACATGAAAGTGGATGGCAGAATTACTATATTTCACTTTTAAGTTACATGAAAGTGGATGGCAGAATTGCTATATTTAACTTACATGAAGGTGAGTGTTTTCAGTAAACCGGCGGTTTCCGGCCTCATCATTCCGTGGACGGCCAGAGGCATCTGTGTTAGTGGTGTACGGCTTATAAACATGACATGATAGTCCTGGCTGGCGTAGGCGACAGCTCCTTGAAATAAGAGCACACTCTTCCCACTACAAAAATGGAAAGTTATTGTTTGATTAGTTTATAAAAGTCTGGATTACGAAACCTACTCTTATAATATTAGCTTAACCCTTTCAACACCAAGTAACTGACATGGACTGTTCCTTGATATTATTAGACCAATAAATTAATAAGAAAATTATTCATTTATCAATATGGGTAATTTTGTCTAAAAATAGTAATATTACTGGAAAAAAGTGTAGATCCTGATGAGACGGCTCATTACGAGCCGGCTCATCTGGATCTACACTTTTTGTAAGCCTATTTAGAGGTCTGCGGTGTTGAAAGGGTTAACCGTTTCCTTCATAGAGATTTAGGTTAATATACTATTATATCTCCATACAAACGACAGCCATTTAGCTATCATGCAGTGGATAAGTAGTCACCATATCTATCCCACCTCCATAGATATTACTGGGACTACATAGAGATTTAGGTTAATATACTATTATATCTCCATACAAATGACAGCCATTTAGCTATCATGCAGTGGATAAGTAGTCGCCATATCTATCCCACCTCCATAGATATTACTGAGACTACATGAGATTCTAGCCTTTATTATGAACATTGGTTTGGCTACTACATTGTCAATGTATGTCGTATTGGTAATGGCGTCAAGAGGTGCTTCTATGAGGGAAAGTGTTTATGAACATTGGTTTGGCTACTATATTGTCAATGTATGTCGTATTGGTAATGGCGTCAAGATGTGCTTCTATGAGGGAAAGGATTAAATGCTCTCTAGACCTCATTCCTGATGGATTCCATCACCATGTTTCATTTATTTTAGCTCGATTACGAAACAAGTTCTTATAAGTTATATTAATCACTCTCGAGACCTTATTCCTGATGGTGTCCAAAAGAGGCATGTGGAATTTAAATGCCTTGCCTAAGGGCACAATCGTAACGGCTCCAGCAGGGCTCGAACTCCGGGCCTTTCACACATGAAGCGAACGCGCTACCACTGAGCTATCACGACTTCCACTGAATATAGATATAGTTTGTGCTTCATACATAATGTTTCATTGACATCTTATCACTAACCCTAATATAACCCACCCGTTGGAAGGCACCAACAGCTTAGGTCATATAGCGACTCTCCAGCTATTATTGGTGGTGGAAGACCCTGGTTGCCCCTCTGGTCTCTGAGCAGTATTTCAGGCACAAACAGGGAACCTGGGTAGAAACACCGTCCAACCGCAAGCCAGTTGGATAGCTTCCATACATTAAATCTACCATTTTTCAATATTAAAGTTGTGTAAAATAAAATGCAGAAAGCAATAGAGTGGTGGAACCTATGCTCGGAGTATTCCTATGCTCGGCGTATTCCTATGCTCGATGTATTCCTATGCTCGGCGTAGTATTCCTATGCTTGGCGTATTCCTATGCTCGGCGTATTTTTTCCATTTACATCCGTATTTAAAATATTTAAATAGTTTTAACCTATTTTCGCGGACAGAGGTGAAGCATGGTTCAATAACATTCCATTGTGCGTACCGGTAGCCTAAGCAAGCAACTTGTTGGGAAAAAAATTTCCACCAAAATGTGCGGTTTATGAGCATTTCAGGTGGCTATCTGGATTGGAAAAAATATGTATAAATAACCAGAAAAAAGTTTCTTATGAGTTGTAATATTGTTAGTTATTGATGTTACTAAGTCAAAATAATATATTCAACATTTACCCATGCATAAATAAAAAAATTCATGTACGCCGTGCATAGGTGCCCTAAAGTATCTAGTTCCCCATGGAAACAGGTGCCGTTGCGATAGCTGTATTTAGGCGCATGGTTACGTAATGAAGCTAAAATTTTCAACAACAATTTTATGAAAGTTGTGTTCACGACTTAAGAAAATAATAATATACGGCAAGAGCATTTAACTTTTTTTATGGACCATGGTATGTAGGATTTACGCGGAGCATAGGTTCCACCACTCTATATGTAGGATTTATGCCGTGCATAGGTTCCACCACTCTATATGTAGGATTTACGCCGAGCATAGGTTCCACCACTCTAAATGATCTTGCTATGATGTGGAGTAAACATGTTCATACATACCAGCTTTCATCTCCTAGAAACACCAGCGGGCTATTATCTTGGCTTAGCAACTTCACACAGTCTGTGAGCTTAGACTGGTCTTCAACATTCTCTGTTTGCAGCCAGGTAGATGTCAGAGGAAGGCAATGAAGTAAACCAGTCATATCCTGGAAACAAACATTGCATTAATACTGGTAGCATACAAATGTATATGAACATTTTCCAACATTTAACCTATCTGAGCCGGCATACACTTTGGGTAGCCTGGGAACAGGCATTGGTATATTTTGCCTTTTCCGTCATATAAATATATTTATTTGACACACAAACTGTTATTTGAGCTGTATTGAGTTTCTGATAATATTAACAATGTTGTTTTGCCAGATGTAAAAACGTGACTGGAACCCAGGCTAACTTCGGGCAGATTGTTTGTGGAAATCCATAATTTTATTCTACAACTCTATTGTGAATGCAGATTGTTTGTGGAAATCCATAATTTTATTCTACAACTCTATTGTGAATGCAGATTGTGGAAATCCATATTCTACAACTCTATTTTGAATGCAGATTGTTTGTGGAAATCCATACTCTACAACTCTATTGTGAATGCAGATTGTTTGTGGAAATCCATATTCTGCAACTCTATTGTGAATGCAGATTGTTTGTGGAAATCCATATTCTACAACTCTATTGTGAATGCAGATTGTTTGTGGAAATCCATATTCTACAACTCTATTGTGAATGCAGATTGTTTGTGGAAATCCATATTCTACAACTCTATTGTGAATGCAGATTGTTTGTGGAAATCCATATTCTACAACTCTATTGTGAATGCAGATTGTTTGTGGAAATCCATATTCTACAACTCTATTGCGAATGCAGATTGTTTGTGGAAATCCATATTCTGCACCTCTATTGTGAATGCAGATTGTTTGTGGAAATCCATATTCTACAACTCTATTGTGAATGCAGATTGTTTGTGGAAATCCATATTCTACAACTCTATTGTGAATGCAGCTTGTTTGTGGAAATCCATATTCTGCAACTCTATTGTGAATGCAGATTGTTTGTGGAAATCCATATTCTACAACTCTATTGTGAATGCAGATTGTTTGTGGAAATCCATATTCTACAACTCTATTGTGAATGCAGATTGTTTGTGGAAATCCATATTCTACAACTCTATTGCGAATGCAGATTGTTTGTGGAAATCCATATTCTGCACCTCTATTGTGAATGCAGATTGTTTGTGGAAATCCATATTCTACAACTCTATTGTGAATGCAGATTGTTTGTGGAAATCCATATTCTACAACTCTATTGTGAATGCAGCTTGTTTGTGGAAATCCATATTCTGCAACTCTATTGTGAATGCAGATTGTTTGTGGAAATCCATATTCTACAACTCTATTGTGAATGCAGATTGTTTGTGGAAATCCATATTCTACAACTCTATTGTGAATGCAGATTGTTTGTGGAAATCCATATTCTACAACTCTATTGCGAATGCAGATTGTTTGTGGAAATCCATATTCTGCACCTCTATTGTGAATGCAGATTGTTTGTGGAAATCCATATTCTACAACTCTATTGTGAATGCAGATTGTTTGTGGAAATCCATATTCTACAACTCTATTGTGAATGCAGCTTGTTTGTGGAAATCCATATTCTGCAACTCTATTGTGAATGCAGATTGTTTGTGGAAATCCATATTCTACAACTCTATTGTGAATGCAGATTGTTTGTGGAAATCCATATTCTACAACTCTATTGTGAATGCAGATTGTTTGTGGAAATCCATATTCTACAACTCTATTGTGAATGCAGATTGTTTGTGGAAATCCATATTCTACAACTCTATTGCGAATGCAGATTGTTTGTGGAAATCCATATTCTGCACCTCTATTGTGAATGCAGATTGTTTGTGGAAATCCATATTCTACAACTCTATTGTGAATGCAGATTGTTTGTGGAAATCCATATTCTGCAACTCTATTGTGAATGCAGATTGTTTGTGGAAATCCATATTCTGCAACTCTATTGTGAATGCAGCTTGTTTGTGGAAATCCATATTCTGCAACTCTGTGAATGCAGCTCTACGTATGCATGGCAGTGATTGGCACATAATCTATAATTTAGACAATAAAATTAACATGGGGTACATTAATTTTATTTCAAAGCTTAATATCATTTGCTGCAGAAAGAATACCGACATAGCTAGACCTCTATACAACACCTCTAGAAGTGCTGCAAGAGGACTGTACATTTACCTGCAGGAGAGGGATGTTCTTTGCTTGTTTTGTTCTAGGACGATTAAACTTGCATCAGCAGCTTAGGTCATACATGTATGGCAAATTTCCAATTTTTATTGGTCAAGGAAGATACCAGGTAGCCCAGCCAGCTGTTTTCCAGCCTGTAATATATTCACTCCTGGTTCATTCTAGGTCAGAATTGTTGGGAGAAGTGAGAAAGCGCGTGATCGCTTCCTTAAATGGTGTTCTTTAATATACTTCTGCAAAATAGAGTTAAAATGCACAGTACAACCATTAAATACATTTGAATAGAATGAGTGCTTTATAATGGGCCAGTGTATCTTACTAGACAAACATTTTTGATCAGAATTTTTGGGAGAAGTGAGAAAGCGCGTGATCGCTTCCTTAAATGGTGTTCTTTAATATACTTCTGCAAAATAGAGTTAAAATGCACAGTACAACCATTAAATACAACATTTGAATAGAATGAGTGCTTTATAATGGGCCAGTGTATCTTACTAGACAAACATTTTTGATCAGAATTTTTGGGAGAAGTGAGAAAGCGCGTGATCGCTTCCTTAAATGGTGTTCTTTAATATACTTCTGCAAAATAGGGTTAAAATGCACAGTACAACCATTAAATACAATATTTGAATAGAATGAGTGCTTTATAATGGGCCAGTGTATCTTACTAGACAATTTTATTTTTTTTAGGGAGAAGTGGGGCCCACAGAGGGCGACCTCAGGGTCCCTAGGGCGACACTATCGCCCTCTAGAATGATCCTTGAAGTGTGGTATCAGTGAAGTTGAAGTATGTACCTACACAAAATCTTGTCTTGGAGAATTCACATGAAAGTCACAAGTAGTTACGCCAACAATGCTCTATGGTTCTTATGGATACATTTGGCTGTTGCTTCTATACCAAGAATATAAGACTCGAGTCACACACCAAGATTAATATGTCTTCCAAATTAGCAGCATTTCGCCCCGACCGATATCAATAGGTTAGAAATGGTGGAGAGAACAGTTATTAAAGAACAGTTACTAGAGAACAGTTATTAAAGAACAGTTACTAGAGAACAGTTACTAGAGAACAGTTATTAAAGAACAGTTACTAGAGAACAGTTATTAAAGAACAGTTACTTGAGAACAGTTATTAAAGAACATTTACTAGAGAACAGTGACTGGGTGGTGTAGTATGTGTTAGAGGAAACACAGTCACAGTAAGGAGATGACCTATGAGGTCGAAGGTTCAAATTTCGTAAGGTGTTCGTTCTGATATGGCCAGTTGGTGAGCCGCCAGCTAGTTAAATAATGGTTACCGATTGTCTACCAGCCTGGCACCTGGCATACAGGCATATGATTCGGGAAGTACTGATGTTCATAAAAAAAGAGGTGTCTCGTAAGTCAGAAATGGCTGGCCCTTTAAATAGGGGAGACACTATAATAATAAACCAACACTATACTGTTTACAGAATATCATTTAACAGGCATTAGCTTCACCATTAACATGTTATTACGTGCATTAGGGATGTCATCGTTTAACCAGTCGAACATCCGGTAAATGGTTTCCTGAACTGGTTATCAGTTAGTATATTTTAAAACAAAACATGTTTATAAACTTTCCAAAAAGAATTAAAGCTGTAGTCGTTCTTGTTATTAATGTCCTGTTTTTCGCATCATCATTTTTTAAAGCACAATATGGCCCATTAAGTGCTAATTGGCTTCTCAATATAAAGTGTGGGAGTACTCCCACCAATGCCACTAGATTAACAAGGTCTATCTTTCACTCCTTTAGGCATACAACTACAAGATCCTACAATGATGCAACCAAATACTCTTTCTTTCCAAGAACCATGCACTGTACCGTTATCGAATTCACTTTCAAATAGTCTTGTATCTGTCAGTTTGTTATTTATATATAGGTCTTAGCATAATGAAGCTTCTACACTGAATGGAAATTTTAATGATGGTGAAAAAATTGCTTATCTACTTTTTAATCCAGATATTGTATTTTTAAGTGCCAAAACCTGTTTTAATATTTTAAATAGAAGAAAAACATTGTTGTATAACTGAAGATTTTAACATATTGTATATATAGTAATGTTGTAAATACATCACTGAGTATTAAGATGTTATATAATTTTTCAGTATTTTACTAGTGCTGTGCGAAGGCTTTTACTGTACTTATTGTGTCTTAGAAAATTGTCTTCATTATATTGCTAAGTCTTTCATATTTCTTCTTAGAAAGGTTTGCATGATGAAAGTTTATATATTATGTAATTATATGTATCATGTAAAGTGAGGTATAATAAACATATCTTATCTTTATCTTTTTACGTTCTTAAGGTGTTGTAAGTCAAACAAATGCGTTAGAATCGTGCATGCGTCAAACATTGCTTATGTTCATATTTTAATCCGGTTGTTATATGTGTTCTAGTGTAAGTAATTGTACAGAAGACATTCGGCAATGTAAGTCAATGACGGAAATAGCTGATGTTACCCATGCAATTTCGAGCAAATTGTCCGTAAACACATATCACATATCAAAGTTAGAGTTGTTTTGTATATGTCCAATCGTTGTGTCTGTTTTATGTGTATGAATGGATTATAGTATGAACGAATTGCGTGCATTGGTTGTTGAAGACTAATCCTGTCTCTGATGGTGATTTTGAATATCTTTCCTGGCAGTCAGGACAGGATTCTCTTACGAGATAGACCTAGTAATGTTTGATATAGATTTCAGATTACTCTGATATACATTGTAAATATAGTAGTTAATAGAAATTCAAGAAATTGCAAATGTATTATATGTATTATTATATATTTCCCACAACGCGTCGATTGTTTTATTGAGTAGGCCTACTGTGATATGTTGTATTGTTTTTATATTGTTTTTATATTATCGTAAAATGTATATTTGTATGTTTTAGGTCAATTGTAATAGGAAATAGATATGTATATATGAACCTACGCCAGGATTGCGGTAAAGTGACCCCTGTGACATATCCTTGGAAATGTATTAAGTCTACCGTCTCTGTTCTTAATCTACATATTGCCATGATGATCAGTTATGATTGGGTGTTGTATCAATAAATAGATTTTAAAAGCACAGATATTTCTTTGGAGAGGGTAATACTCTGGGTCTGGTAGCGGATCAGTGGTTAACATGCGGGAGACTCTGAAATGGGTCTATGTCTGTACCATTGCATTATTCTTCAAAATCTAAACGACTATTCAATTCAGGAGCCATCGCTCATTTGGGCAAACGGTAGCACAATAAAAAAAACGTAAAACACACACATCTGAATCTGTTGGATGCTTGTATTATATCTATCTGTGTAAGAATGTGTATTGGTGCTCACTGATATAGGGAACCATATATATCTAGAAAGAAAGCTAACTAACTGCTATGGTGAAAGAGTAGGGTTCAGCTTTAATGCTTTTAAGCTTTAATAATATTTTATTGCATTTTTTCATACAATACATTACATATATACATACAATACTAAGAACAAATCAGAGATTAATATATAATTGTATGATTGCAGTATACGATACATTTGTTTTGTCAAGGGGAAAAAAGTAAATGGGTTGGGCTACAAGTTATAACAACATTATTTACAGCCCTCCCTGTGATGTAGGGTTCACGTTATGGTACTGGAAAATGAAGCAGCCTTTACAACGTGGCCACATATAGTATTTGCAAAGTTGTCCATGATCAGTTCCAGGTAACATGTCTACATCCCCGCGAGGGGTTCGACATTAGAGGAAGATAGATAGATAGGTACGAGCTTACTTGGGTACGTTTCGACTTTGATGTGTCTGGACCTATGCATGCTGCATGCAACCCAGAGTTTCGTACATTACGTGGCACTGATTACTTAGCATGCTTACACCTTACTATATGTAGCTTATGTTTCACAAATTTATTTTAAACAGTTAAAATAATACCTGAACTATTATTTTCCGCGAACATTTACAACAAATTTAACTCTAACAATAAGAGTAGCAACAGATGATAAATCCCGTTTCCATTTGTAGTAATTTCCGCACTCCAATGCAATTACATGTACATGTATGTATACATCTATTCATACATTCAACATTCAGAATAAGATGATCCAAATTTCCTTCAAATAAGACATGTTTTTAACCAAATAAGAAATATTCTATTTGACTCCATTTCTGGTATGGAAAATAAACACTGCAAGAATGCCGTGCCAATGCGAAGCTCGTGATAATGTACAGAATCGTCCATGGACTCATCTTCTTCTTCTTCTTCCAATTATTGGACTGGATTCCGACTGGAATGTACTTAGTCCAGCGTGACTGGTCATGTCGGGCGAGGACAGCAGCCATCTCAAAAGGCTATGTACAGCATAACAGTTTAAAACTATGTACACGGGCTTGTCGTCTAGTGGTTGCCCGCAGTCACTGGGAGGCTGGCGCCCAAGCAGGTCTTGAATGCAACCAGTGTTGCGGTAGAAGTAGTCGAGGTTGGCAGTTGGTTCCAGTCGCGTGTGGTGCGTGGGAAGAAGGAGTGGTACAGCGTAGCATCAGTTATCCTCTCCTGGAACAGTCGCTGGGAGCCTCTGGTTCTGGAGTCGCTCTGTTGGATGAATGATGTGCTGTCGATCTCCACTAAGTCGTTTTGGATTTTGTACAGCATTGCCAGTCTGTTCTTCCTGCGTCTATCTTCAAGGCTCTCCCACTGTAAGTTGGTCTCCATGGCGGTGACACAACCAGGAGTCCTGCTACTGTAGTCTTTAGTGACGTAACGTGCTGCCCGTCGTTGTACCTGCTCGAGTGCTTTGATATCTTTCTGGAGGTGTGGGTCCCAGACTGTTGATGCATACTCAAGAGCAGGTCGGACCATGGTGGTGTACGTTGCAGCTTTGACTTTGGGTGTACAGTCCTTGAAGTTTCTACGCAGGAAGCCCAGTGAGCGGTTTCCTTTACCGATTACAGTCTCACAATGTTTGGTCCAGGATAGGTCACTACTAATTGTCACTCCTAGATATTTGTTACTGTCAACTACTTCTAACGTTTGTTCGTGTAGGGTGTAGGAGGTCTGCATGAGGTTTTTGCGCTTGGACGGGGAAACTCTGATGACGCTACATTTGGAAGCATTGAAACTCATCTGCCATGTCTTTTCCCACTCTTCCAAGGCTGTGAGGTCCTTTTGGAGAAGATTGCGATCGTGTTGGTTTGTCACATGTCTGAATAGCAATGAGTCGTCTGCAAACAATCTTGTTTCTGATGAAATGGCGGATTCAGGTAGGTCATTAATGTATGACAGAAATAGTAAGGGTCCTAAAACTGTTCCCTGAGGTACGCCTGACAATACATCTGCAGAAGTGGAGTGGCAACCTTCCAGAACAACCTGTTGTTTCCTGTTTCCTAGGAAAGAGTAAATCCATCTGTTGGTGCTCCCTCTAACACCATAGTAAGCCATCTTGTAGAGAAGTCTGGAATGTGGTACCTTATCGAAGGCCTTAGCAAAGTCCAACAGTATAATGTCCACTTGGTTTCCTTTGGCTCGGCGGCGAATAATGTCTTCTATGGTTACAAGAAGCTGCGTCTCGCATGAGCACTTTTTCCGGAATCCGTGCTGGTGGTCACAAAGGATATTATGTCTGTCAAAGTGTGTCATTATGCTGCTGTGGATTATATGCTCCAGTATTTTGCAAGTAATGGATGTAAGGGAAACTGGTCTGTAGTTTGCAGCTATGTGTTTCTCCCCTTTCTTGAATACTGGTACAATCCATGCATTCCGCTAGTCATCTGGGACTTCGCCGGTGTTGAGGGATCGCTGGTATATGAGGGTCAGTATAGGTGCCAGTTCAAGTGCAGCTGCTCTAAGTATAAAAGCAGGAATAGAGTCCGGCCCTGTAGCTTTGTGTGGTTTCAGTTGGGATAACAGTTTAAACCATCGACATGGATCCCTTCATTATTCTTCCTACGAGAATCCCTCAACACTAGACGTTCCTGGTCCCATTCTGCCGAATTGATATACATCGGCATTCCTTCTTTCCATCATGTATCAGACTGTGGAACAGACTTTCAGAGCGCATCGCCACAGCTGTTCAAACTCTTAAAAGCATTCAAGGGAGGGCTTGATACGGCACCGTAGAGCTAGGACATTGTTTTTAAACCCTATGTGTGTACCATACATAAGTTGTAGCAGGGTGGGATTTTGTACAGAAGAAGAATAACACGTGTTGGCCATCCAGGGTATGTAAAGCACCGACACGAGTCATAGGTTTAACACCACAAAGCTTATATACAATCTACACCCGTTATGTCAAAGTCGGTTATGTCGAATTATCCGGTTATCTCGAAGTCGGATTAAAGTCCCGTTTCAGACACTATCATTTTATGTGTAATTGGCTCCGTTTATATCTAATATCGTTAAGTCAAATTTCAGTTATGTCGAAGTATTTTGTTCGGTCCGACGGAATTCGACATAACGGATGCAGACTGTATATATTATATATATAGTGGTTGTAACCGAGGTATGGTTTAGAGATGAGTCGTGGAGGTATTATACATTTATTGCTGGACAAAGTTTGGAGCATACCTGTAACAAACGAAAACAAAATAAATATTAGTAATTTCACCACAAGAGCAGTCGTGTCCGTTAGTGCAATGTCATTGGTTTGTAGTAGAAGTGTCACATGCACCTGAATGAGCTAAATCTATCAGGGATACTGTTGATTTGTGGCCATCTGGAAGTCGAACATGGGATCTGCCGTCAATAACTGTATTACATTCGAACTATCCATTACATTGGGTCTTATATGGAGTTGTTCTACTAAATGCGACGCTATGTACCTGAAAAAATGACCTCACCTTTGCACTCATGAATGAAAGTCCACGATCTGAATGTATGTAAGAAGGCATTCCTAATAATGAAAACAACTGAGTAAGACACTTTAACACAGTTTCTGATGTCACATCAGAGCACGGGAAGGCAAACGGAAATCTCGAAAATTCATATACCACAGTTAACTGGTAACGGTTTCTTGATGATGAAGGTAAATGTCCTTTAAAGTCAATACTAAGTCTTTCAAATAGCTGTGTAATATTGGTGAGTGAAGAAGTTGATAGGTCAAACTATGTGTGTTTAATCGTAGCACATACAGGACACTGCTTGGCAATACGCTTCACATTTTCTACTGTATATGGAAGATTATTTGACCTGACAAAATGCATTAGACGAGTCACACAAGGATGACACACTGAGTTGTGCAGCTCCTGTAGCATATCACATGTTGCTGATGATTGGTCGGAACAAATAGTTAGCAGTGGTATTATCTTTCCGATGTCCGAATATGATAGCATAGCTGTAGCAACTTGACTCAGAACGCCAGTGGGTTATTTTATCATTCTTCATTTTCCTCTGTTTTTAATATCGAACATGAAGGACACGGCTTCCTGATCAGTGAGTAGAGTAAAGTGAGTTCCAGTCAGCAGATGTCTATAACGGGTTCTATAACAGCACAAGCCTCCTTTTCTACTGGAGAATGACTGAGCTCATGTGAATGTAGACACATGTACAAGTAGTAGAAGACATCCATCTGGATTCAGACTTCCAGCAATAGCTACACCGGAAGCATCGTTTCCATGGCGATTGCTTGAGATTCCGTCCACTACTTTAACGGTTACTTTAAAATGTGCTCCACTTCCTCCTTTAGTAGATTAAACGCAGCTACAGTGTATTTGTCCAAAGGAAATGGCTCATCGACGTATCTTATCGGAGAATCGTGGTATACATTTACTGTAATAGGCAAAGAAACCTGTCACTCTCTTCAACGACTTTATGCTATGAGGCAACGGCAGATCTCGTAGTGGCTGTATTCGTATGTTAAACTATAATGTACAGAGACCTCCATGAATGTTCTCAGATTTTCATCAAGCTCTTCTTGGTCCATCTCCTCCAATCGTGACATTGTCCAGATATACAAAAACTCCCCTCAGCTTGTTGTCCAGAACAATGTTGTCTCTCTGGAAACACGAAACTCCATTAGTTACTCCAAACGGAACTCTACATAACATGTATAGACTGCCATTTGCTTCAAATACTGTATACTTCTTCTCCTCTTCGTGCAGTGGTATTTAGTGGTATGAAATTTTGAGGTCTAGTGTACTGAACACGCGGTATTTACCAATGTCGGAAACCAGTTCATTGGTCTTTGGAAATGGATACGCATCTAGTTCTGTGAATTGATTGATTGTCTGCGAATAATCAATTACCAGACACTTTTTGTGTTGTTCGTTGGTGGTCACTAGCACTTGAGCCCACCAAGCGGATGTACATGGCTCTATTATTCCTTCACTGAGTAATCACCTTCTTTCACCCCCTACAAACTTCTAGTCATCTGCGCTGTATCGAAGATGATTTAGTGGCAATAGGGTGACAGTCATTAGACAGATTAGTAATAGGTCGCAGTGGATCAATGTTAGCTGAAGTCAGACTATAAACAGTGCTATCAGTTGGTTTACCTGTACCTCCAAAACTGATTGGCACACTTTTATGTCGATCCATAAAATCATGACCGAGAATGACGTCACAGCATATAGTATCTAGCATAGATAAGCGAATATTCTTGTATTGTTGATTATCATAGTTCAATGACGCATTACAAACACCATAATTATATTGGACTGGTTAGCGAACTTCAGGCCATCGAGACAACTCCTTGTGCTGGTACGATGGTTTGATTTAGCAATTTAGCCAACTTCATTACTTTGAGAACATCCTGTGAACCCCAACCAGTTTTAAACGTCATGTCGTTTATTGATACATCAATACACGCTTTAGCCAACAACTGTGGAGCAGCAGCTGTCACTACTGCACGAACAGGTGTACCTGATGCAGAGGTTCCTTTTGAATTTACAGTCGGAGAACGACAAACATTGGCGAACTGTCCATTGTTTTGACAGATCGAACAATCATGTCCCTTCCTGGACATAATCTATGCTGATGGAAACTATTTCCGCCACAAAAGAAAGACCTCTGTTGATTTGTGTGAGTGCCAGGGGTTGCTGTTTCGGCGAGTTAATGCAGCGCCAGTATTGTCAGACGTATATGTATTAAGATCGGCATTGTCTTGCTGAGACTGTTTATCTCCCACATGAACACTAGCAGCAACATTGACAAAAGAGATAGGCTGAGAGCATTTCTCAGCAGATTCCATTGTCCTAGTTTGATCGAACATTGTCTGGAAATCTAAAGTTTTGTTTTCAAGCAGTCGGTTGCGAATCATGTGGTAAGATAGTCAGTCCATTGATGAAAGCGTCACGAATACTTTCTTCTCTATGAACTTCAGCTGTCACCGACTTAACGTTACACTCCATTCTTAGTTAGCGCAATTCCTGCAGTTATTGATCAAGCATTTCATCTAGCTGTTGTCATAATATACGCACTTTAATCTGTTAATAGCTTTGAGTTACATGCCACCACAATGATTCTGACGGTCTCGAACAAGAAACCCCTCTACCATGTCCATTACACAATAGTGGCTATACACTGAACACTCGTCTTCTTCTGTTCCGAAGATCCCACCATTAAGTATCATGTATAAATCGCATGTATTCCTTTAAAATACCATAACAATCAGAATTCCGGTCCTATGAAAACGGATTTTATCCTAATACAAGTTTACAAATCAGATTGGACAGATATGACCTCATTTTAATTGGGGAAAGGTCACGTCAGCTGTAACACTTCAAACGGTAATGTTGCCTTATTTTTCAGTAGTTTGTCCATATTTAAGGGTATGCGTAATAATAATGTATAAGTTGATAAGAATAAAGATGTTGCGTACATAAAATGGAAACGTAAACTAATTGTGGATGTGCCTAAATTAACTTTAGAAACACGTCGTATATAGATATTCGGCTATGTAACTATTCGGATATGTGATGTATACCGCTACAGCTGTCGGAGATTATAGTTGTTGCTGCTCCTGTATATATTGCTTATGTGTACTCACATTTTAAAAGGCTGTGTTGTAAATGATGTCGAGAATATGGACATGGTTGGAGAATTGAGTACTGGCACAGGAACTTGATATATTCCCTGTTGATCTGCTGTTGACAACTGGTTGATGTCAAACACCTCATGGGGCTGTAGATAAGCTTCTACCCAGGAAATGTGGGCGGTTTTCTTCACCATAACAGACTTACTTTGTACGACAATGCTCCAGAGTGGGTCCTGTACAGATAAGCGGTAGAATGACGTGATGAAGCGTCGGATTTGGAATTGAACGGTCCGGGTTCGATACTCAGTCAGGCCATGTATGTAGTGTCATTGAGCAAGGCACCTCACACACATTGCTCAGTACCGGTTAACCGCTATGGTCGGTTTAGCATGCCCAGGAAAACGTGTCTATGTCCCCGCAAGGTGTTTGACATTAATTGAACATACATACATACATGAAGTAACAAATCAAACTGATTCAAAGAAAAGTGGAAAAGTTAATGACCCAATGTTGGGCTCGAACCCATGGCATCCCGAACATTAGTCAGCCGGACAGCCCTACCAACTGAGCTAGACAAGCCGATGTTCTATCCACATCGACATTCACTATAGGCATAACAAACCATAGGTGTCATATGGTATGGGTGTCTATTCCTGGGTTGTCAGAGATCATTCTAGAGGGCGATGTGGACGAAATAGTTGCCCTAGGACTTCGCCCTCTGGGGGCCTCACTTCTCCTTTTATTTACAATTTCCATACAAATTTTGGCCCATTATAAAGCACTCCTATTCAAATGTTGTATTTAATGGTCATACTGTGCATTTTGACCGTATTTTTATTGAAATTTATGAAATGTAGTGTATTTTGGCGTGAGTAGAACATCGGCCCGGCTAGCTCTGTTGTTAGAACTGTCCGACGAGTGTTCGGGAGGTCGTGGGTTTGAGTCCCACGTCGGGTCACTAACTTTTCCACTCTTTCTTTGCTTGGTCACATTAATTGGTTATTTGTTGATCTCTATCCACTGGATCTAGCAAATTGTAGCTTGGATGTATGTTGAGCTCTCCCAGTTGGATCTAGCATATTGTAGTTTATAGTTTTTTGAGCTCTATCCACTGGATCTAGCTATTGCAGCTTGGTTGTTTGCTGAGCTCTACCCACAGTCTCTTCTAGCTATATTTGCTGAGCTCTGCCCACTGTGTCCTCTAGCAATGTATCCCAAGTTGTACCCAATGTGTCCTCTAGCAATATTTGCCGAGCTCTACCCACTGTGTCCTCTAACAAGGTTTGTCGAGCTCTTCCCACTGTGTCCTCTATCTAGCAAGGTTTGCCGAGCTCTACCCACTGTGTCCTCTAGCTATGTTTGCCAAGCTCTGCCCACTGTGTCCTCTAGCTATGTTTGCAGAGCTCTACCCACTGTGTCCTCTAGCTATGTTTGCCATGCTCTGCGCACTGTCAACTCTAGGTAATTGCAGCTTTGCTGTTTGCCGTGCTCTGTCCACTGTCAACTCTAGTTGCAGCGTAGCTGTTTGCTGTGTTATGCCCACTGTCAACTCTAGCTGATTGCAGCTTAGCTGTTGCTGTGCTATGTCCACTGTCAACTCTAGCTGATTGCAGCTAAGCTGTTTGTCATGCTCTGTCAACTTTAGCTAATTGCAGCTTAGCTGTTTGCCATGCTATGCCCACTGTCAACTCTAGCTGATTGCAGCTTAGCTGTTTGCCGTGCTATGCCCACTGTCAACTCTAGCTGATTGCAGCTTAGCTGTTGCTGTGCTATGCCCACTGTCAACTCTAGCTGATTGCAGCTTAGCTGTTGCTGTGCTATGTCCACTGTCAACTCTAGCTGATTGCAGCTAAGCTGTTTGTCATGCTCTGTCAACTTTAGCTAATTGCAGCTTAGCTGTTTGCCATGCTATGCCCACTGTCAACTCTAGCTGATTGCAGCTTAGCTGTTTGCCGTGCTATGCCCACTGTCAACTCTAGCTGATTGCAGCTTAGCTGTTGCTGTGCTATGCCCACTGTCAACTCTAGCTGATTGCAGCTTAGCTGTTGCTGTGCTATGTCCACTGTCAACTCTAGCTGATTGCAGCTAAGCTGTTTGTCATGCTCTGTCAACTTTAGCTAATTGCAGCTTAGCTGTTTGCCAGGCTATGCCCACTGTCAACTCTAGCTGATTGCAGCTTAGCTGTTTGCCATGCTATGCCCACTGTCAACTCTAGCTGATTGCAGCTTAGCTGTTGCTGTGCTATGCCCACTGTCAACTCTAGCTGATTGCAGCTTGGCTGTTTGCCATGCTATGCCCACTGTCAACTCTAGCTGATTGCAGCTTGGCTGTTTGCCGTGCTCTGCCCACTGTCAACTCTAGCTGACTGCAGCTTGGCTGTTTGTCGTGCTCTGCCCACTGTCAACTCCAGCTGATTGCAGCTTGGCTGTTTGTCATGCTCTGCCCACTGTCAACTCTAGCTGATTGCAGCTTGGCTGTTTGCCATGCTATGCCCACTGTCAACTCTAGCTGATTGCAGCTTGGCTGTTTGCCATGCTATGCCCACTGTCAACTCTAGCTGATTGCAGCTTAGCTGTTTGCCATGCTATGCCCACTGTCAACTCTAGCTGATTGCAGCTTAGCTGTTTGCCATGCTATGCCCACTGTCAACTCTAGCTGATTGCAGCTTAGCTGTTTGCCATGCTATGCCCACTGTCAACTCTAGCTGATTGCAGCTTAGCTGTTTGCCATGCTATGCCCACTGTCAATTCTAGCTGATTGCAGCTTGGCTGGTTGCCATGCTATGCCCACTGTCAACTCTAGCTGATTGCAGCTTAGCTGTTTGCCATGCTATGCCCACTGTCAACTGCAGCTTGGCTGTTTGTCGTGCTCTGCCCACTGGCTTAACGTAGTTGCTTGGTATCATTGTAGTGCATAGTACCTATTTTTAGTGCATAAGAAGGGGACTCCAGTCAGAAAAATCCCCACCCCTCCACCTCCCCCAATAAATATTGTTTTATCTAGAATTAATAAAAAGAAGTACTTACCAAAGAATTGGTGATGTTATTTGGTTGCGAACAGGAAATGAAGCAGTATTTCAACATCAGTTACTGTCACATGTTGCCATGTCAATATGTAACAGTTGTAACGCTTCACAGATTGGCCAATTTAGACATAACCTAATATCACAGTACCGTTTATACATTCATTTAGGCCATAACTACTATCAGGGTTCATTCTAGGTAAGAATTTTTGGGAGATGTGAGAAAGCGCGTGATCGCTTCCTTAAATAGTGTTCTTTAATATACTTCTGCAAAATAGGGTTAAAATGCACAGTACAACCATTAAATACAACATTTTAATAAAAGGAGTGCTTTATAATGGGCCAGTGTATCTTACTAGACAACATTTTGTTTGAAAATCGTAAAAACCAAAAATATCACCCTAAAAAAAATATTTTTTGGTTTTTACGATTTCCAAACAAAATTTTGTAACCGTTACATTGATCAGACCTTACTCAGTGATGTGTCCGTTACATTGATCAGACCTTACACAGTAATGTGTCCATTACATTGATCAGACCTTACACAGTGATATGTCCGTTACATTGATCAGACCTTACACAGTGATATGTCCGTTACATTGATCAGACCTTACACAGTGATATGTCCGTTACATTGATCAGACCTTACACAGTGATATGTCCGTTACATTGATCAGACCTTACACAGTGATATGTCCGTTACATTGATCAGACCTTACACAGTGATATGTCCGTTACATTGATCAGACCTTACACAGTGATATGTCCGTTACATTGATCAGACCTTACACAGTGATATGTCCGTTACATTGATCAGACCTTACACAGTGATATGTCCGTTACATTGATCAGACCTTACACAGTGATATGTCCGTTACATTGATCAGACCTTACACAGTGATATGTCCGTTACATTGATCAGACCTTACACAGTGATATGTCCGTTACATTGATCAGACCTTACACAGTGATATGTCCGTTACATTGATCAGATGTTACACAGTGATGTGTCCGTTACATTAATCAGATTGTACACAGATGTGTCCATGACATTGATCAGACCGTATATACGGTTAGGTGTTGATTACATTGATGTCCAAAAATCAGGCCATACTGAAAGAACTCGGAAGAGAGTGTTGAAAGTCCTTACAATGTACTTGGTGAAGAAATGTTGAATCTGTCACATGATGTTCTATCAGCTCACAGACATCCGCTGTATACCCTGGAACCCACGGGTTACTACACCCCAGGACCATGTTACAACCCAAAATACATTGTAGCATCATTCAAATATCATTTCATATAGATTATATAAAAAAATGTTTTCAGAAATGTTTTTTTGTCTAGAAATGATATTTGATTGATTGTACCATGTATTTTTGATTGTAACATGGTCCTGGGGTGTAGTAACCTCACCAGGGTACGCGCCGGATGCCCGTGTTACAGCTATTAGACACATAACAGCTACATGCACATTTCACAACTTACATTAACCATGATTCATTTTTGAAAAATAATGTCTAAAAATAAATTCTCAAATTCACAGAACATGTGATGTTTATAAATACAGGCATACTCATGTGACTGTATAAGGTATTTTCAATTAAAGTGTGTACCCAAGTCGTGAACTTCCTGCTTGGCTGTCTGCCAATAAGACACGCTATATGAGGTAATTTAATTGTTTACCATTGGAATGCCAATGACGTTTGAAAATACCATTTTAAAAATATTTGTTACCCAGTCATTGAGAATTGTTTGTTTATCTCTTTGGATATGGTAATGTTTTGGATGATCACATTGGGCAACAATCATTACTTCATGTATGTGAAGGATTTCTAAATCACTATGTTTCTATTTTTATCATCAATCAGGGAATTATTTGAAATTTTGTTGTTTGACTAATCCAATGGTGTTTTGTTTGATCAGGCCAAAACAACAAACCTATGTTTACTGTGTTCCATGGCAAAAAATAATAGGGTTAGTTGATAGGGAATTTTTTACCATACTCTTGGGCACAGAAAAATGTGAAAACCCAAATTTTGATATTTTTAATTTCATAAAAACATCAGGATCGGTGGGTCGGTCGGGAAACCGTAATCACAGGTTGTTTTCTTTTTGCCTGTAGTCTGAGCTACACAACATTTTAAAGCATAAGTTAAACCCACCTGTCAGGTCTGCCGACCACCGTACCATCTCACATATTTCCCAGTCCGGGGATCGAACCCTGGTTGCATTGGTGTCCGATTAGCGCAGTGGTTAGCGCGCTCGCTTCTCACCAATGCTAAACCTTCATTATAAGGAGAAGTTTAACACCTTTCCACGTAGAGACATAGTCTTATAGGTTAGTACATCTCCTAGTCATATATATGACCTCTATATAACCCCAGAATCCTTTTACATTAACTTTATTTGACTTTTAATTTGTATTTTTTTCAATCTGTTAATTCGAGAATGCCTTGATAGTAAAAATGTAAGCTGTCAAAATTGTCAAGTCTAAAAATTTGGACTAGATAAGATAGATAACTTTTATTTTGAGTCAGCGAGACTTTTTACAATTAACATACGCTCTAATGAGCTTTATAACCGACTATAATTATATCAACATATGTATATGAATAACAAGAGTAAAAGAGCTATGGAAAATAAAAATCATGAAGTAAACACATTATGCTAAAACATACTTATTTAGTCTAGAAGTAAAATACAGTCAAACCTGTGTTAGTGGTCACCTCCATCAAGCAGCCAACCTGTATATACAGTCAAACCTGTGTTAGTGGCCACCTCCATCAAGCAGCCAACCTGTATATAGTCAAACCTGTGTTAGTGGTCACCTCCACCAAGCAGCCAATCTGTATATACAGTCAAACCTGTGTTAGTGGTCACCTCCATTAAGCAGCCAACCTGTATATAGTCAAACCTGTGTTAGTGGTCACCTCCACCAAGCAGCCAATCTGTATATACAGTCAAACCTGTGTTAGTGGTCACCTCCATTAAGCAGCCAACCTGTATATAGTCAAACCTGTGTTAGTGGTCACCTCCATTAAGCAGCCAACCTGTATCTACAGTCAAACCTGTGTTAGTGGTCATCTACATTAAGCAGCCAACCTGTATATAGTCAAACCTGTGTTAGTGGTCACATCAAGCAGTCAACCTGTATATAGTCAAACCTGTGTTAGTGGTCATCTCCATTAAGCAGCCAACCTGTATATACAGTCAAACCTGTGTTAGTGGTCACCTCCATTAATCAGCCAATCTGTATTAAGCAGCCAGTTTCCCAACATGTTATTTTATTATACATTTGTCCTATATTAAGCTGCCACCTGTGCTAAGCAGCCACTTTCTGTGATTCCCTTGGCTGGCTGCTTAAGACAGGTTTGACTGTAGACATAAGATGAACATAGGTCGCCAGATCGGACAGGTGGGTTTTCCCCGGGTACTCCGGTTTCCTCCCACATGAATGATCATATTTACACTTTCATCCGCGCTAATTAGAGTGATTAATATAAGTTGTTAAAACTTGGCCAATCGTTGCAAAATAAATAAAGTTACTGAGGAAGCTAAATAATAAAAGACAACAACCATGCAGGCAGCTAGTAACAGACGGATCTGTAGTCCAGTGGTAATCCAGGGATCGCAGGTTCGATCCCCCGTCTGACCCTAATAAAATTAACAGTCTTTCAGATGGGACTTTAAACCGAGGGCTCGTGTCGGTGTTTTACACTGTGCACGTAAAAGAACCAGAGGAGATTCTGGAATGGGTCTCTGTCTGTATCATGCACTATCCTCCAAAATCTAAACTGACTAATCTCTTCAGGAGGCGTCGCTCATATGGGCAACCGGTAGCGACGATAAATAAACGTAAAAAAACAAACAAAGGCAGCTAGTACATCTCCATACATATGGCTACCATTTCTCAGGAAGAGACATAGTCTTATATATATCTCCATGCATTATTGTATAATTGTGTCTGCCAATTCACCAATGATAATCATGTACAGACCCACCACCCGAGAGATTATGGGGGAATGTTTACGGGTTGTAGCTATTATGGTATTCTGAATTTTATGATGGGTGTTTGTTCCACTGTGTTTGTAAATGTATGTGTGTGGAATGGAATATGTTTGTAAATGTATGTGTGTGAAATGGAATATGTTTGTAAATGTATGTGTGTGGAATGGAATATGTTTGTAAATGTATGTGTGTGAAATGGAGTGTGTGTGGTGTGGTGTGTGTGTGTGTGTGTGTGTGAATGGAATATGTCTGTAAATGTATGTGTGTGTGTGAATGGAATATGTCTGTAAATGTATGTGTGTGTGAATGGAATATGTCTGTAAATGTATGTGTGTGTGAATGGAATATGTCTGTGAATGTATGTGTGTGGAATGGAATATGTCTGTAAATGTATGTGTGTGGAATGGAATATGTCTGTAAATGTATGTGGAATGGAATCGGTATGACATCAAGCGGTGCTTCTATGGGTGTAAGTGTGAAGGTATACTTGGGAGAAGTTTTCTATTGTTGAAAGGGTGAAGGTATGTACTGGAGAGGTTTTCTATGGGTGTAATGATGTAGGTATGCAAGGGAGAAGATCTCTATGGGTGTAAGGGTGAATGTATACAAGAGAGAAGATTTCTATGGGTATACAGGTGAAGGTAAACACTGTAGAAGCTTTATATGGGTGTAAGGGTGAAGGTATACAAGGGAGAAGTTTTCTATGGGTGTACTGGTGAAGGTATACTAGGGAGAAGGTTTCTATGGGTGTACTGGTGAAGGTATACTAGGGAGAAGTTTTCTATGGGTGTAAGGGTGAAGGCATACAAGGGAGACGTTTTCTATTGGTGTAAGGGTGAAGGTATACAAGGGAGAAGTTTTCTATGGATGTACTGGTGAAGGTATACTAGGGAGAAGTTTTGTAAGGGTGAAGGCATACAAGGGAGACGTTTTCTATTGGTGTATGGGAGAGGTTTTCTATTGGTGTACGGGTGAAGGTATACTGGGGAGAAGTTTTCTATGGGTGTACGGGTGAAGGCATACAAGGGAGACATTTTCTATTGGTGTAAGGGAGAAGGTAGACAAGGGAGAAGTTTTGTAATGGTGTAAGGGTGAAGGCATACAAGGGAGACGTTTTCTATGGGTGTAAGGGAGAAGGTATACAAGGGAGAAGCTTTCTGTGGGTGTAAGGGTGAAGTTATACTGGGGAGAGGTTTTCTATGTGTGTAAGGGTGAAGGCATACATGCGATACATTTTATATGGGTGTATGGGTGAAGGTATACTGGGGAGAAGTTTTCTATGGGTGTACGGGTGAAGGTATACAAACGAGAAGCTTTCTATGGGTGTAAGGGTGAAAGCATACAAGGGAGACGTTTTCTATGGGTGTAAGGGTGAAGGCATACATGGGAGAAGCTTTCTATGGGTGTACAGGTGAAGGCATACATGGAATACATTTTTTTTGGGTGTACAGGTGAAGGTATTCAAGGGAGAAGCTTTCTATGGGTGTACAGGTGAAGGCATACATGGAAGACATTTTCTATGGGTGTAAGGGTGAAGTTATACTAGGGAGAAGCTTTCTACGGGTGTAAGGGTGAAGGGTTACATGGGAGACATTTTATATGGGTGTAAGGGTGAAGGTATACTAGGGAGAAGCTTTCTATGGGTGTATGGTTGAATGCATACATGGGAGACATTTTCTATGGGTGTAAGCGTGAAGGTATACTAGAGAGAAGCTTTCTATGGGTGTATGGGTGAATGCATACATGGGAGACATTTTCTATGGGTGTAAGGGTGAATGTATACTAGAGAGAAGCTTTGTATGGGTGAATGCATACATGGGAGACATTTTCTATGGGTGTAAGGGTGAATGTATACTAGGGAGAAGCTTGGCCAAGTGTCCTTTACATATATATTCTATTTGACAGACTTCTCCCTGACCTCAAATTAGTGAGAGAAGCTTAGGGAGGCTATATCTCTCAATCACCCTCTGTGAGTCATATCACCCTCTGCCTGGAGCAAATTCATATGAGGCCGAGGAACTCTTCCCTATCTTGGTCCGTTCTGTGCTGCATTGTGAGTCATATCACCCTCTGCCTGGAGCAAATTCATGAGGCCGAGGAACTCTTCTCTATCTCAGTCCGTTCTGTACTGCATTGTGAGTCATAGTTACAACCAGCTGTGTTACCTACATGTATTGTATTACTTGCATACAATTATAGATACTGAATGTATTGACTTACCGGGAACTACACAGTCACTTGTTTTCTCCAGTAGACTGCCGTATAAATATCTGTGCAACCCCAATAATGGACAGGTCATCCTGCGTTAACTAATAACCACATGATCAACGACTTGAGGCATAGATTAGTATCCAGCAGGCCTATGGTGGTATGTCGGTAGTCTCTCCAGTAAGGAAGCTGCGCAGGGTGATTTCAGAGAAATATTTTCTCTGAGCTACCTCACCTCTGTGAGTAGGGAGAAGTTTGTTTTTTTCATATACACATGTACATGTACAGTCAAATCTGTGATGCTGATTGAGCTTTGTTTCCACCTAGTTTGACGTCGGTGTCAAACGTGTGTTAGGGCAGCCATTGAGCAGTCAACCCGTATTAAACAGATAGCTTTCATAGTCCATAACTTGTATAATTATAATATAAAGGGATGTCAGCGGTTACACGGTTAACCGGGCAGACGTCCAATGACCGGTTATTAGTTAGCAATTTTTTTTTTTCTAAAATGTTGATAAACTTTCAAATAATAATTAAAGCTGTCGTTATTAGGGTCATGTTTTTCGTACCATCAATAGAGCACAATGTGCATATTGGTTCTTGGTCGTCGAGCGCTATTGACCTCGATAAAGTATGTGTGAAAGTACACATGGACTATTGTCTGCAAAAAATAATCTATTAGTGATAGCCAGTCAACTTCTACAGTTAAATATGTATCATTATTCAACATCAGGGAATCATAATGGTAATACATGTGAATGCGACAGCGTGGAATATATTTCAGTACAGTCACAGGGATCATTCTAGAGGGCGATGTGGGACCCTGACTTCGACTTCTCCCTAAACATTTTTTTTGGTTTTTATGATTTTCAAACAAAATTTTGTCTAGTAAGATACACTGGCCCATTATAAAGCACTCCTTCTATTCAAATGTTGTATTTAATGGTTGTACTGTGCATTTTAACCCTATTTTACAGAAGTATATTAAAGAACACCATTTAAGGAAGCGATCACGCGCTTTCTCACTTCTCCCAACAATTCTGACCTAGAATGAACTCTGCAGTCAGTCGTACATGTTGTCATTCGTTGTACATTAAATACACATTGTCATACGTTGTATATTAGATACACATTGTCATACGTTGTATATTAGATACACATTGTCATACGTTGTATATTAGATACACATTGTCATTCGTTGTACATTAAATACACATTGTCATTCATTGTATATTAGATACACATTGTCATTTGTTGTATATTAGATACACATTGTCATTCGTTGTATATTAGATACACATTGTCATTTGTTGTATATTAGATACACATTGTTATTCGTTGTATATTAGATACACATTGTCATTTGTTGTATATTAGATACACATTGTCATTTGTTGTATATTAGATACACATTGTCATTCATTGTATATTAGATACACATTGTCATTCGTTGTATATTAGATACACATTGTCATTTGTTGTATATTAGAACATACAACAGTAAAACATCACCTTACAAAGCATGGAATTAGCTTGCACTGTATTGTATATAGTGGAACATTGTATGCATCGTATAAATTATGAACACATCCCATTTTATCACATAACTTTGCTTCTCCCATGCATGCATGTACCTTAACCTTCTCCCATGCATACATGTACCTTAAACTTCTCTCCCATGCAGACATGTACCTTAACCTTCTCCCATGCATACATGTACCTTAAACTTCTCTCCCATGCATACATGTACCTTAACCTTCTCCCATGCATACATGTACCTTAACCTTCTCCCATGCATACATGTACCTTAAACTTCTCTCCCATGCATACATGTACCTTAACCTTCTCCCATGCATACATGTACCTTAAACTTCTCTCCCATGCATACATGTACCTTAACCTTCTCCCATGCATGCATGTACCTTAAACTTCTCCCATGCATACATGTACCTTAAACTTCTCTCCCATGCATGCATGTACCTTAACCTTCTCCCATGCATACATGTACCTTAAACTTTCTCCCATGCATGCATGTACCGTAAACTTCTCTCCCATGCATACTTGTACCGTAAACTTCTCCCATGCATACATGTACCTTAAACTTCTCTCCCATGCATGCATGTACCTTAAACTTCTCTCCCATGCATACATGTACCTTAAACTTCTCCCATGCATACATGTACCTTAAACTTCTCCCATGCATACATGTACCTTAAACTTCTCTCCCATGCATGCATGTACCTTAAACTTCTCCCATGCATACATGTACCTTAAACTTCTCTCCCATGCATGCATGTACCTTAAACTTCTCTCCCATGCATGCATGTACCTTAAACTTCTCCCATGCATACATGTACCTTAAACTTCTCTACCATGCATGCATGTACCGTAAACTTCTCCCATGCATACATGTACCGTAAACTTCTCTCCCATGCATACATGTACCTTAACCTTCTCTCCCATGCATGCATGTACCTTAAACTTCTCCCATGCATACATGTACCGTAAACTTCTCTCCCATGCATACATGTACCGTAAACTTCTCTCCCATGCATGCATGTACCTTAAACTTCTCTCCCATGCATACATGTACCTTAAACTTCTCCCATGCATACATGTACCTTAAACTTCTCTCCCATGCATGCACCTTAAACTTCTCTCCCATGCATGCATGTACCTTAAACTTCTCCCATGCATACATGTACCGTAAACTTCTATCCCATGCATGCATGTACCTTAAACTTCTCCCATGCATGCATGTACCTTAAAACTTCTCTCCCATGCATGCATGTACCGTAATCTTCTCTCCCATGCATACATGTACCTTAAACTTCTCTCCCATGCATGCATGCGCCTTAAACTTCTCCCATGCATACATGTACCGTAAACTTCTCTCCCATGCATACATGTACCTTAAACATCTCCCATGCATACATGCACCTTAAACATCTCCCATGCATACATGCACCTTAAACATCTCCCATGCATACATGCACCTTAAACTTCTCCCATGCATACATGCACCTTAAACATCTCCCATGCATACATGCACCTTAAACATCTCCCATGCATACATGCACCTTAAACTTCTCCCATGCATGCATGTACCATAAACTTCTCTCCCATGCATACTTGTACCGTAAACTTCTCTCCCATGCATGCATGCACCTTAAGCTTCTCCCATGCATACATGTACCTTAAACATCTCCCATGCATACATGCACCTTAAACATCTCCCATGCATACATGTATCTTAATCTTTCCCCATGCATACATGCACCTTAAACATCTCCCATGCATACATGTACCTTAAACTTCTCCCATGCATTCATGTACCGTAAACTTTTCCCATGCATGCATGTACCATAAACTTCTCCCATGCATACATGTACCTTAAGCATCTCCCATGCATACATGTATCTTAAACTTTCCCCATGCATACATGCACCTTAAACATCTCCCATGCATACATGCACCTTAAACATCTCCCATGCATACATGCACCTTAAACATCTCCCATGCATACATGTACCATAAACATCTCCCATGCATACATGTATCTTAAACTTTCCTCATGCATACATGCACCTTAAACATCTCCTATGCATACATGTACCTTAAGCTTCTCCCATGCATACATGTACCTTAACCATCTCCCATACATGCATGTACATGCACCTTAAACTTTCCCCCTAATTTGAAAGTAATATTAAGCCCTGTAAACAATCAAAGTTTTGTGGCATGAAATTAAGTTGTTATTCCGTTTTACAGTTTTTGAAGTAAACAAGAAACATGTGCTACCTGACCTTTGCTGTACTGATAAGCCTAAAAACCCAACTCCTAACCATGCAATCGGCTATAAATAGTTCCTAAAGATTAACCCAAAACACCTAATCTTCTATGTTTAACTTTTCCACTGTGTCACGAAAGGGGAGTAACTGCGGTAAGCTAAATTGATCCGCTATGCTGTAAGGTAGATAGATTCCTGATGTATGAATCATGGAAGTAAATGTTTTATCTGGTCGCTAATCTTACTTGCTCTAAATACTGTGTCAATAATTTGTAAGCTAAACCTTTGATGGGATTATCTGGCTAGATTTTAGGTATTGTTTTAAGATATTTTATTTGATCATAATATTGCCTTATTGTATGAATTGTTTAGGTTGGTGTATGTGTTATATTACGGTATGTAGTGAAGTGCCACGACGAAGATTGAAGTGTTTATGGAATTAATTACGTGTTAAAAGTATGTTAATGAATGGTATGAGTTTATTTAATATATTGTACGGATACAGTCAACTGTCTTCTCTTTAAGCAACTTCTTTTTTTTCTATATGTTTCTTTCAATATTCTGTGTTAAGGAGGGTTTTGATGGTTTCCAGTACAGGTAGATCAGTGGTGTTATTTCGGCACAATTCTCCAGAGAAAAAAACAGGGCCATCAGTAGCAAGTTACTGTTGATGAAAAAAATTCCAAGCCATTGAATCATAATACAGTTGTTTGTAAAATCCATTACTTGTACCACAACCGTGTAATAATGCCGTAATTGCAATCTTCTTGTATTTATTTTTCATATGGATGTCAGATTTTTTTTTTCACTGGGCAATTAAGATGAGTGCAATATGCGTTAGTCATTATACGTTATTTTTGTAATGTAAATTTCACTTAACATTGTTACTGGTAAAGTGAACATAAAATAAACTGGATATAGATTTATTTTAAAAGTTGAAAGGTATTGTTGTAAATAGTATGGATGGATCTGTAGTCCAGTGGTTAACGCGGTGGACTGGGAATCCAGGGATCGCATGTTCGATCCCCTGTCTGACACTAATATAACAGTCTTTTAGGTGCGACTTTAAACCGAGGTCCTGTGTCGGTGCTTTACACCGTGCACGTAAAAGAAATAGAGGAGACTCTGGAATGGGTCTCTGTCTGTATTATTGCACTTTCCTCCAAAAATCTAAAATGACTAATCTCTTCAGGAGGTGTCGCTAATATGGGCAACCGGTAGCGACGATAAATAAATGTAAACATTTTTTTAAAAAGTTGTTAATACAGTAAAACCTGTCTTGAGCAGCCAGCCAAGGGAATCACTGAAAGTGGCTGCTTAGTACAGGTGGCTGCTGAATAGAGGTCAAATGTATAAGAAAGTAACATATTGGGAATCTGAAAACTGGCTGCTTAATACAGGTTGGCTGCTTAATAGAGGTGACCACTAACACAGGTTTGACTGTAGTGGTTATATATGTATCCTTATTAACTGTACTGATTTAGTCGTCCGCCTCCGTGGTCGAGTGGTTAAGGTCGCTGACTTGTATACCACTGTAACCTATCATCACTGATGGTCATGGGTTCGAGCCCCGCTCAGGCCGTGTCTCATTTATATGAAAAAGTTACAGTTTCTTACGGAGGTTGGTGCACCAAGTACTGGTTAACCGCTGGAGCCTGCCCAGGAAAGGTGTTGTTAGGTAAACTGCCCGACGATATAGTCCAAAATAGTGCTGATGAAGGTGTAAAACCCGAACAAACAAATTATAGTCGTAGATTTCTCCTATCTTAACAATTCAACTTTGCAATGCTTAGAAGGAAGCTGAGACATGTTTATAGTTTTGCAGTTGTAAGGAACTGATTAATTTTAAGTGTAGGATATATTAGTCTGAAGAAAAATGGTTGAAAGTTGTATATTTAATAGAATATAGTCAGTTTCATATTTGAATACAAGTTGCTGTTTGGTTTACAGGGGTAAAATACAGTTAAAAATGCACATATTTTTAATAAAATCGATTCGGCACATATTTTTACTAAAATCGATTCGGCACATATTTTTAATAAAATCGATTTGGCACATACTTTTAATAAAATCGATTCGGCACATATTTTTAATAAAATCGATTCGGCACATACTTTTAATAAAATCGATTCAGAAAAGAGCCATTGTGATTTACAGATGTTTCTAGATGTTGCGGTATGATAAATGTAATTTTATCAAAATCGTGTTAATTAACTTATAATATTATTTTTTCAAATAAGTACCATTTGCATAATTATACTGTATGCGATCTGTCAAGATATAGTAAGTTAATACTCATAAGAAGCGATAGTGGAATAAAATTGCTAGCATGTTGTGCAAAGGAAACAACGATAAAAACAGAGGAAAACACTTAATACCTGAGTAGTCGGGGGCAGTAACTGACTGATGTCTCTCATACCAAGGCAACAAGTTAGGTTGGTTATGTGATTGTCACAATATATTAATAACATTTACTGTTATATTTATCTGGTCCTTTGCACTGGGCGCACTGGGGCGTAATTATATGTTTGAACAAATCTGAATTAATTCATTACTAACAAATATTACATTTACATTATAAAAGTATTCATAAAAATATTATTATATTTGAAGCTTAAAGCGACATTACATCGGTGAAAACGCAAATTTCTACAGAATATATTTCCCTATTATATGGTATAAATGTTTTCCGAATATTTGCCTAAAAAGCAGTATTTCAACTAATAAACTAACATCGTATACGACGTTTGTTGACATAACAAACTAATGTAAACAGGGTCAACATCGCTGCGTAATGCAATGAATGTATCCTGAATAGCACGATTTATGGTACAAATTTACCCAGTTATGTCTCACACTTTGTGTCTATGCATATTTATTTTTAGACTAATACCATTGAAAATATCTCTAAACGACAGTATCCCTTGCTTGGTATAGACTCCAATAGTAAACAAACATCAATTCAGGAGCGTAGCTGACAGTTATATGAAATCCATCTTTATGTTTATGCATAGAAAGTTAGGTTTCGAATTATTTCGAAAGAATTTGTATTAGCAATGGTATTTATACGTAGTCCGCCTCTGTGGTCGAGTGGTTACGGTCGCTGACTTGTATACCACTGTAACCTATCATCACTGATGGTCACGGGTTCGAGCCCCGGTCAGACCGTGTTTCATTTATATGAAAAAGTTGGCAGTTTCTTACGGAGGTTGGTGCACCCAAGTACTGATTAACCGCTGGAGCCTGCCCAGGAAAGGTGTTGTTAGGTAAACTGCCCGTCGGCGATATAGCCCGAAATGGTGCTGATGTAGGCGTAAAACCCGAAATATAACATATAATATAACATATATTTATACGTAAAGATGCATTTTTGGGGCATTTTGCAATGTAATGTCGCTTTAAAATGTATGTGCCGTATATATTCTAATAAATGCGTGCACTGGTGCGTTATGTCATGCAATTTCATTAGAATTGTGACACAATTTTAAGAACACAATTCTAAGGAAATTCCATGACATATTTACAGAGTTTTTCCAGTTACAAATAAGAAAGATACATTAATGAATTGCCATCTGCTACAATTATTTGAACTATTTATAGTCATTATTTTACCCAGCATGCATAAAGTTAAAGAGACACGAATGAGTACTAGATAATGTGGTTATAGTTATCTGGGCTGGTATGAACCTTTAGTCTTGGCATTGTAATTGTATTATTAGGATAAAAAACGCTCTGGGGGAATATGTGTTGTATATTAACCCAAGGGTCCACCTCCGTGGTCGAGTAGGGTTCATTCTAGGTCCGAATTTTTGGGAGAAGTGAGATAGCGCGTGATCGCTTCCTTAAATGGTGTTCTTTAATATACTTCTGCAAAATAGGGTTAAAATGCACAGCACAACCATTAAATACAACATTTGAATATAAGGAGTGCTTTATAATGGGCCAGTGTATCTTACTAGACAAAATTTGTAAAATCGTAAAAACCAAAAAATATTTTTTTTTTTTTAGGGAGAAGTGGGGCCCCCAGAGGGCGAAGTCAGGGTCCCTAGGGCGACAATTTCGCCCACATCGCCCTCTAAAATAATCCCTGTCGAGTGGTTACGGTCGCTGACTTGTATACCACTGTAACCTATCATCACTGATGGTCACGGGTTCGAGCCCCGCTCAGGCCGTGTCTCATTTATATGAAAAAGTTGGCAGTTTCTTACGGAGGTTGGTGCACCCAAGTACTGGTTAACCGCTGGAGCCTGCCCAGGAAAGGTGTTGTTAGGTAAACTGCCCGTCGGCGATATAGCCCGAAATGGTGCTGATGCAGGCGTAAAACCCGAAATATAACATATAACCCAAGATATAGGAGACAGTGCATTATTTAGAATAAATGCAGTATTCCATAACTTGAGGAAACTTAGCCCTTAAAATGCTAAATTTATTTGAAGGAATGTGCAAACAACATAGATCCGGATCAGCTGCAGCTATTCAAGGGTTAATGTTAGAAAACAGTGGGCTTTCTAAAGTATAATAATGTACTTCTGCAAATTCCTTTTTCAAGAACATTAATGGCACTAATATTATTCCAGGGCTCACGCTAGAGAGCGACTCGGGCGAAGTGGTCACTATATTTTCCGCCACTTCGCCGACAATAGACATCAGGGTGACGAATAATCATTATTAACTAGAAAGTACTGACTTGGATGTTATTTCCAACCTATTGGCAATTCAAAACACTGATTATGGAACCGAACCACTTGGCAGAATAGCAAGCAACATAGATCCTGATCAGCCGCGGCTAATCTGGATCTATGTTGTGTGCATGTTCCTTCCAAATTATTTACTGTAGGCTTGAGTCCCACTTAGAGTGTTTAATTAGTTCAAGTGAGGAAGCTTGTGAATGGTCGATGGTTATACCTGGGTGCCTATTTGTGTCAATTTAACCCTTTCCTTCATCGAGATTTAGGTTAATATACTATTATATCTCCATACAAACGGCAACCATTTAGCCCTTTCCTACATAGAGATTTAGGTTAATATACTATTATATCTCCATACAAACGGCAACCATTTAGCCCTTTCCTACATAGAGATTTAGGTTAATATACTATTATATCTCCATACAAACGGCAACAACCATTTAGCCCTTTCCTACATAGAGATTTAGGTTAATATACTATTATATCTCCATACAAACGGCAACCATTTAGCCCTTTCCTACATAGAGATTTAGGTTAATATACTATTATATCTCCATACAAACGGCAACCATTTAGCCCTTTCCTACATAGAGATTAAGGTTAATATACTATTATATCTCCATACAAACTGCAACCATTTAGCCCTTTCCTACATAGAGATTTAGGTTAATATACTATTATATCTCCATACAAACTGCAACCATTTAGCCCTTTCCTACATAGAGATTTAGGTTAATATACTATTATATCTCCATACAAACGGCAACCATTTAGCCCTTTCCTACATAGAGATTAAGGTTGATATACTATTATATCTCTATACAAACGGCAACCATTTAGCTATCAGGCAGTGGATAAGTAGTCGCCATATATATCTATCTATCTATCCCACCTCCATAGATATTACTGGGACTACATGAGATTCTGGCCTTAATTATGAACATTGGTTTGGCTACTACATTGTCAATGTATGTCGTATTGGTAATCGCGTCAAGAGGTGCTTCTATGAGGGAAAGGGTTAAACCCCCAAGCAAACAAACAAACAAGTCCATGAAAATGCAGTAAAACAAATGTGACATTTCATTTTCATAGCCTTTCCAATGTTTTTACAGAATGCATGTTTCACAGGTGTTGCAGCAACTGCAACAATTAATATCAGTTGTCGACATAGATCATTGTTGAATACCGATACTGTCATCCCACATTAGAGATGCCAGTCTCGATTTGTGAACCTTCACTGAGTGGCAAGCTTTCCATATGATTTGTGAACCTTCACCGAGTGGCAAGCTTTCCACATGATTTTCAATAACATGGAATCTTCTTGAAACACCGAAACATTCTTTTTGTGATGGACACTCTCACCAATGAACTAAGCCTAACATTTCTCACCAATGAACTAAGCCTAACATTTCTCACCAATGAACTAAGCCTAATATTTCTCACCAATGAACTAAGCCTAACATTTCTCACCAATGAACTAAGCCTAACATTTCTCACCAATGAACTAAGCCTAACATTTCTCACCAATGAACTAAGCCTAACATTTCTCACCAATGAACTAAGCCTAACATTTCTCACCAATGAACTAAGCCTAACATTTCTCACCAATGAACTAAGCCTAACATTTCTCACCAATGAACTAAGCCTAACATTTCTCACCAATGAACTAAGCCTAACATTTCTCACCAATGAACTAAGCCTAACATTTCTCACCAATGAACTAAGCCTAACACGATGGTACTTTTATGCCAATTTACGACTCAGTGACAGTAGGTTTCATTATGATATTAATATGCTACAGGTTGTGTAACAATTGCGTGGCAGTATATGTTTATGTTTATGCTAATTAGCCGGAGATCGTTAGTAATTAATCTGTCAGCTAGAGTAACAAAGCAGGTAATCAGAACTTCATTCACCTTTTTTTCTTTGATGTTCTTACACTGCAACCAGTGGCGGCCATTAAAATTGTGTTGTTGAATGGTTGACTTTTTTTACTTCAATTCAGCTACCCTTCTTTAGCTCTCCGTGTGTGTTTTACGTTTATTTATCGTCACTACCGGTTGCCCATATGAGCGACGCCTCCTAAAGAGATTAGTCATTTTAGATTTTGGAGGATAGTGCATGATACAGACAGAGACCCACCCATTCCAGAGTCTCCTCTGGTTCTTTTACGTGCACGGTGTAAAGCACCGACACAAGACCTCTGTTTAACGTCCCATCTGAAAAACTGTTAATTTTATTAGGGTCAGACGGGGGATCGAACTGGAATGTCAAATTCTTTTATATGAGGAAGCTATCCAGCTGACTGGCTTGCAGAAGGTCAGTGGTTCTACCCAGGTACCCAGTCATGTTGAAAACAATTCTCAGAGGTGTACTCGGGGATCTTCCTTAACCATTTAAAGCTGCTGGTGCAAGTCTAAATCCCAAAACAAAGAGACCCACTTGTAACCAGTTAATTAACGATTAACGCCCACCGTAGGAACGGCCGTTATGAACGGGATTTGTTGCGTGTGTCTGTGCGTTAGCAGGATAACTCTTTTATGATGAAACTTTGTGGATATATAGAGGGTTGGTCCAGGATGAAGTGATTCGATTTTGGGAGAAATAGGTCAAAGCATGTGGTCATGGCGGTGAGCCCAGTGCGGGGTTTGGGGTAGGGACAGCTTGAGAATATTGGGTTATTGAGACACGTGTAAAGGTGTATCACCATTTACCTGAAATGCAGCCATTTACTTGCTCTAAAACCCTTTCCTTCATAGAGATTTAGGTTAATATACTATTGAATCTCCATACAAACGACAGCCATTAACCCTTTCCTTCATAGAGATTTAGGTTAATATACTATTGAATCTCCATACAAACGACAGCCATTAACCCTTTCCTTCATAGAGATTTAGGTTAATATACTATTGAATCTCCATACAAACGACAGCCATTTAGCTATCATGCAGTGGATAAGTAGTGGCCATATCTATCCCACCTCCATAGATATTACTGGAACTACATGAGATTCTGGCCTTTATTATGAACATTGGTTTGGCTACTGCATTGTCAATGTATGTCGTATTGGTAATGGCGTCAAGAGGAGCTTCTATGAGGGTTAATATTCTTTTGAATTTAAATTTTAAGAAGTTTTCTGCGATGTTTGCACCCAAGTACAAATATTTGTTCAAATTTAACATTTTGTCATTTTCAAATTTAGGAAGATATTACTGACTGAGTTGTAATGAAGCGAATGGAATGACTTCATACAGGAAGTAATGAATGTTATCCTAATGGATATAATATTATAATATATTGACACCGGTTTGTTATGGGGTCTTTTTGGCTGCGTATGACGTTGTTATGACTATTGTGCTAATTCCTCACTCACACACTCCCTCCCCTCAAGCACACTGATCCCTCACTCACTCACTCACTCCCTCCCCTCAAGCACACTGATCCCTCACTCACACACTCCCTCCCCTCAAGCACACTGATCCCTCACTAACACACTCCCTCCCCTCAAGCACACTGATCCCTCACTCACACACTCCCTCCCCTCAAGCACACTGATC
>CM026387.1:37929778-37989587 GCA_014843695.1 Archivesica marissinica
ACACTCCACTCAAGCACACTGATCCCTCACTCGCACACACACTCCACTCAAGCACACTGATCCCTCACTCGCACACACACTCCACTCAAGCACACTGATCCCTCACTCACACACACACTCCACTCAAGCACACTGATCCCTCACTCACACACTCCCTCCCCTCAAGCACACTGATCCCTCACTCACACACACTCCCCTCAAGCACACTGATCCCTCACTCGCACACACCCTTCCCTCAAGCACACTGATCCCTCCCTATTGTGGTAGAGAAATATCCTCATTCCTCCCTATTGTAACAGAGAAACAATCGTAATTTCTCCCTAATATCGCCTAGAAATATCCTCGTGTCTCCCTATTGTGACCGAGAAATTGTTTCATATGTATGTAGAACATGTATAATATGGGCACCAAGTTCAGTGTCCAAGCTTCTGAAAAGACTGTGTTTTGTTTAAAGCGACATAACATAGGTGAAAACACAAATTTCAAGTTTCTGCAGACTATGATTTCCTATTATATGGTATAATTTCTTTCGAAATATGTGCCTCAAAAAGTATTTCAACTAATAAACAAACGACGTATACGTGGTTTGTTGACATAACAAAGTAATGTAAATATAGTCGACATCCATGCGTAATACAAGGAGGGTATCCTGAGTAACACTTTATTGTACAGATTTACCGCTATATCTAACATTTGTGCCTATGCATATTTATTTGTAGTCTAATCTTAGTTATAGTATCTGTAAACGACAATATCACGCATTTAATATTGACTCCAATTACAAACAAACGTCAATTCAGGAGTGTAGACGACCGTTATATCGCAGTAGCAATGCATTTATACGTGAAAAATGCATTTTTGGGCTTTTTGCGATGTAATGTTGCTTTAAACAATAACTATACCGTATTGTAGATTAAGATTTTGTTGCATCATTTGTTCCATAACCAACAACATTCTGTATTTATGGAATACTGTATTTATATTTCCTATGTATATATTGTTTGGTGCACTGGTGTATTTATACATGTATGTCCTATGTATGTATTGTTTGGTGCACTGGTGTATTTATAAATGTATCTCCTATGTATGTATTGTTTGGTGCACTGGTGTATTTCCTATGTATGTATTGTTTGGTGCACTGGTGTATCTCCTATGTATGTATTGTTTGGTGCACTGGTGTATTTATACATGTATTTCCTATGTATATATTGTTTGGTGCACTGGTGTATTTATACATGTATTTCCTATGTATATATTGTTTGGTGCACTGGTGTATTTATACATGTATCTCCTATGTATATATTGTTTGGTGCACTGGTGTATTTATACATGTATGTCCTATGTATGTATTGTTTGGTGCACTGGTGTATTTATACATGTATCTCCTATGTATATATTGTTTGGTGCACTGGTGTATTTATACATGTATGTCCTATGTATGTATTGTTTGGTGCACTGGTGTATTTATACATGCATTTCCTATGTATATATTGTTTGGTGCACTGGTGTATTTATACATGTATTTCCTATGTATATATTGTTTGGTGCACTGGTGTATTTATACATGTATTTCCTATGTATATATTGTTTGGTGCACTGGTGTATTTCCTATGTATATATTGTTTGGTGCACTGGTGTATTTATACATGTATCTCCTATGTATGTATTGTTTGGTGCACTGGTGTATTTATACATGTATGTCCTATGTATGTATTGTTTGGTGCACTGGTGTATTTATACATGTATGTCCTATGTATGTATTGTTTGGTGCACTGGTGTATTTATACATGTATGTCCTATGTATGTATTGTTTGGTGCACTGGTGTATTTATACATGTATGTCCTATGTATGTATTGTTTGGTGCACTGGTGTATTTATACATGTATGTCCTATGTATGTATTGTTTGGTGCACTGGTGTATTTATACATGTATGTCCTATGTATGTATTGTTTGGTGCACTGGTGTATTTATACATGTATGTCCTATGTATGTATTGTTTGGTGCACTGGTGTATTTATACATGTATGTCCTATGTATGTATTGTTTGGTGCACTGGTGTATTTATACATGTATGTCCTATGTATGTATTGTTT
The DNA here is from genome assembly GCA_014843695.1 of Archivesica marissinica. Lineage (NCBI taxonomy): Eukaryota > Metazoa > Mollusca > Bivalvia > Venerida > Vesicomyidae > Archivesica > Archivesica marissinica. Next base: position 37,931,874 of record CM026387.1, read on the forward strand.
GGTGCACTGGTGTATTTATACATGTATCTCCTATGTATGTATTGTTTGGTGCACTGGTGTATTTATACATGTATTTCCTATGTATATATTGTTTGGTGCACTGGTGTATTTCCTATGTATGTATTGTTTGGTGCACTGGTGTATTTATAAATGTATCTCCCTGCTGTATAAGATTCATTACGCTGCATAATATACACAATAGAATGTATAAACTCAAACATGAAATGTCAAACATATCAAATTAATGTAGGTTTGACACTGAACTTTGCACCTAGATTGCAAATGCACCTACGTACATGTAAACAAAGTCATGGTATTAAGATAACAGTCTGACTAAATGTACAGTGTATAAAGTTAGCCTTGACTTTTATTTTCACATAAAAGATAGCATCTTGTATTGTGGTGTCGTGTATGCAATGCAGATGGTAGGTAACCAAAGAGAGATATAAAATTGCAAATTAATTCAGTATTAAAAAGTTATTCCTACATGTATGTCTTCTTCACAGATCTATTGTCATCGTAAAATAAAATGCTCTCACAAACTTCTCTCTTGCAAACTGAACACCATTTACTGTAGAAATAATGTGTGTGTCACAAATTGTATACATAAAGCATGAATCATCAAACTTTGAGCCCCCAGTAGAAGGAAAACAAATCTTATTTTGATATTTCAGCAAGTTCACCGACTTTATACAATCATGACCCTGTTACTCATGAAGTCCAGCCTTGTTGGCTACAGGGTTAAATCTATGTTATCATGTTTGCGATGAATAGTGCACACTCTTTTCGGAGAAAGTAAGTGAGTGTTTTGCAAAATGTCTTGTGTATGCGTAATTATTTTTTATTGGCAAATGTTGCATGGAATTTGATTACTGATTGTAACGGCTCGTGGTAGAGTGGTTACGGTTGCTGAATTGTATACCACTGTAAACTATCATCAATGATGGTCACGGGGGTTTGAACCCCACTCAGACCTTCAAGTGTCTATTTATATGAAAAAGTTGGCAGTTTCTTACGGAGGTTGGTGCACCAAGTACTGGTTAACCGCAGGAGCCTGCCCAGGAAAGGTGTTGTTAGGTAAACTGCCTGCCGGCGAAATAGCCCAAAATGGTGCTGATGAAGGCGTAAAACCTGAACAAACAAACAAACAAACAGTTGATTACTGATAGCATGATATGTATTAATATCGTCAGGTAAACTTTTATGTTTAGGATCTTTAAGGAAGTTTTTGTCTGAAGTTTTGAATCCAATGTCAATATTTACGGCTCTATAACATGTTGTTTGTAAATAAATGTAAGCCTGTTTAAATTGACTCAAGGCTAGTTCTAATAAACAGTAAGTGAAAAATGACTAATAAATCTCATTTTGATATGACATACCGTATGTAGTTCGATATTACAGATAATTCCTTTTTCAGAAAACAAATTATTCTTGCTTTAATTATCTTGCATTGGATTTACATTGGTGTTTTGTGTATTTTTAGAAATGAGAAAAGAATGGCGATTGAGCTGATACATCAAACAGTGTTGTTGCTAAGAAACAGGAGTAGAACCAATAACAAAGAGGTCTGTTTGATCTCCTGTCCCTAACATAAGCAATATGATTTGCATAGGGAATATGATTTGAAATCAGCGAAGAGAATACACATAACACGCACACGATGGATGAAGTTGACTCCAGTCCATCTTGGACTTTCACTCGTGGATCAGAGGAACTTTGGCCACAACGACAATGCCATATTGACCCACCAACGGCTCACCTGAATCCGAACCTTCCAGGAACAGGACGCATGTCACACACAAGTTTTACATCTAGCGCACTTTTAGACTCAGGACTCAATTCACAACCAAGATTTACATCTAATTCACAACCAAGTTTTACATCTAGTGCAGCTTTAGAGTCTGGATTTCCATCATTACAGACTTCGATATCATCGACTACATCGTTCGACTCTGGCTATCCTTCATTGCAATCATCAGGTGTTTCGTTAGACTCTAGTTTCCCCTCTTTTCATATGTCATCAAGTTTCAATCTTGATTTTAGTCAAAAGTCAACACCAGGGTCAATTGGCAGCAGTGTAGTTTCACCTGATGAAGGGTTTGATGATGTAGACTCTGGGCCAAGCTTGGGTCCAAAGGATACTGTATTAAATTATTTAGAATCCGAAGAGACGGCATTAGGGAACAGTAGCGAATATTTGCAGCAGACGGATCTAAGAGTTAGTCAGGGATACTTACATGAGACAGCATATGGGATCAATCAGGAACACTTGCAGCAAATGGAATTAGGGCGCAGTTGGGGACACATGCATGAGATGTTATTAAATGATGAGACAGTGTTGGGGAGTAGTTGTTATCCAATAACATCGAATACACTGTCTGATGTGGAGAATATAGAGCCCACTGGTTACCTAACCATCAGACCAACTGAATTGGCAGTATTATTAAAAGCTGGATTTGAAAAGGTAAATGTTTTGTTTGGTATACCGTGAATGAAGCGTATTTTATTTTAGAATCAAAAGTTCAGAGACCGCAGTGCATTTTTCATGGTTCACTGTTTCAAACTGTGTAAGCAAAGTTGATTAAGTGATGACCAGCTACAGACACCAGTTGGCCGGCACCATGCGAAAATGGGCACATTTTTAGTAAATTGGGAAAAATTGTTTAAATTAAATCCCCACCTTTACATTACTGTATAATTTCAAGAGATTAATATTTAAAGCTACATGTACATGGTCATGTATGCTGTTAAAATAGAAATGTTCAGGATTTGTTGTGTGTTGAGACATTGTGGTATAGAATGATATATCAACTTCATTTATGTTAAATATGTCCAAGTGTCCCTTTTCGTGTGTCGCCGGCCATATGTTAACCCTTTGCCTGCTGAGTAAATAAAATCACATTTGCAAACAACATAGATCCAGATCAGCCGCAGCGTAGCGCCATGTCTGATTCAAGGTCGATGTTGTTTGCTATTCAGCCAAGTGTTTTAGCTCCACTATCCGAATAGCAAACATCATAGAGCCTGATCAGATGGAACATTCTCTGTTTAATGCTATTCAGCCAAGTGTTTTATCTCCACTATCCGAATAGCAAACATCATAGAGCCTGATCAGATGGAACATTCTCTGTTTAGTTTAATATTTTATTTGCTGTTTGACATTTACATTACATACATAATCATGACAAAGCAAAGAAAAATGGGTTGGGTTGTTCCGTCTGATCAGGATCTATGTTGTTTGCTATTCAGCCAAGTGTTTTAGCTCCACTATCCGAATAGCAAACAGCATAGAGCCTGATCAGACGGCACGTTCTGTGCCGTCTGATCTGGCTCTATGCTGTTTGCAAAGGTGATTTTATCTGCCGCTAGCATGCAAAGGGTTAATCATCACCATTTTGTTATGTAATAAGTAATTACCCTCTGCTGCCTACCACTCTGCGCTCCTACACATTATTCATAAGTTGTCTTGTTGCTTACAAGTGGTTAACTTCGTTGACTTCAAATCACTTGCCCTCACCACTGCTGGTTCGAATCCCACTGGGGGGGAGGTGTCAAATTATTTCATGTGGGGAAGCTTGCAGAAGGTTGGTGGTTCTACCCGGGATCTTCCTCCACCAATAATAGCTGGAGAGTCGCCATACACCCGGGATCTTCCTCCACCAATAATAGCTGGAGAGTCGCCATACACCCGGGGTCTTCCTCCACCAATAATAGCTGGAGAGTCGCCATACACCCGGGGTCTTCCTCCACCAATAATAGCTGGAGAGTCGCCATACACCCGGGGTCTTCCTCCACCAATAATAGCTGGAGAGTCGCCATACACCCGGGATCTTCCTCCACCAATAATAGCTGGAGAGTCGCCATACACCCGGGATCTTCCTCCACCAATAATAGCTGGAGAGTCGCCATACACCCGGGGTCTTCCTCCACCAATAATAGCTGGAGAGTCGCCATACACCCGGGGTCTTCCTCCACCAATAATAGCTGGAGAGTCGCCATACACCCGGGTCTTCCTCCACCAATAATAGCTGGAGAGTCGCCATACACCCCGGGTCTTCCTCCACCAATAATAGCTGGAGAGTCGCCATACACCCGGGGTCTTCCTCCACCAATAATAGCTGGAGAGTCGCCATACACCCGGGGTCTTCCTCCACCAATAATAGCTGGAGAGTCACTATACATCCGGGGTCTTCCTCCACCAATAATAGCTGGAGAGTCGCTATACATCCGGGGTCTTCCTCCACCAATAATAGCTGGAGAGTCACTATACATCCGGGGTCTTCCTCCACCAATAATAGCTGGAGAGTCGCCATACACCCGGGGTCTTCCTCCACCAATAATAGCTGGAGAGTCGCCATACACCCGGGGTCTTCCTCCACCAATAATAGCTGGAGAGTCGCCATACACCCGGGGTCTTCCTCCACCAATAATAGCTGGAGAGTCGCCATACACCCGGGGTCTTCCTCCACCAATAATAGCTGGAGAGTCGCCATACACCCGGGATCTTCCTCCACCAATAATAGCTGGAGAGTCGCCATACACCCGGGGTCTTCCTCCACCAATAATAGCTGGAGAGTCGCCATACACCCGGGGTCTTCCTCCACCAATAATAGCTGGAGAGTCGCCATACACCCGGGGTCTTCCTCCACCAATAATAGCTGGAGAGTCGCCATACACCCGGGGTCTTCCTCCACCAATAATAGCTGGAGAGTCGCCATACACCCGGGATCTTCCTCCACCAATAATAGCTGGAGAGTCGCCATACACCCGGGATCTTCCTCCACCAATAATAGCTGGAGAGTCGCCATACACCCGGGATCTTCCTCCACCAATAATAGCTGGAGAGTCGCCATACACCCGGGATCTTCCTCCACCAATAATAGCTGGAGAGTCGCCATACACCCGGGATCTTCCTCCACCAATAATAGCTGGAGAGTCGCCATACACCCAGGATCTTCCTCCACCAATAATAGCTGGAGAGTCGCCATACACCCGGGATCTTCCTCCACCAATAATAGCTGGAAAGTCGCCATACACCCGGGATCTTCCTCCACCAATAATAGCTGGAAAGTCGCCATACACCCGGGATCTTCCTCCACCAATAATAGCTGGAAAGTCGCCATACACCCGGGATCTTCCTCCACCAATAATAGCTGGAGAGTCGCCATACACCCGGGGTCTTCCTCCACCAATAATAGCTGGAAAGTCGCCATATGACTTAAGCTGTAGGTACGACTTTAAACCCCAAGAAACAAACTGTTTGCTTACATTCACATAACTTAAGTATAATTATATTATATCGAAACTAAAAGTAGGGAGAAGTGAGTCAGCTGACTATTTCTCTCAATTCGGCTTTGAGCATCTGAAATTGGAAGAGGTTTTTTGTAAATTAGGGAGAACTTAGCTATTCTATTCTATGATTATGAAAACTTCTCTCTCGGCAGAAAATACGGAGAAGTAAGCCAATTGAGGGAGACTATTTCTCAGAAGTCCCGCTTGAGTCCAGTTTAGGCAAAATAAAAAAAACCCTGTGTTTACGATTTACAGACCGACCCCATTTTTTTACCCCTCATCCCTGAATTTTTTTTATGAAATTTTGAGAGAGAAAACTAAATATTTTGTTTTTCACATTTATCTGTGCCCAATAATATGGTAAAAAAATAAAAATATTCCCTACTGACCGATCATGTTTGTTTTTTGGCATGAAACCGTAAAGTACAGGTTTTTCATTTTTTGGGCATATATACATACCGTAACACAATTTGTTCTTTGTAATGTACATGTACACTCACTTGCATGCTACCTATGACTATTCCTCAAAACAACATTTAATCTGATTTTCTACGTGATTTCTACTGACCTTCGTAAAACTTGATATAACTTTCATTTTGCTTACAGTACCTGTTGATCGACAGTCGTTCCTTCCTCGAGTTCAACACCAGTCGTATACAACAGTCGGTAAACGTTTGCTGTTCTAAACTTGTGAAACGTCGGCTTCAAAGGGACAAGGTATAACTTTACATTATGTGATGAGTGTTGTTGTATACCTTGTCGTGTTGTCATGAAAGGCTAGCTTGAAAGTTGTAGATATTGGGGGGGGCCTCCGTCTGTCCGTTGTTAACTTCAAATCACTTGACCATCACCGCTGTAGGTTCGAGTCCCACTGGGGAATTGAAATTCTTTCATGTGAGGAAGCTGGCCAGCTGGAAGTAAGTTTACCCAGGTGCCCATCTGTACCGGCAATCGGTGGGGCACCCGGAGTCGTTCCTCCACCAATAATAAATGGAGTTTCATCATATCCCCTAAGCTGTTGGTGCGACTTTTAAGACTCCCAAACATTTTTATATGTGTGTGTTTTACGTTTATTTATCGTCGCTACCGGTTGCCCATATGAGCGACGCCTCCTGAAGAGATAAGTTATTTTAGATTTTGGAGGATAGTGCATGATACAGACAGAGACCAATTCCAGAATCTCCTCTGGTTCTTTTACGTGCACGGTGTAAAGCACCGACACGAGACCTTGGTTTAAATTCCCATCTGAAAGACTGTTAATTTTATTAGGGTCAAACGGGGGATCGAACCAGCGATCCCTGGATTACCAGTCCAGCGTGTTACCACTGGACTACAGATCCGTCTGTGATGAAAAATTTATAAAACAAAATACTACAATTTATATTAAAGCGACATTACATCTCAGAAAGCCAAAAAACTACATTTGTTTATTTATAAATAGCATTGCTACTACAAATTCTTTTGAAATAATTCAAACACTAACCTTCAGTCAATAAACCGTGTTTAAGAGGTAACCATATAAGCAAGTTGCTTTCTCCTCAATCCTACATGTATTTTCTTATTGTGATCATTATACTATGTATATTCATTGAATAAAATATTGTTTAAACTAAACTGTGTTTTTGCAGTCTACAAGGTCTCAAATGTGAAATAGGAATCCATATAACTGTCAGCCACACTCCTGAATTGAGGTTTGTTTATTATTGGAGTCTATGCTAAACGCTTGATGGATCTACTGTCGTCTAGAGATAATTTAAATCAAATTAATCTGAAAATAAATATCCATAACAGGGTTCCCGCTGTCGGTCGCCAATTGCGACAAAAAACAAATACTGGCACTAAATATTGTGAATTTGCGAACATATTTGATGCAACTTTCTTTTTCAAATTTTTTGGGCACATTTTCAAAATGGCTCCAGATTTTTTCGATTGGCGACAGAAGTGGTGCAGACAAAAATTCAGACAGAGATAATTATGCCTCCCTTCATGGGTATAAAAAGTCAACAAAAGTAATTCATTATTGCGGCTGTGTCATCTTGTTGAGATACTTTGAGCAAAACACAGAATCTAGGATATGTTAGGAGGAGTGCTGGTGCATGTGGCTGTATTAAGGAATGCAATAAGGCTAAATTAGACAAATGATCCAATTACTGTCTACCAGGGCAGTCAAAACATACAACATACTAGATGCTGTGCCAATTTTGGAATGCTGCCCAGTAACAAGAAAACACCTGATATATGTATGCTATACAGTCAAGCCTGTGGTCAGCAGCTGGCCAAGGGAGTGATAAAAAGTGGCTGTTTAGCCAAAGTGGTAACTTATGGCCAAAACAAAAATACCCGTGTTTTACCGGTTCCATGCACACAAAAATAGGGTAAGGATTTTTTATCGTACTGTGTACCAAATGTGGAAAACAAAATTTTGAATTTTTGTTTTATCAAAATTTCGTACAAAAATTCAGGGTCGGTCGGGAAATCTTAAACATGGGTTTGTTTTTTTGGCCTAATAGAAGTTATTTGTTGAACAAATTATCACACTGGGAATATGATAAATAGCTGTTTAATACAGGTTTGACTGTAATTAACTATATATTACTCTACATACTTCACTGTATGCTTGACCGGAGACTACAATACAAACATGTAAATTTAGCCGGCAACTACAATACAAACATGTAAATTTATCCGGAAACTACAATACAAACATGTAAATTTAGCTGGAGCCTACAATACAAACATGTAAATTTAGCCGACAGCTACAATACAAACATGTAAATTTATCCGGAAACTACAATACAAACATGTAAATTTATCCGGAAACTACAATACAAACATGTAAATTTATCCGGAAACTACAATACAAACATGTAAATTTAGCCGGCAACTACAATACAAACATGTAAATTTATCCGGAAACTACAATACAAACATGTAAATTTACCCGGAAACTACAATACAAACATGTAAATTTATCCGGAAACTACAATACAAACATGTAAATTTAGCCGGAAACTACAATACAAACATGTAAATTTATCTGGAAACTACAATACAACATGTAAATTTAGCCGGAAACTACAATACAAACATGTAAATTTAGCCGGAAACTACAATACAAACATGTATAATTAACTGGACACTACAATACAAACATTTACATTTGACTGGAACTACAATGCAAACATGTAAATTTAGCCGGAAACTACAATGCAAACATGTAAATTTAGCCGGAAACTACAATGCAAACATGTAAATTTAGCCGGAAACTACAATGCAAACATGTAAATTTAGCCGGAAACTACAATGCAAACATGTAAATTTATCCGGAAACTACAATGCAAACATGTAAATTTAGCCGGAAACTACAATGCAAACATGTAAATTTAGCCGGAAACTACAATGCAAACATGTAAATTTAGCCGGAAACTACAATGCAAACATGTAAATTTAGCCGGAAACTACAATGCAAACATGTAAATTTAGACGAAAACTACAATGCAAACATGTAAATTTAGACGGAAACTACAATGCAAACATGTAAATTTAGACGGAAACTACAATGCAAACATGTAAATTTAGCCGGAAACTACAATGCAAACATGTAAATTTAGACGAAAACTACAATGCAAACATGTAAATTTAGACGGAAACTACAATACAAACATGTAAATTTAGACGGAAACTACAATACAAACATGTAAATTTAGCCGGCAACTACAATACAAACATATAAATTTAGCCGGAAACTACAATGCAAACATGTAAATTTAGCCGGAAACTACAATGCAAACATGTAAATTTAGCTGGAAACTACAATGCAAACATGTAAATTTAGACGGAAACTACAAATACAAACATGTAAATTTAGACGGAAACTACAATACAAACATGTAAATTTAGCCGGCAACTACAATACAAACATGTAAATTTATCCGGAAACTACAATACAAACATGTAAATTTAGCCGGAAACTACAATACAAACATGTAAATTTATCCGGAAACTACAATACAAACATGTAAATTTAGCCGGAAACTACAATACAAACATGTAAATTTAGCCGGAAACTACAATACAAACATGTATAATTAACTGGACACTACAATACAAACATTTACATTTGACTGGAACTACAATGCAAACATGTAAATTTAGCCGGAAACTACAATGCAAACATGTAAATTTAGCCGGAAACTACAATGCAAACATGTAAATTTAGCCGGAAACTACAATGCAAACATGTAAATTTAGCCGGAAACTACAATGCAAACATGTAAATTTATCCGGAAACTACAATACAAACATGTAAATTTAGCCGGCAACTACAATACAAACATGTAAATTTATCCGGAAACTACAATGCAAACATGTAAATTTAGCCGGAAACTACAATACAAACATGTAAATTTATCCGGAAACTACAATACAAACATGTAAATTTAGCCGGAAACTACAATACAAACATGTATAATTAACTGGACACTACAATACAAACATTTACATTTGACTGGAACTACAATGCAAACATGTAAATTTAGCTGGAAACTACAATGCAAACATGTAAATTTAGCCGGAAACTACAATGCAAACATGTAAATTTAGCCGGAAACTACAATGCAAACATGTAAATTTAGCTGGAAACTACAATACAAACATGTAAATTTAGCCGGAAACTACAATGCAAACATGTAAATTTAGACGGAAACTACAATGCAAACATGTAAATTTAGACGGAAACTACAATACAAACATGTAAATTTAGACGGAAACTACAATACAAACATGTAAATTTAACCGGACACTACAAATTACGATGGATGGATGGGCAAGCAGGCGAACAGACGGACGGACAGAGAGAGGGAGGTATGGCTAGAATAAGACAAGTAGTACATACTTATATATTCTGTCTGTTTTTGTGTATTGCAACTTTTTCGTTGTTTTTAGATTCAGATAAAAGACTTTTTGATGCAGACGTGTGATATTGATATGGACGAGTTCGCAGACGTGATTGTGTACGATCAGTGTACGGAGAACCCCAACCATCTCACAGACGACAACTTTCTATGCGTCTTACTCGACAAACTCTCATCCACGTTTAATAAAGTAGTTCTTATTAAAGGTAAGTTTTGAGACGATTATGTTTCACCGGTTTTATGTTTCACCGGTTTTATGTTTCACCGGTTTTATGTTTCACCGGTTTTATCTATATTAAAGTCTGTCAACATACATAGATTACTGATTGACAGCCTTTTATATGCCAGGGCTGTGAATTTGTCTCGTTTAAACATTATTTATTTCGCAACGATTGCGAAGCAAGTTCTAACAACTTATATTAATCACTCTCGTTGGCGCGGATGAAAGTGTAAATGTGGTCATTAGTGTGGGAGGAAACCGGAGCACCCAGAGAAAAACCACCTCTCCGATCTGGCGACCACCGTTCCATGTCACATACTTCCCAGTCCGAGGATCGAACTCGGGTTGCATTGATAAAAAGCGAGCGTAGCGCGCAAGCGTACACAGTGCAATTTTGTTTTTCTGAAAAGCTGAAAAGGAATACGAGCTTTATTAGCAAGTAGCCATATTGAATAATATATATGGATGATCTGTAAGATAATTATAAATATATAGATGCATAATAGTGTATATCTGTCATATATAGTTATATTCTATTATATTATGCTGGTTAAGAAGCAAAATTCCAGGAAAAGATCTTGCTCTCTCGTATTACAAATGGAAGTGTGTGGCTTCCTTGCAGGAAATGTAATGTGTTTTTATCTTTGGTGTATATGTACCAGATGCGACACTCTTGGTTAGGGCAGTGGAAATTAACTGTTAGGTTTTCATCCCCGATCTTCTTGATTATGACGCCGACCTATCAATTTTATTGAGAAACTAGAGGGCACTCAGTAAATCGTATCCCCAATGACCCTATTCCTATTATCGGCGAATACTAATTAGCGGTGTTATCGGAATAAATTAATGAACTGCACATGCGTATTTTGTGTTTATATTTACTATTTCCTTCTGAGTTCCGCAACTGTCGATAGCCAAAACAAGCTGAAATGTCTACGGGTAAATTTACCTTCATTTATTCAAAACTTGTTCTGTTTTCCTTCATGTAGTAAATATTTAGGTGAATTTCAATGACTTTGTTAAGTAACGGCTGCATTTGACATTTGTAAAGTGTCTGCCCCTCATGTCTTGTCACGTGATTGCGCTATATGGCATGTATTGCTACTGGTTTAAACTCTTCTGAGACGAAATTTACATTGTCGCTGATAATTGGTATACCCACATAAATAAAAGATGGAGGTTAGTGCTGTTGCTTTCACTTTGTTATTGATTCAGTTATGATTTATTTCTTACTAACTGATAGTGATAAACCGATTATCGCTAAGTCGCCGACAATCGTTCGCCGGCATTGACATCGGCGATAATCGATTGTGAAAATGTGTAATCGATTATAATCGACGAGTCTTTATTTTTGTCTCTTACTTATGTTTGTTTATACCTAGCTTAAAGTCTAGTACTCAGATGTAACTGAGTAACTAATTTGTCGAAACTAGTAACTTGTAAGTAATTTATTAGTACTAAATAGATTGTTAAATTCACAAATTAGATGGAATGATTTTGATTTATAACTATATCAATTGCCCGATTAATAATCAATTATCTAATCGGTTTACCCGTCAGATTATTCCGATTAATCGATTATGGATTTTGAAACCGATGCACACCACTACTAACTGATATTGCATAAAATAACATAAGTATTATTAGGGTTAATTGAGAGTGAACATTATTTGCACAGCCTCTTTTTGAAACACAAATACACAGGTTATTGCTTATGTCATAGGTAATCGGTATACCCATGTTATTGCTTATGTCACCGGTAATCGGTATACCCAGGTTATTGCTTATGTCACCGGTAATCGGTATACCCATGTTATTGCTTATGTCATAGATAATCGGTATACCCAGGTTATTGCTTATGTCACCAGTAATCGGTATACCCAGGTTATTGCTTATGTCACCGGTAATCGGTATACCCATGTTATTGCTTATGTCATAGATAATCGGTATACCCAGGTTATTGCTTATGTCATAGGTAATCGGTATACACAGGTTATTGCTTATGTCATAGGTAATCGGTATACCCAGGTTATTGCTTATGTCACCGGTAATCAGTATACCCAGGTTATTGCTTATGTCACTGGTAATCGGTGTGTGTGATTTACGTTTATTTATCGTCGCTACCAGTTGCCCATATGACGCCTCCTGAAGAGATTAGTCATTTTAGATTTTGGAGGATAGTGCAATGATACAGACAGAGACCCATTCCAGAGTCTCCTCTGGTTCTTTTACGTGCACGGTGTAAAGCACCGACACGAGACCTCGGTTTTACGTCCCATCTGAAAGACTGTTAATTGTATTAGGGTCAGACGGGGGATCGAACCTGCGATCCCTGGATTACCAGTCCAGCATGTTACCACTGGACTACAGATCCGTCTGTAAGGTAATCGGTATACCCAGGTTATTGCTTAGGTAATCGGTATACCCAGGTTATTGCTTATGTCACCAGTAATCGGTATACCCAGGTTATTGCTTATGTCACCGGTAATCGGTATACCCAGGTTATTGCTTATGTCACCAGTAATCGGTATACCCAGGTTATTGCTTATGTCACCAGTAATTGGTATACCCATGTTATTGCTTATGTCACCAGTAATTGGTATACCCAGGTTATTGCTTATGTCACCAGTAATTGGTATACCCAGGTTATTGCTTATGTCACCGGTAATCGGTATACACAGGTTATTGCTTATGTCACCGGTAATCGGTATACCCATGTTATTGCTTATGTCATAGATAATCGGTATACCCAGGTTATTGCTTAGGTAATCGGTATACCCAGGTTATTGCTTATGTCACCGGTAATCGGTATACCCAGGTTATTGCTTATGTCACCAGTAATTGGTATACCCAGGTTATTGCTTATGTCACCAGTAATCGGTATACCCAGGTTATTGCTTATGTCACCAGTAATCGGTATACCCAGGTTATTGCTTATGTCACCGGTAATCGGTATACCCAGGTTATTGCTTAGGTAATCGGTATACCCAGGTTATTGCTTATGTCACCAGTAATTGGTATACCCAGGTTATTGCTTATGTCACCAGTAATTGGTATACCCAGGTTATTGCTTATGTCACCAGTAATTGGTATACCCAGGTTATTGCTTATGTCACCAGTAATCGGTATACCCAGGTTATTGCTTATGTCACCAGTAATCGGTATACCCAGGTTATTGCTTATGTCACCGGTAATCGGTATACCCAGGTTATTGCTTAGGTAATCGGTATACCCAGGTTATTGCTTATGTCACCAGTAATTGGTATACCCAGGTTATTGCTTATGTCACCAGTAATTGGTATACCCAGGTTATTGCTTATGTCACCAGTAATTGGTATACCCAGGTTATTGCTTATGTCACCAGTAATCGGTATACCCAGGTTATTGCTTATGTCACCAGTAATCGGTATACCCAGGTTATTGCTTATGTCACCGGTAATCGGTATACCCAGGTTATTGCTTATGTCACCAGTAATTGGTATACCCAGGTTATTGCTTATGTCACCAGTAATTGGTATACCCAGGTTATTGCTTATGTCACCAGTAATTGGTATACCCAGGTTATTGCTTATGTCACCAGTAATCGGTATACCCAGGTTATTGCTTATGTCACCAGTAATCGGTATACCCAGGTTATTGCTTATGTCACCGGTAATCGGTATACCCAGGTTATTGCTTATGTCACCGGTAATGATGATACGATCGAGGCCCTGATCATCACCAAACGTTAATGGATTGGGCCTAGGCCTAAGGTGGACTTATACATATTGTGGAAGTCGTGATAGCGCAGTGGAAGTCGTGATAGCGCAGTGGTAGCGAAAGGCCCGGAGTTTGAGCCCCACTGGGGCCATTACGATTGTGCCCTTAGGCAATTGATTTAAATTCCACATGATTCCGCTTCTCTATCCCTCATGGCGATGGTTTCCATCAGGAATGAGATCTCGAGAGTGATTAATACAAGTTGTAAGAACTTGTTTCGCAATCAAGCAAAAATAAAAATTTGTATAAACTATAAGTTTTTGCATAATCCGGCTAACAGAAAGACAAACAAACCTGTTTGAAAACACCCTCCTGGCGGCAAACCGGTGTGAAAACATTACCCTCCTAGTGGTGCCAAAAATTAAACTCATTATTTCAAGAAAGAAAAAAATAATTTTAATGACCTTATTTGCAAATGTAGCTACGATATACGCATGAGTCAATATAGAGGAAGACCTGAGAGAAGTTGTCTCATTTCTACGTGCAATTATCATTTAATGGAGACATTGTGTCATAATTATACATAATCATACCCGAGATTTCTGCATATTATATGAAGCCCTATTACAGCCCTGTGTTACATATAAAATAGCTTTTAATAAGCTATATAACATGCAAATGTATCAAAAGCACACAATGCATCACTGTATATAGCCTGTTTTAAATCAATACCATACAGTAATGATTATTATTTCGTAATGGTTCTGCCGGGCAATAGTATGGTAGAGGTATTACTGAACAGTATGGTAGAGGTATTACTGAACAGTATGGTAGAGGTATTACTGAACAGTATGGTAGAGGTATTACTGAACAGTAAGGTATAGAGGTATTACTGAACAGTATGGTAGAGTTATTACTGAACAGTATGGTAGAGTTATTAATGAACAGTATGGTAGAGGTATTACTGAACAGTATGGTAGAGTTATTACTGAACAGTATGTAGTAGAGTTATTACTGGTAGAATTATTAATGAACAGTATGGTAGAGGTATTACTGAACACTATGGTAGTTATTACTGAACAGTATGGTATAGTTATTACTGAACAGTATGGTAGAGTTATTACTGAACAGTATGGTAGAGTTATTACTGAACAGTATGGTAGAGGTATTACTGAACATTATGGTAGAGGTATTACTGAACAGTATGGTAGAGGTATTACTGAACATTATGGTAGAGGTATTACTGAACAGTATGGTAGAGGTATTACTGAACAGTGTGGTAGAGGTATTACTGAACAGTGTCGTAGAGGTATTACTGAACAGTATGGTAGAGGTATTACTGAACAGTATGGTAGAGTTATTAATGAACAGTATGGTAGAGGTATTACTGAACAGTATGGTAGAGTTATTACTGAACAGTATGGTAGAGTTATTACTGAACAGTATGGTAGAGGTATTACTGAACAGTATGGTAGAGGTATTACTGAACAGTATGGTAGAGGTATTACTGAACAGTATGGTAGAGGTATTACTGAACAGTATAGTAGAGTTATTACTGAACAGTATGTAGTAGAGTTATTACTGGTAGAATTATTAATGAACAGTATGGTAGAGGTATTACTGAACACTATGGTAGTTATTACTGAACAGTATGGTATAGTTATTACTGAACAGTATGGTAGAGTTATTACTGAACAGTATGGTAGAGTTATTACTGAACAGTATGGTAGAGGTATTACTGAACATTATGGTAGAGGTATTACTGAACAGTATGGTAGAGGTATTACTGAACATTATGGTAGAGGTATTACTGAACAGTATGGTAGAGGTATTACTGAACAGTGTGGTAGAGGTATTACTGAACAGTGTCGTAGAGGTATTACTGAACAGTATGGTAGAGGTATTACTGAACAGTATGGTAGAGTTATTAATGAACAGTATGGTAGAGGTATTACTGAACAGTATGGTAGAGTTATTACTGAACAGTATGGTAGAGTTATTACTGAACAGTATGGTAGAGGTATTACTGAACAGTATGGTAGAGGTATTACTGAACAGTATGGTAGAGGTATTACTGAACAGTATGGTAGAGGTATTACTGAACAGTATGGTAGAGTTATTACTGAACAGTATGTAGTAGAGTTATTACTGGTAGAATTATTAATGAACAGTATGGTAGAGGTATTACTGAACACTATGGTAGTTATTACTGAACAGTATGGTATAGTTATTACTGAACAGTATGGTAGAGTTATTACTGAACAGTATGGTAGAGTTATTACTGAACAGTATGGTAGAGGTATTACTGAACAGTATATTAGAGGTATTACTGAACAGTATGGTAGAGGTATTACTGAACATTATGGTAGAGGTATTACTGAACAGTATGGTAGAGGTATTACTGAACAGTATGGTAGAGGTATTACTGAACATTATGGTAGAGGTATTACTGAACAGTATGGTAGAGGTATTACTGAACAGTATGGTAGAGGTATTACTGAACATTATGGTAGAGGTATTACTGAACATTATGGTAGAGGTACTACTGAACAGTATGGTAGAGGTATTGCTGAACATTATGGTAGAGGTATTATTGAACAGTATGGTAGAGGTATTACTGAACATTATGGTAGAGTTATTACTGAACAGTATGGTAGAGGTATTACTGAACATTATGGTAGAGGTATTACTGAACAGTATGGTAGAGGTATTATTGAACAGTATGGTAGAGGTATTACTGAACAGTATGGTAGAGGTATTACTGAACACTATGGTAGTTATTACTGAACAGTATGGTATAGTTATTACTGAACAGTATGGTAGAGTTATTACTGAACAGTATGGTAGAGTTATTACTGAACAGTATGGTAGAGGTATTACTGAACATTATGGTAGAGGTATTACTGAACAGTATGGTAGAGGTATTACTGAACAGTATGGTAGAGGTATTACTGAACAGTATGGTAGAGGTATTACTGAACAGTATGGTAGAGGTATTACTGAACAGTATGGTAGAGGTATTACTGAACAGTATTATTACTGAACAGTATGGTAGAGTTATTACTGAACAGTATGGTAGAGTTATGACTGAACAGTATGGTAGAGGTATTACTCATATATAGAGATTGAGTTAGATAGAGTAAGATATGTCAATAGTAGTCATTTGTCACACAGCATGTGACACTGTCCTAGATTGAAATCTATAGATTTTTCCCTCAATAAAATCATATTCGCCTACATCATGCGTGTGTTGCTTTCATTTGATTGGTGCTTCTATAGGGGGAGATGGAGAGGACGACGGTTGTAGCTCAAAACTTGCTATTTTATATCAAATACATCTGAGTCACTTACTCATACAAAATACACACTGACTTACACACTTGACTTGACTTGGTCATACCATATGGACACTGACTTACACACTTGACTTGACATGGTCATACCAAATACACACTAACTTGACATGGTCATACCAAATACACACTGACTTGACTTGGTCATACCAAATACCGGTCCAAGTAGCCATACCAAATACATCTGACTCACTCAGTCATACCAAATACCGACTCACTTAGTCAAATCAGATACAATTGAATTTATTAGTCATACCAAATATATAGACTCACTTAGACATACCAAATACATAGACTCACTTAGACATACCAAATACATAGACTCACTTAGACATACCAAATACATAGACTCACTTAGACATACCAAATACATAGACTCACTTAGACATACCAAATACATAGACTCGCATAGACATACCAAATACATAGACTCGCATAGACATACCAAATACATAGACTCGCATAGACATACCAAATACATAGACTCGCATAGACATACCAAATACATAGACTCACTTAGACATACCAAATACATAGACTCGCATAGACATACCAAATACATAGACTCACTTAGACATACCAAATACATAGACGCGCATAGACATACCAAATACATAGACTCACTTAGACATACCAAATACATAGACTCACTTAGATATACCAAATACATAGACTCACTTAGACATACCAAATACATAGACTCACTTAGATATACCAAATACATAGACTCGCATAGACATACCAAATACATAGACTCACTTAGACATACCAAATACATAGACTCACTTAGACATACCAAATACATAGACTCACTTAGACATACCAAATACATAGACTCACTTAGACATACCAAATACATAGACTCACTTAGACATACCAAATACATAGACTCACTTAGACATACCAAATACATAGACTCACTTAGACATACCAAATACATAGACTCACTTAGACATACCAAATACATAGACTCACTTAGACATACCAAATACATAGACTCACTTAGACATACCAAATACATAGACTCACTTAGACATACCAAATACATAGACTCGCATAGACATACCAAATACATAGACTCACTTAGACATACCAAATACATAGACTCACTTAGACATACCAAATACATAGACTCACTTAGACATACCAAATACATAGACTCACTTAGACATACCAAATACATAGACTCACTTAGACATACCAAACATAGACTCCTAGACATACCAAATACATAGACTCACTTAGACATACCAAATACATAGACTCACTTAGACATACCAAATACATAGACTCACTTAGACATACCAAATACATAGACTCACTTAGACATACCAAATACATAGACTCACTTAGACATACCAAATACATAGACTCACTTAGACATACCAAATACATAGACTCACTTAGACATACCAAATATATAGACTCACTTAGACATACCAAATACATAGACTCACTATTTGAGTTTAAACTCCTCTATTCTACAAAATGAATCTGACTCACTGAGTTTAAGCTCCTCTATTTGACAAAAATAATCTGACTCACTGAGTTTAAACTCCTTTATTCTACAAAATGAATCTGACTCACTGAGTTTAAGCTTCTCTATTCAACAAAATGAATTTGACTCACTGAGTTTAAGCTCCTCTATTCTACAAAATGAATCTGAGTTTAAACTCCTATTCTACAAAATGAATCTGACTCACCGAGTTAAAATCCTCTATTCTGCAAAATGAATCTGATTCGCAGAGTTTAAACTCATATTCTACCAAATGAATCTGACTCACTGAGTTTAAACTCATCTATTCTACAAAATGAATCTAACTCACTGAGATTAAATTCCTCTAATCTACAAAATGAATCTGAGTTTAAACTCCTATTCTACCAAATGAATCTGACTCACTGAGTTTAAACTCCTATTCTACAAAATGAATCTGACTCACTGAGTTTAAACTCATCTATTCTACAAAATGAATCTGACTTAGTGAGTTTAATCTCCTCTTTCTACAAAATGAATCTGACACACTGAGTTTAAACTCCTCTATTCTACAAAATGAATCTGACTCACTGAGTTTAAGCTCCTCTATTTGACAAAAAGAATCTGACTCACTGAGTTTAAGCTTCTCTATTCAACAAAATGAATTTGACTCACTGAGTTTAAGCTCCTCTATTTGACAAAATGAACCTGACTCACTGAGTTTAAGCTCCTCTATTCTACAAAATGAATCCGAGTTTAAACTCCTATTCTACAAAATGAATCTGACTCACTGAGTTAAAATCCTCTATTCTACAAAATGAATCTGACTCACTGAGTTTAGACTCCTCTATTCTACAAAATGAATCTGACTCACTGAGTTTAAACTCCTCTATTCTACAAAATGAATCTGAGTTTAAACTCCTATTCTACAAAATGAATCTGACTCACTGGGTTTAAACTCCTATTCTACAAAATGAATATGACTTACTGAGTTTAAACTCCTCTTTCTTCAAAATGAATCTGACACACTGAGTTTAAACTCCTCTATTCTACAAAATGAATCTGACTCACTGAGTTTAAGCTCCTCTATTTGACAAAAAGAATCTGACTCACTGAGTTTAAACTCCTCTATTCTACAAAATGAATCTGACTCACTGAGTTTAAGCTTCTCTATTCAACAAAATGAATCTGACTCACTGAGTTTAAGCTCCTCTATTCTACAAAATGAATCAGAGTTTAAACTCCTATTCTACAAAATGAATCTGACTCACTGAGTTAAAATCCTCTATTCTACAAAATGAATCTGATTAACAGAGTTTAAACTCATATTCTACAAAATGAATCTGACTCACTGAGTTTAAACTCATCTATTCTACAAAATGAATATGACTCACTGAGTTTAAACTCATCTATTCTACAAAATGAATCTAACTCACTGAGATTAAATTCCTCTATTCTACAAAATGAATCTGAGTTTAAACTCCTATTCTACAAAATGAACCTGACTCACTGAGCTTAAACTCCTCTATTCTACAAAATGAATCTGACTCGCTGAGTTTAAACTCCTCTATTCTACAAAATGAATCTGACTCTTATTATACCAAATACATCGGCCTCAGTTCAACTATGCTATCCCAAATACGGCTGTGCTTCTTAATTCTGTTTTATATGACATATTTGTACTGCTTTGGCTGGTTCCTTGTACTTGAAATGTCTGGGAGCATGATATAAGAGCATGTGGGCGATTTAATGCCACTCATATCAAAAAGAATAACTATTGTGACCCTCGAAACATATTGTATGCAGCTAATCAGAACACTAAGTCGTGGAAATTAATGTCATATTAATTGAACAATTAATTGAAATTGGCCTCTTCCATAATGCAAAAATGATGGTCTTTAAATATTTGCTCAACAGGCTGATACAGCAAATATCTGGACCGGCTTTCAAATCTTGAGTCAAAATCGACCGCAACAAATCATTATGGCCATATTATCTGAAACCCAATCAGTATCTAAAAACAATTAGGATGGAAATGAAAGGAAGTACACTCACAACCATCGATTGATCGGTTCCACTCCCCGGGTTGTTTAACGGAGATATTTAAGAGGAAGTTATGTCGAAAACTTCATCAGTGGCAGAAATAGGATATGGTTTAGATATTTCCGTCATACTTTGACAGGTGGTAATGTGTGTGGTACAGAAATGGCTAACAATTAGTACCATCATGCAATAGTAAAATTTCGCCATTTCCACGTATTTTTGACTAGTTCATAATTACTATTGCCAGGAAATGATTCATTTTTTGTTCTGCTGTGTAGATCGCCATCAATCGAGACGATGAGGAATACAATCCAATTATTTCACATGCGAGATTCTTTGTTGATGCGGAGAATTGAAGATACACGTTTATGGCAACGTTTTTTAACTTGTACTTCATTTTACATGTGCACCTATTAAGTTTAAACGTTATTTATTTTACAACTATTGCGAAACAAGCTTTAACAGCTTATATTAATCACTCTCGTTGGCGCGGATGAAAGCGTATATGTGGTCATTCGTGTGGGAGGGAACTGGAGTATCCGGAGTAAACCCACCTATCCGATCTGGTGACCACCGTACCATCTCACATACTTCCCGGTCCGAGGATCGAACCCGGGTTGCATTGGTGAGAAGCGAGCTCTCTAACCACTGCACTAATCGGACAGCCTTTAATGAAATGAATATGATTAGAATAAAATGGCTGCCAACATTTAAATGTTCGGCTGTTTTGATAGGAAGAAAATATGATGATGTAATAATTATGTAGTCATTAGGCAAGAATATATCTGGAGCCAATCAGTACATCACATTCATAACTACACTTATATATCTCATTATGGTTGTACAAATATATATCTCATTATGGTTGTACAATTATATATCTCATTATGGTTGTACAATTATATATCATTATGGTTGTACAATTATATATCTCATTATGGTTGTACAATTATATATCTCATTATGGTTGTACAATTATATATCTCATTATGGTTGTACAATTATATATCTCATTATGGTTGTACAATTATATATCTCATTATGGTTGTACAATTATATATCTCATTATGGTTGTACAATTATATATCTCATTATGGTTGTACAATTATATATCTCATTATGGTTGTACAATTATATATCTCATTA
Source organism: Archivesica marissinica (assembly GCA_014843695.1). Classification (NCBI taxonomy): domain Eukaryota; kingdom Metazoa; phylum Mollusca; class Bivalvia; order Venerida; family Vesicomyidae; genus Archivesica; species Archivesica marissinica. The sequence goes on from CM026387.1 coordinate 37,954,014, forward strand.
TGGTTGTACAATTATATATCTCATTATGGTTGTACAATTATATATCTCATTATGGTTGTACAATTATATTTATCTCATTATGGTTGTACAATTAGATATCTGGAGCATTATGGTTGTACAATTAGATATCTGGAGCATTATGGTTGTACAATTAGATATCTGGAGCATTATGGTTGTACAATTAGATATCTGGAGCATTATGGTTGTACAATTAGATATCTGGAGCATTATGGTTGTACAATTAGATATCTGGAGCATTATGGTTGTACAATTAGATATCTGGAGCATTATGGTTATACAATTAGATATCTGGAGCATTATGGTTGTACAATTAGATATCTGGAGCATTATGGTTGTACAATTAGATATCTCATTATGGTTGTACAATTATATATCTCATTATGGTTGTACAATTATATATCTCATTAGAATTGTACAATTAGATATCTGAAGCATTATGGTTGTACATCAGAAGGCTGCCTATATGAGCCAGGTTCAATAACTCATGGAATGAATTTTGTCAAAATTATCTCCCCTTTTTATGCACTAGCTAAGAGAATCTCATCAGTAGTTGAATAGTTATGGTCGCTGACTTGTATATCACTGTAACCAATCATCACTGATGGTTACTGATTCGAGCCCCGCTCAGGCCATGTCTGTTTATATGAAAAAGTTGGCAGTTTCTTACTGAGGTTGGTGCACCAAGTACTGGTTAACCACTGGAGCCTGCCCAGGAAAGGTGCTGTTAGGTAATCTGCCCACCGACGATATAGTCCAAAATGGTGCTGATGCAGGCGTAAAACCCGAACAAACAAACTCATCCGTATGACCCTGGTAGAAGTCCGAACTTGCTCTTGGCATGCATTAAGCCGAACAAACAAACTCATCCGTGTGACCCTGGTAGAAGTCCGAACTTGCTCTTGGCATGCAGTCATGTATCATCTTGTTTTGAAATTCTTTCAATATGTTGCATGCTTTAGTCCTCCATGCAACACGTTGTTCACACAGGATGTGCCGCATGTTGGCATTCTTGTGCCTTGTTTAAAGTTAGATAATGTTCTGGCATTCCTTAAAATTGCAAACAACGTTCCATACGTTACCATATCCACTTGTATAAACATGTAAACATGCTAGTTAGTACATCATATATTGCCTGTGCTATTCTCGGAAATGGCAAGGCGTTAAATATTGTTTCTTCAGTGCTTAAGCTAGACATTCTAAATGGGCAGAAGTTTTAGCGTATTCAAGGGTTGTGAACTAATCCTTGTTATGGCCATCAAAAACAATTCACATACACCATTATGCCTATAAAATAAAGGAAAATGATAGTAGCAGAGTGTAAGTATGAGGCGGAGTGTACGTATGAGGCAGAGTGTAAGTATGAGGCAGAGTGGAAGTATGAGACAGAGTGGAAGTATGAGGTAGAGTGGAAGTATTAGGTAGAGTGGAAGTATGAGGTAGAGTGTACGTATGAGGTAGCATGTAAGTATGAGGCAGAGTGTAAGTATGAGGAAGAGTGTAAGTATGAGGCAGAGTGTAAGTATGAGGCAGAGTGTAAGTATGAAGCAGAGTGTAAGTTTGAGGTAGAGTGTAAGTATGAGGCAGAGTGGAAGTATGAGGCAGAGTGGAAGTATGAGGCAGAGTGGAAGTATGAGGAACTATGAGGCAGAGTGGCAGTATGAAGCAAAATGCAAGTATGAGGCAGCGTGTAAGTTTGAGGCAGAGTGGAAGTATGAGGCAGAGAGTGTAAGTATGAGGCAGAGTGGAAGTATGAGGAATTATGAGGCAGAGTATAAGTATGAGGCAGTATGAGGCAGGGTGAAAGTATGAGGCAGGGTATGTAAAAATGAGGCAGAGTGTAAGTATTAGGTAGTATGAAGCAGAGTGTAAGTATGAGGCACATAGTGTAAGTATGAGGCAGGCAGAAAACAAATAAATACAGGTATCACTTTGGCCTCACCAGGTACATGTAAGATTGCTTATAGATATACATGTTTACATATGTATGTGTTTGTTCCAACACATTGTCTCTAGAGGTTACACTTTGCATACTAGTGTAGTCACCTACAGGGCAATGGCATCATATGACTAAATTGCCAGCCACACAAAAAAAACATTTCACATAATTTCTTCAAATCAATTACAAAATCATTAATCTCATCTCTCTCCTCCCTCACCCCCCCCTCACTCTCCCGCCAGGACATAGTCAATTAGCTTAACAAGAAGTCCTTTGGACAAAACATCATGACTGCCCATAACTGTATGCTCATTAATTTTGCAGAAATTGGCTGTTGGTTATTTAGACTTGTGTTAACAAGCACAGATGACTTAAGGGACTTATTTTCCAATTTTGTTTTCTATCAACCAAGTAGTAGAAGCATTAGTGAATCTCGGCTTTCACTTCTTCAGCGGTAATTATCCTGGTTAAAATAACAATATCGTGTGGAGAAGAAGCATGATGAATCATTTTCTTTAATAAGCGAACTACCGTATGCTGACTAATACACAGCCACGCAATCACACAGACCATAGCCAGTTTCCCCCGACACACAGTCTCAAAGACCATAGCCAGTTTCCCCCCCGACACACAATCTCAAAGACCATAGCCAGTTTCCCCCGACACACAATCTCATAGAACATAGCCAGTTTTCCCCCAACACACAATCTCATAGAACATAGCCAGTTTCCCCCGACACACAATCTCATAGCACATAGCCAGTTTCCCCCGACACACAATCTTAAAGAACATAGCCAGTTTCCGCCCGACACACAATCTCAAAGACCATAGCCAGTTTCCCCCTACACACTATCTCAAAGAGCATAGCCAGTTTCCCCCGACACACAATCTCATAGAACATAGCCAGTTTCCCCCAACACACAATCTTATAGAACATAGCCACTTTCCCCCGACACACAATCTCATAGAACATAGCCAGTTTCCCCCAACACACATTCTTATAGAACATAGCCAGTTTCCCCCCCGACACACAATCTCAAAGAACATAGCCACTTCCCCCCGACACACAGTCTCAAAGAACATAACCAGTTTCCCCCGACACACAATCTCATAGAACATAGCCACTTTCCCCCGACACACAATCTCAAAGAACATAGCCAGTTTCCCCCACAACACACATAGCCAGTTTACACAACATAACCAGTTTCCCCCGACACACAATCTAAAAGATCATAGCCAGTTTCCCCCCCCCGACACACAATCTCAAAGAACATAACCAGTTTCCCCCTGACACACAATCTCATAGAACATAGCCAGTTTCCCCCAACACACAATCTAAAAGATCATAACCAGTTTCCCCGCGACACACAATCTCATAGAACATAGCCAGTTTCCCTCGACACACAATCTCATAGAACATAGCCAGTTTCCCTCGACACACAATCTCATAGAACATAGCCAGTTTCCCCCGACACACAATCTCACAGAACATGGCCAGTTTCCCCCCAACACACAATCTCATAGAACATAGCCAGTTTCCCCGACACACAATCTCACAGAACATAGCCAGTTTCTCCCCGACACACAATCTCATAGAACATAGCCAGTTTCCCCCCAACACACAATCTCATAGAACATAGCCAGTTTCCCTCGACACACAATCTCATAGAACATAGCCAGTTTCCCCCGACACACAATCTCACAGAACATGGCCAGTTTCCCCCGACACACAATCTCACAGAACATAGCCAGTTTCCCCCAACACACAATCTCATAGACCATAGCCAGTTTTCCCCCGACACACAATCTCATAGAACATGGCCAGTTTCCCCCGACACACAGTCTCAAAGACCATAGCCAGTTTCCCCCCGACACACAGTCTCAAAGAACATAGCCAGTTTCCCCGCGACACACAATCTCATAGAACATAGCCAGTTTCTCCCGACACACAATCTTATAGAACATAGCCAGTTTCCCCGCGACACACAATCTCATAGAACATAGCCAGTTTCCCCCGACACACAATCTCACAGAACATGGCCAGTTTCCCCCGACACACAATCTCACAGAACATAGCCAGTTTCCCCCAACACACAATCTCATAGAACAAAGCCAGTTTCCCCCAACACACAATCTCACAGAACATAGCCAGTTTCCCCCCAACACACAATCTCATAGACCATAGCCAGTTTTCCCCCGACACACAATCTCATAGAACATGGCCAGTTTCCCCCGACACACAGTCTCAAAGACCATAGCCAGTTTCCCCCCGACACACAGTCTCAAAGAACATAGCCAGTTTCCCCGCGACACACAATCTCATAGAACATAGCCAGTTTCTCCCGACACACAATCTTATAGAACATAGCCAGTTTCCCCGCGACACACAATCTCATAGAACATAGCCAGTTACTCCCGACACACAATCTTATAGAACATAGCCAGTTTCCCCGCGACACACAATCTCATAGAACATAGCCAGTTCCCCCCAACACACAGTCTCAAAGAACATAGCCAGTTTCCCCGCGACACACAATCTCATAGAACATAGCCACTTTCCCTTGACAAATCTTAAAGAACATAGCCAGTTTCCTTCGACACACATTCTTATATCTTACATGTAATCATAAAAGCAATAGGAACGCACACAACACATAGATATACAGTCTACATCTGTTATGTCAATGTCGGTTATGTCGAATTCTCCGGTTATCTCGAAATCGGATCAAACTCCCGTTTTAGACACTATCATTTTACATATAACTGGCTCCGATTATATCGAATTTCGTTAAGTCAAACTTCGGTTATGTCGAAGTATTTTGCTCGGTCCGACGGAATTCGACATAGCGGATGTACACTGTACATGTATACACACTGAACCTTTAGTTATAACTTTCCTTCAAGAATGCTTTTTAAGCCGGAAATGTTGGAAATTGAGAGACTATAACATATATGTAAACATATACTTTGTTTCCCAGGTAATTTAGCGTTTATACCGCTGTCCTACCTTTACATGAACGAATGAGGCAACCAATATGGTCTGAACACTTACTGCATGCATCCTTTGCTGCATCTGTGTCTTGACAGTTGTTGTTTTTCCTCGATGTTATTATGATGTATAACCAATGTTTTCTATCCTACCAGGCATTGTTGTAATCTGAACTGTGCAACTATGTTGGCACGCCATAGCCCATACACGCCATAGCCCATACTCGCCATAGCCCATACTCGCCATAGCCCATACTCAGCTGTACAGCATGAAGACGACATATCTAGGTAACCAATAGTTAATGAGAACAATATCATTAACATATGGAAAGAACGTAGTGTGTACATCATGAGCTTTTAGCTCGCCTGACCTTTGCTCAAATGTGAGCTACTGGTGTAAGTGGGTCATCAGGCGTAGCAAGTCCATCTTCTTCTGCGTCAACATATTACTTTAGAAGACATCTTCTTTGTAACCACTCGGTCAATGATTTGATGAAACTTTGGGGCAACTAGTAGATCAAAAGTTGCTCAAATCATTCTAATTCGAAATCCAAAATGGCTTCCATACATGGTGGCCATCTTGAAATCTATTTTCGATTTCATCTGACCCGCCTTATCGATTTTGATGAAACTTGGTATGAAACTCTGCAACTGATGCAAGGCAAATCAAACATTGCTAAAAATAATTCCTAGCTGCTATTCAAAATGGCGCCCATTGTGAAATTTTATTTTCGACTGCTTCTATAGTTTCTTGAGCATCTGTTACCTGGTGTAGAAACGTCCTTACTCGCCTATTAGACGACTCCCTTCCCCTCCACTCTGGTCATGAAATCTGTGTGTTTTGGCATGCACTTGTATATAAGACAGGTTCATAAAATGGCCTACAGAATGTGTATAAATTGCATGTTTGGACAGTGCAAGTTGAAGAAATGTTCAGTGTCAGGGTGCTTTCTTCTCTAGAACGTAATACCATTTAACACGTTTAAGCAAAAAAAAGTTAATCAAGTTTTTGGCACTCACTTATAAGTCTCCATGGCCCAGTGGTTAAGGCGTCCGCCTACAGAGCTGGAAGTCGAAGGTTCGAATCTCGTCAGGGGTTCGTTCTGATATTGCCTGTTGGTGAGCCCCCAGCTAGTTAAATAATGGTTACCAATTGCCTACTAGCTTGGCGCCTAGCATACAAGCATAGGATTCGGGAACTACTGACTGATATTCATAAAAAAAGAGGTGTCTCGTAAGTCAGAAATGGCTGGCCCTTTAAATAGGGGTGACAGACACTATAATAAACAAACACTTTACTTACACGTTTATAAGATGGGAAAACACTTTGAGACCATAATATGGTGGTAAAAAACTCGTCTTATAGGCAATTATGTACGGAAATGAACAGTTTCTTACCCATTTGATTTTGATTGGGCACAGGATAAATCCTCATGTCAATTTGAATCATTCTCCAGCACAACTGTGTTGTATTCTTTGATGCAAGTACTAAAGAACTCTAGTGTTTGTTATCTCTTATACAAAATATGATAAACAATAATTTTGTTCAGAATTGACATTTCTCCATGGAAACAGCTGTCATGGGATAGGCTTATTTAATGTCTCTCTATCCTCTTTTTTTTTTTTACTTCAAATGGATGAAATTAATCCTTGTATTAACTGTAATAAACCATTTACATACCAGTAGTTAACCCTTTCAACACTACAGACCTCTAAATAGGTTTGCAGAAAGTGTATATCTCATCAGGATCTTCACTTTTTGCTTGTAATTTTAATATTTTTAGTAAAAATTACCCACTTTGATATAAATGGATTAGTCCAAATGCAATTTTCGGATCAATTTATTGGACGAAAATATCATGGACCAGTCCATGTCAGTTACTTAGTGTTGAATGGGTTAATAATCATTTTGAGACATCCATAGAAGAAGCTAGTTTATCAGTAGTTATAAGAGCTTCTAAAAATGTCAACGCCAAATCTGTCCGAGTACAAATTGATACAATTACCCGCGCCTTATCTGATCAGGATCTGTGTTTGCTATTCAGCCAAGTGTTTTATCTCCACTATCCGAATAGCAAACAGCATAGAGCCTGATCAGATGGTACATTCTGTGATATCTGGTCAGGATCTGTGTTTGCTATTCAGCCAAGTGTTTTATCTCCACTATCCGAATAGCAAACAGCATAGAGCCTGATCAGATGGTACATTCTGTGATATCTGGTCAGGATCTATGTTTGCTATTCAGCCAAGTGTTTTATCTCCACTATCCGAATAGCAAACAGCATAGAGCCTGATCAGATGGTACATTCTGTGATATCTGGTCAGGATCTGTGTTTGCTATTCAGCCAAGTGTTTTATCTCCACTATCCGAATAGCAAACAGCATAGAGCCTGATCAGATGGTACATTCTGTGATATCTGGTCAGGATCTATGTTTGCTATTCAGCCAAGTGTTTTATCTCCACTATCCGAATAGCAAACAGCATAGAGCCTGATCAGATGGTACATTCTGTGATATCTGGTCAGGATCTATGTTTGCTATTCAGCCAAGTGTTTTATCTCCACTATCCGAATAGCAAACAGCATAGAGCCTGATCAGATGGTACATTCTGTGATATCTGGTCAGGATCTGTGTTTGCTATTCAGCCAAGTGTTTTATCTCCACTATCCGAATAGCAAACAGCATAGAGCCTGATCAGATGGTACATTCTGTGATATCTGGTCAGGATCTGTGTTTGCTATTCAGCCAAGTGTTTTATCTCCACTATCCGAATAGCAAACAGCATAGAGCCTGATCAGATGGTACATTCTGTGATATCTGGTCAGGATCTATGTTTGCTATTCAGCCAAGTGTTTTATCTCCACTATCCGAATAGCAAACAGCATAGAGCCTGATCAGATGGTACATTCTGTGATATCTGGTCAGGATCTATGTTTGCTATTCAGCCAAGTGTTTTATCTCCACTATCCGAATAGCAAACAGCATAGAGCCTGATCAGATGGTACATTCTGTGATATCTGGTCAGGATCTGTGTTTGCTATTCAGCCAAGTGTTTTATCTCCACTATCCGAATAGCAAACAGCATAGAGCCTGATCAGATGGTACATTCTGTGATATCTGGTCAGGATCTGTGTTTGCTATTCAGCCAAGTGTTTTCCACATCCGAATAGCAACAGCATAGGCGATCAGATGGTACATTCTGTGATATCTGGTCAGGATCTGTTGCTACAGCCAAGTGCCTATCCGAATAGCAACAGCATAGAGCCTGATCAGATGGTACATTCTGTGATATCTGGTCAGGATCTATGTTTGCTATCAGCCAAGTGTTTTATCTCCACTATCCGAATAGCAAACAGCATAGAGCCTGATCAGATGGTACATTCTGTGATATCTGGTCAGGATGTTTGCATTAGCCGTGTTTTATCTCCACTATCCGAATAGCAAACAGCATAGAGCCTGATCAGATGGTACATTCTGTGATATCTGGTCAGGATCTGTGTTTGCTATTCAGCCAAGTGTTTTCTCCACTATCCGAATAGCAAACAGCATAGAGCCTGATCAGATGGTACATTCTGTGATATCTGGTCAGGATCTGTGTTTGCTATTCAGCCAAGTGTTTTATCTCCACTATCCGAATAGCAAACAGCATAGAGCCTGATCAGATGGTACATTCTGTGATATCTGGTCAGGATCTAGTTTGCTATTCAGCCAAGTGTTTTATCTCCACTATCCGAATAGCAAACAGCATAGAGCCTGATCAGATGGTACATTCTGTGATATCTGGTCAGGATCTATGTTTGCTATTCAGCCAAGTGTTTTATCTCCACTATCCGAATAGCAAACAGCATAGAGCCTGATCAGATGGTACATTCTGTGATATCTGGTCAGGATCTGTGTTTGCTATTCAGCCAAGTGTTTTATCTCCACTATCCGAATAGCAAACAGCATAGAGCCTGATCAGATGGTACATTCTGTGATATCTGGTCAGGATCTGTGTTTGCTATTCAGCAGTTATCCACTATCGATGAACAGCATAGAGCCTGATCAGATGGACATTTGTATCTGGTCAGTGGTACAGCCAAGTGTTTTATCTACTATGATGCACAGCATAGAGCCTGATCAGATGGACATTGATCTGTCAGTGGGGTTTGTGTGCACAGCGGTTATCAATGAAGCAAAGCTGATCAGATGGTACATTCTGTGATATCTGGTCAGATTGCTATTCAGCCAAGTGTTTTATCTCCACTATCCGAATAGCAAACAGCATAGAGCCTGATCAGATGGTACATTCTGTGATATCTGGTCAGGATCTGTGTTTGCTATTCAGCCAAGTGTTTTATCTCCACTATCCGAATAGCAAACAGCATAGAGCCTGATCAGATGGTACATTCTGTGATATCTGGTCAGGATCTATGTTTGCTATTCAGCCAAGTGTTTTATCTCCACTATCCGAATAGCAAACAGCATAGAGCCTGATCAGATGGTACATTCTGTGATATCTGGTCAGGATCTATGTTTGCTATTCAGCCAAGTGTTTTATCTCCACTATCCGAATAGCAAACAGCATAGAGCCTGATCAGATGGTACATTCTGATATCTGGTCAGGATCTGTGTTTGCTATTCAGCCAAGTGTTTTATCTAATCGATAGCACAGCATAGAGCCTGATCAGATGGTACATTCTGTGATATCTGGTCAGGATCTGTGTTTGCTATTCAGCCAAGTGTTTTATCTCCACTATCCGAATAGCAAACAGCATAGAGCCTGATCAGATGGTACATTCTGTGATATCTGGTCAGGATCTGTGTTTGCTATTCAGCCAAGTGTTTTATCTCCACTATCCGAATAGCAAACAGCATAGAGCCTGATCAGATGGTACATTCTGTGATATCTGGTCAGGATCTGTGTTTGCTATTCAGCCAAGTGTTTTATCTCCACTATCCGAATAGCAACAGCATAGAGCCTGATCAGATGGTACATTCTGTGATATCTGGTCAGGATCTATGTTGCTACAGCCAAGTGTCTCATCCGATGACAGCATAGAGCCTGATCAGATGGTACACATATCTGTCAGATTGCATTCAGCAGGTATCGATCTGATCAGATGGTACTGAACTGTCAGATGGCACAGCAGGTATCTCACTTCCTATCCGAATAGCAAACAGCATAGAGCCTGATCAGATGGTACATTCTGTGATATCTGGTCAGGATCTGTGTTTGCTATTCAGCCAAGTGTTTTATCTCCACTATCCGAATAGCAAACAGCATAGAGCCTGATCAGATGGTACATTCTGTGATATCTGGTCAGGATCTGTGTTTGCTATTCAGCCAAGTGTTTTATCTCCACTATCCGAATAGCAAACAGCATAGAGCCTGATCAGATGGTACATTCTGTGATATCTGGTCAGGATCTGTGTTTGCTATTCAGCCAAGTGTTTTATCTCCACTATCCGAATAGCAAACAGCATAGAGCCTGATCAGATGGTACATTCTGTGATATCTGGTCAGGATCTGTGTTTGCTATTCAGCCAAGTGTTTTATCTCCACTATCCGAATAGCAAACAGCATAGAGCCTGATCAGATGGTACATTCTGTGATATCTGGTCAGGATCTGTGTTTGCTATTCAGCCAAGTGTTTTATCTCCACTATCCGAATAGCAAACAGCATAGAGCCTGATCAGATGGTACATTCTGTGATATCTGGTCAGGATCTGTGTTTGCTATTCAGCCAAGTGTTTTATCTCCACTATCCGAATAGCAAACAGCATAGAGCCTGATCAGATGGTACATTCTGTGATATCTGGTCAGGATCTGTGTTTGCTATTCAGCCAAGTGTTTTATCTCCACTATCCGAATAGCAAACAGCATAGAGCCTGATCAGATGGTACATTCTGTGATATCTGGTCAGGATCTGTGTTTGCTATTCAGCCAAGTGTTTATCTCCACTATCCGAATAGCAAACAGCATAGAGCCTGATCAGATGGTACATTCTGTGATATCTGGTCAGGATCTGTGTTTGCTATTCAGCCAAGTGTTTTATCTCCACTATCCGAATAGCAAACAGCATAGAGCCTGATCAGATGGTACATTCTGTGATATCTGGTCAGGATCTGTGTTTGCTATTCAGCCAAGTGTTTTATCTCCACTATCCGAATAGCAAACAGCATAGAGCCTGATCAGATGGTACATTCTGTGATATCTGGTCAGGATCTGTGTTTGCTATTCAGCCAAGTGTTTTATCTCCACTATCCGAATAGCAAACAGCATAGAGCCTGATCAGATGGTACATTCTGTGATATCTGGTCAGGATCTGTGTTTGCTATTCAGCCAAGTGTTTTATCTCCACTATCCGAATAGCAAACAGCATAGAGCCTGATCAGATGGTACATTCTGTGATATCTGGTCAGGATCTATGTTTGCTATTCAGCCAAGTGTTTTATCTCCACTATCCGAATAGCAAACAGCATAGAGCCTGATCAGATGGTACATTCTGTGATATCTGGTCAGGATCTGTGTTTGCTATTCAGCCAAGTGTTTTATCTCCACTACCCAGTCCGCCTCCGTGGTCGAGTGGTTAAGGTCGCTGACTTGTATACCACTGTAACCTATCATCACTGATGGTCACGGGTTCGAGCCCCGCTCAGGTCGTGTTTCATTTATATGAAAAAGTTGGCAGTTTCTTACGGAGGTTGGTGCACCCAAGTACTGGTTAACTGGTTAACCGCTGGAGCCTGCCCAGGAAAGGTGTTGTTAAGTAAACTGCCCACCGGCGATATAGCCCGAAATGGTGCTGATGCAGGCGTAAAACCCGAAATATAACATATAATATAACATATATCACCACTATCCGAATAGCAAACAGCATAGCTAGAGCCTGTTCAGATGGCACATTCTGTGATGTCTGGTCAGGATCTATGTTTGCTATTCAGCCAAGTGTTTTATCTCCACTATCCGAATAGCAAACAGCATGGCTAGAGCCTGTTCAGATGGCACATTCTGTGATGTCTGGTCAGGATCTATGTTTACTATTCAGCCAAGTGTTTTATCTCCACTATCCGAATAGCAAACAGCATAGAGCCTGATCAAATGGTACATTCTGTGACATCTGATCTGGCTCTATGCTGTTTGCAAAAAAACGAATAAACTCATTTCCAGCACAGTAAGGGTTAACCCTTTCAACACCACAGACCTCTAAATTGGCTTACAAAAAAGTGTAGATCCAGATGAGCCGGCTCGTGACGAGCCATCTCATCAGGATCTGCACCTTTTTCAAGTAATATAACTATTTTTAGAATTTTTTTTACCCATTTTGATAAATGAACTGATCCAAATGTAATTTTCTTATTAATTTATTGGTCTAAAAATATGATGCACCAGTCCATGTCAGTTACTTGGTGTTGAATGGGTTAAGCCAGCTTTCAATATTGAAATTGCACTTCTTGTTGGATTGTTGACCTTTCTCCAGGAATGTTTCACTGTTCTAATATAATATAGATCAATTGGATCTGAGAACCGGGATTACACACAGAACATTCAATATAACCTTCCTTATTGTTCATTGTCAAATCACAAGAATTTAGGTTCACTGGCTGACAATAGATAAATACAAAAAGATATTTTCTGAGTTTGTGACACAAGAATACTGTGTGCATATAAATACAGACTCAGCCGTAAATCAACATCAGGGTTCATTCTAGGTCAGAATTTTTGGGAGAAGTGAGAAAGCTAGTGATCACTTGTTTAAATGGTGTTCTTTAATATACTTCTGCAAAATAGGGTTAAAATGCACAGTACAACCATTAAATACAACATTTGAATAGACTGAGTGCTTTATAATGGGCCAGTGTATCTTACTAGACAAAACTTTGTTTGAAAATCGTAAAAACCAAAAAATGTGTTGTTTTTTTAGGGAGAAGTGGGGCCCCCAGAGGGCGAAGTCAGGGTCCCTACGGCGACAATTTCGCCCACATCGCCCTCTAGAATGATCCCTACAACATTATTGACTTTTGACCCGTAACCTGCCAATCACGACTAAAGTCATTTTTGCAAATGGTATAGAGCCAGATCAGATGCCACAGAATGTACCATCTGATCAGGCTCTATGCTGTTTGCTATTCGGATAGTGAAGCTAAAGCACTTGTTTGAATAGCAAACAACATAGATCCCGTGGCTGATCTGGATCTATGTTGTTTGCACATTCCGTCCAAGTTATTCAGCAGATTAAGGGTTAAATAGTGCTCTAAAATGGTGTATTGACTTATTGCTGAGTCACACACACAAATTTAAAATAAGAAATTATTCTTTTATAAATTTATTTTTATTTTTGAAAACTTCAGTCCTACAATGTATGTAGTGAACCTATTTGATTCTGGATACCGTTCAAACGGTATTTGCAAAGAACAGGGAGCCAGATCAGCCGCCATGGAAAGTTCCGTCTGATCAGGCACTATGTTGTTTGCTATTCAGATGATCTTGCTAAGACACTTGGCTATGTAGCAAACAACATAGATCCTGATCAGCACGCAGCGTCAAGCTGTGGCTGATCTGGATCTATGTTGTTTGCAAAAGCCTTTAAATGTATCCAGAATGAAATGGGTTAATGTATATTATTTCACCCAAATGATCGTAACTGCTAGGGAAAGGAATCTATTTATGATTCAGTGTGAGCAATATAGATTTTCTAGCCCCATAATACCACCTCGGCTTATGATTGAGGCAGGCCTATAGCCAAGTATAATATAGTTCATATTGAAGAGTGTCGCAAAGTTTAAGTGCTACATTAATTCTTCAATGGGCAACAGCTCCCTCTCCCAAATTGTTCTCTAGTTCCAGTCAGGATGAGCATTGGAAAGCCATTATGGCTTTTCTCTTGCACCAACCTGATAATTGCATCGTCATTCCCCCCCCCCCCCCCGACATACTTTAACTTTTTTATATTTGAATACAAACACACTTTCTGGAGTGAATAAAGAGAGAATGAGAGCAGAGAGAGAGCAAAATGGGGGAAAAAACTGAGTCATTGTCAGGGAATGAGTCAAGATTGTTCTCGGAATATATAGTCATGCTCATGACTTAAACATTGCCTGGGAGACACGTTTAGTGTGCTTTACCAATCATGAACGAGCCAATATTGACTCGATTTGACTCACTGGAACACCGGAGAGTAGTAAAACGGTGAAAACCCAGATCCTGCTTCACAATTAAACAAATAAAAATTGATTTGTTTATTGGGGCAATCGATAAAAATTGGATCAACATTAATTATTTATCCCGGAAAATTAGATTTCAGTTGTCTTAATTATTAAGTGGCTTTTGCATCTTATGATGTGTCATTTTCAGCAGCGGTAATGTTTACTATGAAGGACACCACTATCTGTTTTGATTCTCTTGAAATTAATGATTAAAATTATTCTATACAGTCAAACCTGTCTTAAGCAGCCAGCCAAGGGAATCTCAGAAAGTGGCTGCTTAGCACAGGTGGCCTGCTTAATAGAGGTCAAATGTATAATAAAACAGCATATTTGGAATCTGGAAACTGGCTGCTTAATACAGGTTGGTTGCTTAATAGAGGTGACCACTAACACAGGGTTGACTGTAATTCAATAAATTGAAAAATTAGATTTATATTGTATATGTTTGTGTTAATATGTTTTATGAGCAAAACGGTTATCGAGACACAATTTATTCTTAAAACTGATAATATCTGTTATGATCTCTCAATGCCCGCAAATTGTTGATACACCTCGAGATTTACCATAAGAAATGCATTATTTGTGCTGTGAACATAATATGTCAAAAATCAGGCTACCACTCAAACCATTCTACCTCTTAGTTTATACAAATTTATTTTAGTTCGATTGCGAAACAAGTTATTTCAACTTATATAAATCACTCTCGAGACCTCATTCCTGATGGAATCCATCGCCATGAGGGAGAGAGAAGAGGCAACGTGTAATTTAAATGCCTTGCCTAAGGGCACAATCGTAACGGCTCCAGTGGGGCTCGAACTCCGGACCTTTCGCACCTGAAGCGAACGCGCATCCACTGTGCTATCACGACTTCCACGTTCTACCTCTAAAACCATTCTACCTCTAAAACAGATTATAATCTGTATAGAGGAGGAGGGGTTGCATATTGTAATCTCTATTGAGGAGGGTTAGATTGTAATAGGTAAATGGCTGACAGTATAAATCTGGTAGATACAATAACATCGTTCTCTAGCGGGGAAAGGATTAATTATTGGATATGGTATTGTTACCTCTACATTATTCTATAATACTGTCAAACCCTGTGTTAGTGGTCACCTCCATTAAGTACAGTCAACCCTGCGTTAGTGGTCACCTCCATTAAGTACAGTCAACCTGTATCTACTGTCAAACCCTGTGTTAGTGGTCACCTCCATTAAGTACAGTCAAACCCTGTGTTAGTGGTCACCTCCATTAAGTACAGTCAACCCTGCATTAGTGGTCACCTCCATTAAGTACAGTCAACCTGTATCTGCTGTCAAACCCTGTGTTAGTGGTCACCTCCATTAAGTACAGTCAAACCTGTGCTAGTGGTCACCTCCATTAAGTACAGTCAAACCTGTATCTACTGTCAACCCTGTGCTAGTGGTCACCTCCATTAAGCAGCCAACCTGTATCTACTGTCAAACCTGTGTTAGTGGTCACCTCCATTAAGCAGCCAACCTGTATCTACTGTCAAACCTGTGCTAGTGGTCACCTCCATTAAGCAGCCAATGTGTATTAAGCAGCCAGTTTCCAGATTCCAAATGTGTTGTTTTATTATACATTTGACCTCTATTAAGTAGCCACCTGTGCTAAGCAACCACTTTCTGTGGTTCCCTGGGCTGACTGATTAGACAGGTTTGACTGCACTATTAATCAGATTTTAAGTAGAATTTTGAAGATCTGTCCACAACTGAACATTTTTTTGTTGGAAAAAAACATTTGTAAATTGCCTCCCTTTGTAGATGTTTATATAAGTTTGTGTATTGTGTTTATTAAAGTTAGTGCTAAGATGAATTTGCATATCAATTATATTTATTTATTTATTTATGGTACTTTGAGACTGCTAGACGATTTATTGATATGTCCAAGTTTATGATTTGTTTGCGAAAAGTAATAATTTCATAGCTAACAAATAAATTACCAATTTTATTTGCAAAACATGTAGTTCCCTTCAAGTTTGTAACTTTTTTGTGAAGAGTGTGAAGTTTGTAACTTCTTCCTGGAGAGTGTGCATACTTAATTGCCTGCTGAGTCACCATGTACAGACAAGAACAATTCTGTTGGGAGCATAGTTGAGCAGGAATCCAGGTTGTTAATTGAGTAGTATATCAATCATTGATTTTACACCTCCCTCATTGCTGCTGTTTATGGCAATGTTTCCATGGAGTGCTTGATTGACAGCTATCCCACCTTGTTCTGACAGAATTCTTCCTGAAACTGTCATGCTGTAATTAAGGGAACCATTAAATGTAATCATGCAAAATGGAGACCCAGAAAGCAGTGACAAATAAGGAGAGCCATCTTCGTTCATGTCATATTCATTTAGATGCTGCCAAAATATCCGTAATGTCTTGATTTCTTGGAGCCTGTTAAACCTTAAAATGATGAATAAATTTGAAGAAGTGCCATCTGATCTGGCTCTGTGTTGATTGCAAAAGTGATTTTTATCTGCTGCTAAAGTGCAAAGGGCTAAAGCACCAATACACGACCTTGGTCGAATGTCTTATCGGAAAGAAGATGATACTAGTTATTTTAACCTTTAGCAGGTTGTAGACGAAATGAACAGATGACAAATGTATAATAATTTTCTTTTCCTACAATTTTCTCGACATTTCAATAAAATCGTACTCATCTTTATCTGCTCATTTTGCCTACAGCATGCTAACGGTTAATATGGTATTTTGGGGGATCAAACAAACCAGCCATGGATTAGGAGTCCAGTGATTTAGCAAGGTTCTGGTTCACTGATCCTCTACTACCCAATATTTGTTCTCAAAGAAGTGATTTTGTAATTAAACCATTTAACACCAAGTAACTGACTGACATGGACTGGTGCATGATATTTTTAAACCAATAAATGAATAAGAAAATTACATTTGGACCAGTTCATTTGATCAAAATGGGTAATTTTGTCTAAAAATAGTAATATTACTGGCAAAAAGTGTAGATCCTGATGAGATGGCTCGTCACAAGCTGGCTCATCTGGATCTACACTTTTTGTAAGACTATTAATTTTAGAGGTCTGTAATGTTGAAAGGGTTAAAGTTCAATAACTATATAATCTAACATTTTAACAACATTTTCTCCTTCAGAGTTAAGTAATATATATTCAAATAGAGCTTTATGCACCTTTTCATCGATTTTTCACTGGATTAAATAAATATATAAGCATGTCACAAATCAACAGACCATGTTTGTATATTTTGTTATTAAAAAAATCTATTTATCACTGTGTGAATTTTGAATTGTCATAATTTATACATGTAGCATAAAATAAACACTATTTCTCGCGTACCCTGAATCATTGTCAAAATCATAAAAATCCATTAACTGTTTGTTACAGCTTCTAGCAAATCTGTGTTCATTTCCACAGCTAGTGGTAATTTCGTTTTTTTGTTGGTACAGTGAAACCACTGTAACTGAATGACCTCCGGACCAGATGTAAAGGTCGGTTTGGGGGGTTTTCGGTTTAGAGGGGTTTTCACAGTAGGGTAGATTTCTCCTAAATTAACAAACAACTCTACAATGCATAGAAGGAGGCTGAGACATGCTTATAGTTTGGCAGTTTGTAAAAAAACTCATTAATTTTAAGTGTACAATAATTATAATGTTCTGAAATTAAAATAGCTGAAAGTTGTATGTTTAAAAATAATAGCCAGTTTCATATTTGATGCTGTTCGGTTTACAGGAGTAAATTACGAGTGTAGGACAATATCCCCCCGGACAATATCCCCCCCGTATATTT
This sequence comes from Archivesica marissinica, assembly GCA_014843695.1. Lineage (NCBI taxonomy): Eukaryota > Metazoa > Mollusca > Bivalvia > Venerida > Vesicomyidae > Archivesica > Archivesica marissinica. Next base: position 37,971,932 of record CM026387.1, read on the forward strand.
TGACCCAGGCGGACAATATCCCCCCCGTCAAAAAAGACAGGGCGGACAATATCCCCCCATCAAAAATACAAGGCGGACAATATCCCCCCGTGGATAATCCTAGGGCGGACAATATCCCCCCTCGTAGAAAATCATAGGACGGAGAAAGAGTAACTAACAAGAATGGGTTAACAACCTTTATTTCCGTATACAAGCACATACCGTATTTAGCTGTGTATAGTGCGCTACCGTGTATAGTGCGCACCCACGATCTGGCACGAAAATCGGCGGAAAAACTGAGTTCCTATGTATACTGCGCACGTGAAAAACGCAATTTTCCAAGTCAAAATTTAACATTTCTCAAAAATCGCTAAAAATTGTGCTCCGTGATTTTTACAACTTATATTAATCACTCGAGATATACCTCATCGCACTCGGGCACACCTGCTCAAATTTCTCGACACGTTCTCAAACATCTCAACACGTTCTCAAACATCTCAACACGTTCTCAAACATCTCAACACGTTCTCAAACATGTCAGCAGATGCTCAAACTTCTCAACACGTGAAGCCTACCTAATTAACTGGGACCCATTGTGAAAGGTTTGTCGAAATTAATTATCGCTACAATCAATTGAAATACTGCAGCCAAAAAAGTTTTTTTTTTATGCAATGCATTGTACATTGTACGGCGAAGTACGCGAAAAGTACGGGAAATATTACATACGATAAAACCACGTGATGTTATCAAATCGCCATTTTTTATGCATTTACCTTTTCAATTAAATTCATCAAAGTTTGCCAAAATAAACGAAATATATGCTAATTTTGTGGTCTTATTCATTTGATTTATTTATATAGACTATCGGCAACTGGTTTTAATAGCTAGTTTATAACGATTGTCGAATGTAACAACTTATAGAATGACTGGGCCGTTCGGGTCGAATTTCAGTTTTTTCACGAAATTTTGGTCCGGAAAAAATGTCCTGATGTCTGTACTGGTGTATAATGCGCAGTAGATAAAATGGATGAGGATTTCAGTAAGAAATGTGCGCACTATACACAGCTAAATACGGTAAGCATGATAAATAATGATGTAGGACAGTGCGATATTTTGTGTGAATTTTGGTGTTTATTATAGTCTTATTCACGAAAGTGCTAATTGAGACTTGTCATTTAGCACATAGTGGTGAAACCTAAGAATTGTTCACAGTCTTATACACTCGCGAATCGCGAACAGGAAACTGGCTGTCGTTTCAGCAATCAAATCTTCAATTAGCCAAACAAACAATTAACATAATCAAAGTCCATTTACCAATCAGTGCAGTTGAAAGAAGCAATCAAACAAATCAAGTGAACACATTATGAGCCCAAAACTAAGGTCAAAGATGGACAAAATATCACAATGTGACACAATATTACTTATACAGAAATAAAATAAAGCTTGTTAATTTGCGTTTATTTATAAGTTTATAAGGGGAGATAATGTCCGGGGGGATATTGTCCGCCCTGTGATTTTCTACGGGGGGGATATTGTCCGCCTTGTCTTTTTGATGGGGGGGATATTGTCCGCCCTGTGATTTTCTATGGGGGGGATATTGTCTGCCCTGTCTTTTTGATGGGGGGGATATTGTCCGCCTGGGTCAAAATATACGGGGGGGATATTGTCCAGGGGGGATATTGTCCGTTCCCCGTAAATTACAGTTGAAAATGCACATATTTGTTGACAAATCTGTTCGTTATACGGAAAAGGGGTGGTTCCGGTTTACAGAGTTTTTTTTAACAATGAACAAAGAATGGAGAAATGTGTTCAGTTTGGAGGGAATTCCTGTTTAAGAGGGGTTGTGGGTCGGAGGTTATATAACCTTTCTCCAATCTCAAACTCAGACTCAAGCTTCTGATTGGTTCTGCTGGATGTAAAACTCAGATTCAACCAATCAACTTCTTTAAGTTAGAGTTTGAGATCTGAGAAAAGTTTTATAACCTCCGGGCCTGGTTTGGAGAGGTTTCACTGTATTATATATAAGCTTCTTGTGGTTTGGAGAGGTTTTACTGTATTATATATAAGCTTCTTGTGGTTTGGAGAGGTTTCACTGTATTATATATAAGCTTCTTGTGGTTTGGAGAGGTTTTACTGTATTATATATAAGCTTCTTGTGGTTTGGAGAGGTTTTACTGTATTATATATAAGCTTCTTGTGGTTTGGAGAGGTTTTACTGTATTATATATAAGCTTCTTGTGGTTTGGAGAGGTTTCACTGTATTATATATAAGCTGCTTGTGGTTTGGAGAGGTTTTACTGTATTATATATAAGCTTCTTGTGGTTTGGAGAGGTTTCACTGTATTATATATAAGCGTGTGGTTTGGAGAGGTTTCACTGTATTATATATAAGCTTGTGGTTTGGAGAGGTTTCACTGTATTATATATAAGCTTCTTGTGGTTTTTAATGCTAATATACATGATATTATCGTGATGAATTATAAATTGTCATGTAAATTAATGTCCGGGGGGGAGGGGAAGACGAAATGGTATCATGCATGCTTATTATTTATTGAAGATTTATGAAGGCCAGCAATGACTTTCAGTTTTGCAGATATATAATATTACATAGTGCATAGTTACAGTGTATCTATGGATGAGTCAAAGGCATATGATTTGTCATATTATCAGTGGAGGTTAACCACTTTATTAATCTTTTTATCTTTTGATATCATGGATTTTGAAATATATGCAAGTTTATTAATCATGTGAGAATACGCAACGCCAGTGCTGCTGCAAAACTGTAATGCCAGTGCTGCTGCAAAACTGTAATGCCAGTGCTGCTGCGAAACTGTAATGCCAGCACTGCTGCAAAATTGTAACACCAGTGCTGCTGCAAAACTGTAATGCCAGTGCTGCTGTGAATCTGTAATGCCAGTGCTGCTGCGAAACTGTAATGTCAGTGCTGCTGCAAAACTGTAATGCCAGTGCTGCTGCGAATCTGTAATGCCAGTGCTGCTGCGAATCTGTAATGCCAGTGCTGCTGCGAAACTGTAATACCAGAGTGCTGCTGCAAAACTGTAATACCAGCAGTGCTGCAAAACTGTAATGCCCGTGCTGCTGTGAAACTGTAATGCCAGTGCTGCTGCAAAACTGTAATGCCAGCGCTGCTGCAAAACTGTAATGCCAGCGCTGCTGCGAAACTAATGCCAGTGCTTCTGCAAAACTGTAATGCCAGCACTGTTGCGAAACTGTAACACTAGTGCTTCTGCGAACCTGTAACACCAGTGCTGCTGCGAAACTAGTGGATGTTACGGTATGTGAGAAACTGTTTAAGTTGGTGCTACGGTATGTAAGAAACTGTTTAAGTTGGTGCTACGGTATATGAGAAACTGTTTAAGTTGGTGCTATGGTATGTGAGAAACTGTTTAAGTTGGTGCTATGGTATGTGAGAAACTGTTTAAGTTGGTGCTACGGTATGTGAAAAACTGTTTAAGTTGGTGCTATGGTATGTGAGAAACTGTTTAAGTTGGTGCTATGTATGTGAGAACTGTTTGTGGTGCTAGGTATGTGAGAAACCTGTTTGTGGCTGCTATGGTATGTGAGCTACTGTTTGTGGCTGCTATGGTATGTGAGATACTGTTTGTGGCTGCTATGGTATTTAAGATACTCTTTGTGGCTGCTATGGTATGTGAGATACTGGTTGTGGCTGCTATGGTATGTGAGATACTGTTTGTGGGTGCTATGGTATGTGAGATACTGTTTGTGGCTGCTATGGTATGTGAGATACTGGTTGTGGCTGCTATGGTATGTGAGATACTGTTTGTGGCTGCTATGGTATGTGAGATACTGTTTGTGGCTGCTAGGGTATGTGAGATACTGTTTGTGGCTGCTATGGTATGTGAGATACTGTTTGTGGCTGCTAGGGTATGTGAGATACTGTTTGTGGCTGCTAGGGTATGTGAGATACTGTTTGTGGCTGCTAGGGTATGTGAGATACTGTTTAAGTGGGTGCTATGGTATGTAAGATACTGTTTAAGTGGGTGCTATGGTATGTAAGATACTGTTTAAGTGGGTGCTATGGTATGTGAGATACTGTTTGTGGCTACTATGGTATGTGAGATACTGTTTGTGGGTGCTATGGTATGTGAGATACTGTTTGTGGCTGCTATGGTATGTGAGATACTGTTTGTGGCTGCTATGGTATGTGAGATACTGTTTATGGCTGCTATGGTATGTGAGATACTGTTTGTGGCTGCTATGGTATGTGAGATACTGTTTGTGGCTGCTAGGGTATGTGAGATACTGTTTGTGGCTGCTATGGTATGTAAGATACTGTTTGTGGCTGCTATGGTATGTGAGATACTGTTTGTGGCTGCTATGGTATGTAAGATACTGTTTAAGTGGGTGCTATGGTATGTGAGATACTGTTTGTGGCTGCTATGGTATGTAAGATACTGTTTGTGGCTGCTATGGTATGTAAGATACTGTTTGTGGCTGATATGGTATGTGTGATACTGTTTGTGGCTGCTATGGTATGTGAGATACTGTTTGTGGCTGCTAGGGTATGTGAGATACTGTTTGTGGCTGCTATGGTATGTGAGATACTGTTTGTGGCTGCTATGGTATGTGAGATACTGTTTGTGGCTGCTATGGTATGTGAGATACTGTTTGTGGCTGCTATGGTATGTGAGATACTGTTTGTGGCTGCTATGGTATGTGAGATACTGTTTGTGGCTGCTAGGGTATGTGAGATACTGTTTGTGGCTGCTAGGGTATGTAAGATACTGTTTGTGGCTGCTATGGTATGTAAGATACTGTTTGTGGCTGCTATGGTATGTAAGATACTGTTTGTGGCTGCTATGGTATGTAAGATACTGTTTGTGGCTGCTATGGTATGTGAGATACTGTTTGTGGCTGCTATGGTATGTGAGATACTGTTTGTGGCTGCTATGGTATGTGAGATACTGTTTGTGGCTGCTATGGTATGTGAGATACTGTTTGTGGCTGCTATGGTATGTGCGATACTGTTTGTGGCTGCTATGGTATGTGAGATACTGTTTGTGGCTGCTATGGTATGTGAGATACTGTTTATGTTGGTGCTACGGTATGTGAGATACTGTTTATGTTGGTGCTACGGTATGTGAGATACTGTTTATGTTGGTGCTACGGTATGTGAGATACTGTTTGTGTTGGTGCTACGGTATGTGAGATACTGTTTATGTTGGTGCTATGGTATGTGAGATACTGTTTGTGGCTGCTATGGTATGTGAGATACTGTTTAAGTGGGTGCTATGGCCTGTGACAAAGTTGCTGTATGCATGTATGTTGATTCTCTGTGATTTGCAGCAGAGTGTCATCTTATTTTTCAATTGTGTATTAAATAAAGCCCAGCATTGCTATTGATAGTAATCTGTATGTCCCTGCCAGTGTTATAAAATATGATGTGGCTGCATGATTTATTTATTGGCCATCATTGTTTATATAAAACTGGAGCACGATTGGACCAATCGGGAGAAACAACGAGCCAGCGGTATGAGTCAGGGCTGTGTCTCGATCAATTTCCATGACATCATAACAAGCTTTTCCTGACTAGCTTGTTATTGGGTAGATATTGGCAACTTTTGACGACTCACTCATTGTATGCTTATATTAAGTATATAGATATAGTGTATAAAAATTCTAAGAATTATTTAATTATATTTACAATGAGAAATAGAATTTTTATACCATTTTTTGAATATGGATCTAAAACATAATTGTTCATATTTGTATGTAGGTAACTTTGTGCATTTATATATATTCAAATCGACAAAATCGGAATAATTGGATTTTGGAAGTGTTGAGTTGGACTAGGGGGGTGTGTAAACATTAATTAGCTAATGTTTGATTCTACGTGTATATATAACATTATGGTGATAAATTATATTTTTTATGGTTAGTTTAAACATATTTTATTCGGATCAAATACATATATACATATATAAACACAATTTTTATACATTCGAACCGATATGGGTCGAGAAACAAGCTTAAAGCTTATATGAATCTCTTCCCATCTTTACCTCTTTATGGTTAATCAATAATTTACTTACTTTTAGAAAGCTAATAATCAAATGTTTTATATAATATTCTTTTCAAAGTTATATAATGGAAGATGGAAGTTTTAAATTTCTTGGAATTCTGATTAAGATTTCCAATTACACATTTTACAGTCGGCTGTAAACATATTTGTCCATATATTTATACAGCTTTAACCCACTCATGTAACATGTGTTTTTGTCTGTATAAATTATGATAATTGCCTACGTAATAAAACAGTATTGAGTGTAGTGTACGTCACATACGTGGAACAAGTTTAATTAATATATCGGCATTTGTAATGATCAGGTGTACATCATTCTGAAAACAAAACATTAATATTATTTAATATATGTTTATACCGTGAATAATTTGTGTATGCACATTTTATTGAAAAATTGTACTGTCATGACATCATGCCTTTATACTTTGGTGACGTCATACCACTGTACTGTATATTATGAATATTGGACTGCCTTCAAACGTATTATATTAAATCCTAGGCGTAAATATATGAAACTAACAATTTTAATTTGTAAAATCTTGTTAATATATATGTGTGTGTTTTAAGTAAGATATAAGCCTCAAATGGATCATTTTCAGCTTCATCATAATTATAATCTTAGTTTAACATGGGTAGTCTGTTTTTCAAAAATCTAAAAGTTGCCATTTTATATATCCAGTTTTGTCAGAATAAGAAATTGTAATAGCAGAGAAATGAATGTGCTCAGATCACTATTAGAATTATATCATTATTGCAGCTGATATATGGACACTTGTTTGTCTGATTGTAACAGGAACATTATAAATTTGAATTTTTAATTTTAAAACAAAATGTTACTATAAAACATTAATTCTAAAAACATGATATAAAATAAAATGTGAGTAATAAAGTATTTATTAAATGTAATTAACCCTTTGCCTGATTGAGTAAATAAAATCACATTTGCAAACAACATAGATCCAGATCAGCCACTGCGTTAGCAGCTTAACGCCATGGCTGATCACGATCTATGTTGTTTGCTATATGTTGATCCAAGTGTTTTAGCGGCACTATCCGAATAGCAAACGGCATAGAACCTGATGAGACGGCACATTTTGCCCCGTCTGATCTGGCTCTATACTGTTTGTAAAAGTGATTTTTATCTGCCGCTAGCATGCAAAGGGTAAAACATAGTTGGTTGGCATGTTACTCGTGTACAGGATGATATCTGAACAGACTGGTATACCGGTAGGTAAATCACATGTCTTTCATCAATCTTCATAAATTATATAATACTAAATTTAGATGAGGCATAAAATTGATAAAAATATACATTCGTACACATTGATTGATTTAATTGATTAAAGATTGAAAACAATTCAGACTCAAAATCTTGACTGTTTCGTGATCAGGTGTGCTGATCAAAATTTGTGGGTTTATGTAAAAGTGTAGTATTGATAAACTATCGTAGTTCAAGTATATCAATAGTGTGTCGTGATGACTATTAACATTTGTAGTTTTATACGTGTACAATTTATTCTGGCCTTTTGACTAATCCAGCTGCCTTTGACATGAATCATAAATAGTGTGGTATCATAACGCAGTATGAACACATAGAGGAAATAATGAAACGAACATAGAGGAAATAATGAAATGTTGTTTTAGTCAGTTAGTGTACTCGTCATATATTCATCATATATTTGTTTTCTCTTCTTTCTATCCAGGAACAATAATTTTAAAAATTTACAAATTTAGAGAAAATTTAAAATTTAATTTTTAATTTTTAGTTTAAGATCCTGGTGAATGCGTAAGCAAATGTACATGACACAGTGGATATTAAGCGAGCAATGGCTATTTTTAGGGAATTTTAATTGAATGATTGTGACGAGAACTGATACTTTGATGGATTATTGTAGATAATGAAGAATGACTGAGAACTAACAATTATGGAAATGATTGTGAAAGTAATTAAGATATAGTCTTAGCTATTTGTGCATTTTGATTTTATTCATTTGCCGTAAGGGGAAATAGGGGCCACCGAGGGGGAATACAACTTTGGATGTTTGTGATCTGGTACAGAACATGGCCGTATGTGAAGAAGGTAACAAAATATTTTTGTCATACAATTTAATTTTGTACATTATGTATGCATGCCGGTAGTATATTAATTAATATTTTGAAATGATGAATGACTGTGTGTCAGCTCTGAGGAGTGTATATTGTAGATATAATCATAATGTTGTACAGGATGGTACACAGAACTCTGCGGAGTGTACATTGTAGATATAATCATAAAGTTGTACAGGATGGTACACAGAACTCTGCGGAGTGTACATTGTAGATATAATCATAAAGTTGTACAGAATGGTACACAGAACTCTGCCTATCGTTCAAACTTTATTTATGTTATAATGATTGCGAAATAAATTTTAGCAGCTTACCGTATATACTCGGCCACAAGTCGATCTCGGGTCATAGGTCAATCTCAGCCATAAGTTGATCTCGGGTCATGGCCATATGTCCATCTTGCCATAAGTCAATCTCGGCCACAAGTCGATCTCGGACCATAGGTCCATCTCGGCCATAAGTTGATCTCGGTCATGGCCATATATCAATCTCGGTCATATGTTGATCTCGCGATCTCGGCCATAAATCAATCTTGGCCATAAGTCAAGGGTCAAGTTTTGGCTTTAAAAAACTAATTTATGCTGGATGCTTCCATAAGTCGAGGGTACTTGTGGTAGAGGGTACTTGTGGTACAGTGGACAATGGGTTTTTTTATTCTTGAAAGAAACTGGGCTCAATTTGAGATATCTGGTTGACTTTATTCCATTACAAACCATAAAAATATGTACTGATTTATGAAGTTTGTGCATCACCTATTTCTATGGTCTATTATGTAAATATATGTTAAATTAATATTTTAATAAACATGAGACGGTCGATTTATGGTCGGGTATATATGGTATGCAAGCATATAATTATGTTGTCCTTGGTGTGAGAGGAAACCGGGCCTGGAGTGTATAAAAACATTTCGGAGATCTCAAGTTCGAGCTCCAGTAATTTGATTGGTCGATTCTTAGATTAATACTCTAATCAAAGCTTGATACTGAGCTGGAGTTTGGAGAATGTTTTTATAACATATGGAGAGGGAAGAGTATGCTCACCTGTGCGATATAGCCACCACCGTAACATCTCGCATACTTCCCCGATGTCGATGAAACAATTATTTGATCTATTTATAGACTTTATTTTACCCAGCATGCAAAGAGTTAATAAAGAGGAGAAAGGCGAACACATCTTTTTCATATATCAATTATGCATGATGATATATAAATTATGTAAACCAACAACCACTTATAATATACAAATGATTTTACGCTTGTGTTAGTATAGTATCCCCAGTGACCCTAATGTCGGTGAATACTAATGAGCGGTGATATCAGAATAAATCCAAATGAACTGCACATGCTCATTTTGTGTTTACTATTTCGGATTTCCGCAACTGTCCATAGCAAAAACAAGCGAAAATGTCATTTCTACGGGTAAATTGAAACTTATTTGTCCATTACACTCAAGTTTTCGTTTATGTTGTCAATATTTAGGTGAATTGTGATGAATTTGTTATCTGCATTTGACATTTATATGGTTCCCGCTACCCATGTGACGTCACATGATTGCCATATATGGCATGTATTGCTACTGGTATAAACTTATGAGGCGAAATTTATATCGTCGCCGGTCATTGGTATCCCCGCGTAAATAGGCCAGTGTTGTTGCTTGCATGATCTATTTCTTGCTAACTGATATTGCATACAGTAACATAAATAGAGAATATTAGGTTACTGTCTTATAAATTTTAATTTATTAGGCGAGTCGGAGAAAAAATACAAGGCGAGGCTCTGCCGATCCTTGTATTTTTTCGGAGACGAGCCTAATAAATTAAAATTTATAAGACAGTAACCTAATATTCTATTTATCCTACATTCTGAGTGTGCACCCGACACAAAAACAAACAAACTAGCCATGACAGCTTACAAACTCGCTACGCACTTGGTAATATGTTGCGCATTGATATTTCTATTTATATCCACGGTTAGCCCTATGACGTCACGAAAGCTTTATTAGGCACTGACTAATAAAGCAAAATTTATTAGGCAGGCCGTTTTTGTACGTTATTTCGCATGAAGGTAGGATAAATATCATTATTTGTACAGCCTCTTTTTAAAACACAAATACACAGGTCATTGTGATTCATTTTGCGTTTATGCGTAGTACCGTGGTTTATTAGAATGCGCCGTACGGCCCAGTACTTCCGGCTTCAGCATTCGAGGTTTCTGTTGGGGTTACCTCACCCTTAGGCTAGGACTTTTAAGGCGGCCCATACATTCGCCTGATGCACCCGTTGTAGGACACGTGGAGTATTTAATAGGAGTAGCTTTGCCATGTGCTATCCTGCCCCGTCCTGGTAGGTACACCGCCATATGGTCCGGGACTGCTTATTTAATTCACAACAAACCCCCATATCTGAGGGCCGTTCCCCTATCCCTTTGACTTTATATTTTGCCATATTTGTCTCCCTTTGACTTTATATTTTGTCATATTTGTCTCCCTTTGACTTTATATTTTGTCATATTTGTCTCCCTTTGACTATATTTTGTCATATTTGTTTTCCTTTGAATTTATATGTTGCCATATTTATCTAACTTTGACTCAGTATGTTGCCATATTTATCTACCTTTGACTCAGTATGTTGCCATATTTATCTACCTTTAAATCTGTATGTTGCCATATGTATCTACCTTTGAATCTGTATGTTGCCATATTTATCTACCTTTGACTCAGTATGTTGCCATATTTATCTACCTTTGACTTTATATTTTGCCATATTTGTCTCCCTTTGACTTTATATTTTGTCATATTTGTCTCCCTTTGACTATATTTTGTCATATTTGTTTTCCTTTGAATTTATATGTTGCCATATTTATCTAACTTTGACTCAGTATGTTGCCATATTTATCTACCTTTGACTCAGTATGTTGCCATATTTATCTACCTTTGAATCTGTATGTTGCCATATTTATCTACCTTTGACTCAGTATGTTGCCATATTTATCTACCTTTGACTCAGTATGTTGCCATATTTATCTACCTTTGACTACATGTATGTTGCCATATTTATCTACCTTTGACTCAGTATGTTGCCATATTTATCTACCTTTGAATCTGTATGTTGCCATATTTATCTACCTTTGACTCAGTATGTTGCCATATTTATCTACCTTTGACTCGGTATGTTGCCATATTTATCTACCTTTGAATCTGTATGTTGCCATATTTATCTACCTTTGAATCTGTATGTTGCCATATTTATCTACCTTTGACTATATGTATGTTGCCATATTTATCTACCTTTGACACCAAAAGTTCAAGCCTGCCAGATGTTACAAGCATGATCATAAAGGGCAAATGTGTCATGAGTTGTTGTAGGAGCTTAATTTAACCAGTTAACCTTTTCAACCCCACAGGCCCCTAAATAGGCTTATGAAAAGTGTAGATCCAGATGAGCCGGCTCGTAACGAGCCGTCTCATCAGGATCTGCACTTTTTTGCCAGTAATAATTATTACTATTTTTAGATAAAATTACCCATTTTGATAAATGAACTGGTCCAAATGTAATTTTCTTATTAATTTATTGGTCTAAAAATAGCATGCACCAGTCCATGTCAGTTACTTGGGGTTGAATGGGTTAATGAACATGAGAAATTACAATTGTTTCTTGTCACAACTGGTACCCCAGACAGTATTGGGAATAGTGTAACAGCTAAGTGTTGGATACTGATTATCTTGGAGGTAAATTGTGTAGTAGATCATATGCTGCCATTTTAATTAACATTAGGTGAGGTAAAACATGTTATGTATGTTTGCTTCCCAACATTAGGCTAGGCAAAAGTAATTATGTAATAATATTTCCAAGCAATAGGTATTTAGAGTAAATCAAATTGATTATGTATTTTTTGTTTTCCAACGATATTAGTAATTATTCAATGTAACTTAGTCCCATTCTACACTTCAAATTATGTATTATAATAGATAAAAATTATTTAAAAAAATAAAATTATTAAATATAATTTTAGTAAAAAAAACGTTTTAATTAAATATTATTTATGGATGTATTGTTTTTGGTTGGTAACATGCATGGCGCATGGAAGCCTGGAAGCCTGTACGGGTCTGTGTGAGTGCACACCAAATTGGCAGACTGAGCGCATACCTTTCCAATTGATGCCCAGCTAGAGTACTAGGATGGAGATGTTTTCAATGCCTGTGATTAATTGTTCACCATTGCAAAGTTGAAAAGAAAGACACTTAAAGTGTAGGACTTTGTGTATAGTCCAATGTATAAGTAAATAGAGTTTGTCAAGTTAGTTCTTCTGTCTTCTGTCATAAACAGCCTATGCTGGAGGGGTTGTTGTGATGTATATCTGATCTTAGATCAGCCAAACTGCTATTTCTGGAGCCCACAATTTAGCATTAATATGTCCAGAATTACCAGTATCCAAAAACTTGTAAATTTGCGATTATACTCCGGAAGGAAGGTGTCGAATTAATGTAAACCCGACCAGTTGTTCATGATTATGAAAAATGCTAAAAGGAAATGGTTTTTACAAATACTTTTAGCCATTTGCACAACACTCAAAGTGACGGTTTCACCATTATATACGCGTACTGCCACCTATTACTGCGATGGTTTGCTAATAATGGCCATGGTGGCCACTTGGGAAGGGAACTGGTTTAACGAATGACTGTGATGGTGGCTACTTGGGGAGGGAACCGGTTTAATGAATGACTGTGATGGTGGCTACTTGGGGAGGGAACCGGTTTAATGAATGACTGTGATGGTGGCTACATGGGGAGGGAACCGGTTTAAAGAATGACTGCGATGGTGGCTACTTGGGGAGGGAACCGGTTTAACGAATGACTGCGATGGTGGCTACTTGGGGAGGGAACCGGTTTAATGAATGACTGTGATGGTGGCTACTTGGGGAGGGAACCGGTTTAACGAATGACTGTGATGGTGGCTACTTGGGGAGGGAACCGGTTTAACGAATGACTGTGATGGTGGCTACTTGGGGAGGGAACCGGTTTACAAATGACTGCGATGGTGGCTACTTGGGGAGGAACCGGTTTAATGAATGACTGTGATGGTGGCTACTTGGGAGGGAACCGGTTTAAAGAATGACTGTGATGGTGGCTACTTGGGGAGGGAACTGGTTTAAAGAATGACTGTGATGGTGGCTACTTGGGGAGGGAACCAGTTTAAAGAATGACTGTGATGGTGGCTACTTGGGGAGGGAACCGGTTTAATGAATGACTGTGATGGTGGCTACTTGGGGAGGGAACCGGTTTAAAGAATGACTGTGATGGTGGCTACTTGGGGAGGGAACCGGTTTAATGAATAACTGTGATGGTGGCTACTTGGGGAGGGAACCGGTTTAACGAATGATCTGAAGTTTCTGCTCGGACTTCAGCACGAAATTAGTTTATACAAATTTATTTTAGCTCAATTGCGGAACAAGTTCTTACAACTTATATTAATCACTCTCGAGACCTCATTCCTGATAGAATCCATCGCCATGAGGGAGAGAGAAGAGGCAGCGTGGAATTTGGCCTACGGGCACAATCGTAATGGCTCCAGAACTCTGTAAACTCCGAAGCTTTCGCACCTGAAGCTCAATCTCCACTTCCATGCCCGAAATCGAGCTGATGGATTCCGGTGAGCTATATAGTGAGGAAATATAGAATAATTACTGATTGAATTGATTTGTGACACTAGTACTGACTGCTCCATGGGCAAGAAGAGATGAAAACATACAATTTGATTCACTATATCCTACGCAGTGTGACAGATGGTGTTTGTCCTGTAAGTAGTGTTAGCTAAATGTCAACTAATAAATTTGTACAAATATTGAATATTGCTGGAAAGGTAAACGTATAGTTTGTGAAATAAACCGTCTCCGTGGCCTAGTCGTTAGGCGTCCACCTACGGAGCGGGAGGTCGAAGGTTCGAATCTCATCAGGGGTTCGTTCTGATATTGCCGGTTGGTGAGCCGCCAGCTAGTTAAATAATGGTTACCAATTGCCTATCAGCCTGGCATACAAGCATAGGACTCGGGAAGTACTGATCAGATGTTCATAAAAAGAGGTGTCTCATAAGTCAGAAATGGTTGGCCCTTTAAATAGGGGTGACACTATAATAAAAAACAAACACTTTTTTATTTTACTTTTTTACCGTATATAGTATATCTGTATTGCTTACAGCGACACTACATCGGTGAAAAAGCAAAATTTCTACAGAATGTAGTCATCCTAGAGGGCAACTTGAGGGAAATAGTTGCCCCATAGGGACACTGACTTCTCCCGATACAAAATAGAAAAACAAATTTACAATACAAAATGTTGTCCCGTTAGATACACTGGACCATTGCTTCTATTCCACATGTTGTATATAATGTTGTCCAGTTAGATACACTGGACCATTGCTTCTATTCCACATGTTGTATATAATGTTGTCCAGTTAGATACACTGGACCATTGCTTCTATTCACATGTTGTATTTAATGTTGTCCAGATACACTGGACCATTGCTTCTATTCCACATGTTGTATATAATGTTGTCCAGTTAGATACACTGGACCATTGCTTCTATTCACATGTTGTATATAATGTTGTCCAGTTAGATACACTGGACCATTGCTTCTATTCACATGTTGTATATAATGTTGTCCAGTTAGATACACTGGACCATTGCTTCTATTCCACATGTTGTATATAATGTTGTCCAGTTAGATACACTGGACCATTGCTTCTATTCCACATGTTGTATTTAATGTTGTCCAGTTAGATACACTGGACCATTGCTTCTATTCACATGTTGTATATAATGTTGTCCAGTTAGATACACTGGACCATTGCTTCTATTCACATGTTGTATTTAATGTTGTCCAGTTAGATACACTGGACCATTGCTTCTATTCACATGTTGTATATAATGGTCATACTGTGCATTTTAACCCTATTTTGTTGACATTTATTAAATAACACCTTTTAATAACTTGATCAGGCGCTTTCCCACTTCTCCCAAACATTCTGACCAAGAATGAGACCTGTAATGGTATAATTTGTTGAGTATTTTAACTAATAAACAACGGAAGAAACTAATTTAAATAGAGTCAACATCCATGCGTAATACAATGTGTGTATCATGAATAACAACATCTGTCTGTCTGTCTGTCTGTCTGTCTGTCTGTCTGTCTGTCTGTCTCGGTCGGTCGGTCGTCCCACACTAGGTGTCGGGTATCGACATCGAGTCCTGTTCGTCTGTCCCGGATCGGTCGTCGCTCTCTGTCGTGGCGGTCGGAAGAAAAACGGCCTCTTTCGTATCCGGAAACACGGTCGGCAAAAGAAAGTATATCGGGGAGGATCGGAACTCGGCGCTCGGTCCGTTCGGTCGGATGGATCTTGCTCGGAAAGTCGGGGTCCGAGAACCGTCGATCCTGATCTCGTGTCGGCCCCGTCGGAGAAACAGACGGACAAAGCACTCGGTTCGTCTCGTCGGGTCGATATCTTTTCTGACTCGAACAATACCGTAAATCAAGAGACTATTAAATGTGTCGTCTGCTAGTTATGTATATTGAAGAGGCAATACATTTGACAAGTAATCATGCCAATCAGTCAATTTTCGAACATTTATGCCCCAATTTCCGTTTGAGTCACTGTTGTAAAAACAAATGTAGGGGATTATCGGCGCGCAATGTCCAGTTACGAGTTCTTTATAGTGAAGTCACAGACATATTGTCCCATGTGTGTTAATCTCATAATTGGGCGCTAATTGATTCAAATAGTCGACAATTTGTTCTTATAGTGTCGCATTTTTAGTTTTATTGGGTCACAGCATATGTCCCATTGCACCGGTCGGAAATTCAGCCAACGGATGTCAATTTTATATGTACTTTTTGATTTAAATGAATGTAAATGCATTATTGTTGTAATTTTCTGGATTACATTTTTGCTTAGATAATTATCTCGGGATATCACACCATTGTCACGACGTATCATATATTTTGAATCTAAATACGCAATAGGTTCGTCCTCATAATGTTTCGTACTCGAAAATTGATTCGTCCTCAAAATGTTTCATACTCGTAATAACATAAATAAGATGATGTCAATTCTGACCTTTTGAGTACAGGCAACATAAAAATGCCATTTTTTGTAGCAATCAATAAGGTGTTTGATCTACAGTATCCATACCGGGCAGGTGTCACAATTCGCAGCAATCAACAAGGTGTTTCAACAAGAAAAATACAAGCAAATATTACTATAAAAAGTGTTCTTTATTTTATGATGATATATGTAACATATATACATGTATATGATGTTGATATCAATATAGACACTGTAGTGTCCACCCAAACAAAAGTCTAGTACATGTCTCCGACTCTGGGAAATTGTCCGTTCAGTCACTTTGTATTAAGAGACCGTTTCATTAAGAGACCGCTTTTGTCCATTCCTTGGCGGAAAAACAGCAAGACGTCGCGGTCTTTAATACAAGTTGACTGTAATATATATACACTGCTCAAAACAATTAAAGGAGCATACACATATTTGGAATTAAATGGACCATATGGAATAATAAATAGAAACGGGTATATACAACATGTATTCGCAACATTTACATGACGAAGCAGTAACAGGAAAACATGTAACAACGTAACTGACAGTAGAAACTGGCTTAATCAGAAAGTATCAATTTTCTTAACAATGGCATAATGCATAATGAGGAAAACTGTGTTTAAGACCAGAGAACTGTCTCAAATCTTTTTGCTAAGATGTGAGTATGCCCCCCTCGTCTAAAATTGTAGCCCTCACTAGCAATGGGCGCTAAGGCACACTCCTGAGATTAAGGTGACTATCACAGGGGTGCTAGGGTGGTAGGCAAGTAAAGTGAGGGAGGTGCAGGGGACGCAAGGCGCATTCTGTTGCGCCCCCTCGCGAGAGAGGGGCAAAAGAGGAACGAAATACATCTATAACCAGTGATACCCAACACATGGCTTGCTCATAGGATTTAGGTCATTCTGCGAAACGGCCCCGGCCAATCCATGGTACTTCAACTACCAATCCTGATTAAAAGGGAATTAACGAAGGAGATCCCAATAGGGGGGAAACCTATCCTAAGACAAAGGGCCTCGAGACATGAGCGGCTGTCGGATGTGTGTATAAGGAGGCGCGATCATTGTCTTGCATTAAAATGAAGTCAACACCGATAGCTCCAGCGAATGGCCTTACGATCGGTGCTAGAATGTCATCCCTATACCTTAAAGCAGTTAATGTTCCTCGATCAAACACATAGAGGTCCGTGCGTCCTCGTAAGCAGATCCCACCCCAAACCATTACTGAGCCACCCCCAAAACGATCCCATTCCATAATGTTAAAGTCCGCATATCGTTCACCTGGCCGTCTCCACACTCGAGTACGCCTATCACATGATGATAAATGGAATCTACTCTCGTCAGTGAACAACACAGGCTCCCAATCTCGAAGTCCCCAGTTAAGGTGGTCCTCAGCAAATTCGCG
>CM026387.1:37990587-38082297 GCA_014843695.1 Archivesica marissinica
CAGTGGACTATGTAACCTTACAGTGGACTGTGTAACCCTTACAGTGACTGTGTAACCCTTACAGTGACTGTGTAACCCATACAATGGACGTGTAGCTCTTATAGTGGGCTGTGTAACCCTTACAGTGGACGTCTAACTCTTACAGTGGACTGTGTAACCTTACAGTGGACTGTGTAACCTTACAGTGGACTATGTAACCCTTACATTGGGCTGTGTAACCCTTACAGTAACGTGTAACTCTTACAGTGGACTGTGTAACCCTTACAGTGACTGTAACCCTTACAGTGGACGTGTAACTCTTACAGTGGGTTGTGTAACCCTTACAGTGGACGTGTAACTCTTACAGTGGACTGTGTAACCCATACAGTGACTGTGTATCCCTTACATTGGACTGTGTAACTCTTACAATGGGCTATGTAACCCTTACTATGGACTGTGTAACCATTACAGTGGACGTGTAACTCTTACTGTGGAATGTGTAACCCTTACAGTGGGCTGTGTAACCCTTACAATGGACTGTGTAACCCTTACAGTGGACTGTGTAACCCTTACAGTGACTGTAACCCTTACAATGGACGTTTAGCTCTTACAGTGGGCTGTGTAACCCTTACAATGGACTGTGTAACCCTTACAGTGGACGTGTAACCTTACCGTGCGCTGTGTAACCTTACAGTGGGCTGTGTAACCTTACAGTGGACTATGTAACCTTACAGTGGGCTGTGTAACCCTTACAGTGGACTGTGTAACCTTACAGTGGACTGTGTTACCCTTAGAGTGGGCTATGTAACCTTTACAGTGGGCTATGTAACCCTTACAGTGGACTGTATAACCCTTAAAGTTGGCTGTGTAAGCCTTACAGTGGGTTGTGTAACCCATACAGTGGGTTGTGTAACCTTTACAGTGGGCTGTGTAACCCTCACATGGTGTGTTTGTGGACTATGTAACCCTTACAGTGGACTGTGTAACCCTTAAAGTGGCATGTGTAACCTTACAGTGGGCTGTGTAACCTTACAGTGGGCTATTTAACACTTACAATGGGCTGTGTATCCTTACAGTGGGCTGTGTAACCTTATTGTGGGCTGTGTAACCCTTACAGTGGACTGTGTAACCCTTACAGTGGACTGTAACCCTTACAGTGGACTGTAACCCTTACAGTGGGCTGTGTAACCCTTATAGTGGGCTGTAACCCTTGCATTGGACTGTGTAACCCTTACAGTGGGCTGTGTAACCCTGATAGTGGGCTGTGTAACACTTACAGTGGACTATGTAACCTCACAGTGGACTGTGTAACCCATACAGTGGGCTATGTAACCTTACAGTGGACTGTGTAACCCTTACAGTGGACTATGTAACCCTTACAGTGGGCTGTGTAACCCTTATAGTGGACTGTGTAACCTTACAGTGGACTGTGTAACCCTTACTGTGGACTGTGTAACCTTAGAGTGGACTGTGTAACCTTACAGTGGACTGTAACCCTACAGTGGACTGTGTAACCTTACAGTGGGCTGTGTATCCCTTACAGTGGACTATGTAACCCTTACAGTGGACTGTTTAACCCTTACAGTGGACTGTGTAACCCTTACAGTGGGCTGTGTAACCCTTACAGTGGACTGTGTAACCGTAAATGTGACTGTGTATCCGGTCCATGGTTTATGTCGGTCGTCGGTCGGTCGTCGGTCTTTCGGTCGGTCGTGTCGGTCGTTCGGTCGGTTCGGTCGGTCTCGGTCGGGGTCGGTCGTCGTCGGTCGGTCGGTCGGTCGCGGTCGTATCGTTGGTCGGTCGGTCGTCGGTCGGTCCGCGGTGGTCGGTCGTGTCTTCGGTCGTCGGTCGGTCGGTCGTCGGTCGGTCGGTCCGTCTGTCGGTCGGTCGGTTCGGTTCGGTCGGTCCGGTCGGTCGTCGGTCGTCGGTCGGTCGTCGTCGGTGGTCGGGTCGGTCGGTCGGTCGGTCGGTCGTCGGTCGGTCGGTCGGGTGTCGTCGGTCGGGTCTTCGGTCGGTCGGTCGGTCGGTCGGTCGGGGTCGGTCGTCGGTCGGTCGGTCGGTCGGTCGTCGGTCGGTCGGTCGGTCGGTCGGTCGGTCGGTCGGTCGGTCTGTCTGTCTGTCTGTCTGTCTGTCTGTCTGTCTGTCTGTCTGTCTGTCTGTCTGTCTGTCTGTCTGTCTGTCTGTCTGTCTGTCTGTCTGTCTGTCTGTCTGTCAAAACCAGCCCGGCCCGCCTGCCTGCCTGCACATTGTCATGAAACTTCACAGGAAGTATCATTAGAAGCCTCTAGTCATGCAAATCATCATCACATTCCACGTGATTTTTGTCTTGCCCACATTAGTGGGACGCAAGACTTGGCAGTCACCTTTCCGCAGGCGACAGGCGCAGTCAACAATTACATATTTACATGTAGCTAAATAACCGTCAAATATTATTG
The DNA here is from genome assembly GCA_014843695.1 of Archivesica marissinica. Lineage (NCBI taxonomy): Eukaryota > Metazoa > Mollusca > Bivalvia > Venerida > Vesicomyidae > Archivesica > Archivesica marissinica. The sequence goes on from CM026387.1 coordinate 37,993,002, forward strand.
TTTTGATAACAGGCATACTTTTTCAGGGGGTTGTTCCCTGTCCCCCTAACAAGTACCTCACCCAAGAATGACCTTGAACTTTAATCCTGGCCAAAAATAGTCTGATTTCAGCAATTATTTATGTGTAAATGAAAACACAAATATTAACATTTCTAAGTTATTGCATTGAAACTTTGCATGCACATGCAAGGACTAATTCTCTATACCAACAGTGACCTTTAAATTATTTATGCATAAAAAGTTGAGTTTTCACATACACATCCGGGGATTAATTCTCTCCACCCACAGTAAATCCTCATCCTACCACTAACCTTGAACTTGGAATTGAACTTGGAAATTTGGCAATTCGTCGGAAAACATAAAATACTTTCTTTTATTTTTTTGCTGAACCAGAACTTGTAGTCAATTGCCGTACATGTGCTGATGTACAGTAAAACCATGCATGGAATTCCCTTTCATAAATATTTATGATATTTACAAAGAATTGTATACCTATAATTCGGGCAGCTTGTTAAAATCAGTTTTGTATTTTAAACGCTGTGTTTTCTATGGCTTAGGGCATTCTACAAAACATCCCACTGCATTTGTGTTTTACTGCACCCTGTGTTAGCTGCAGAACGTCCCGCTGCATTTGTGTTTTACTGCACCCTGTGTTAGCTGCAGAACATCCTGCTGCATTTGTGTTTCACTGCACCCTGTTCACTGTTAAAACAAAGAAAACAGCTGGAAATTTTATCAGTTTGTAGCCATGTATTCCACTAAAAATACATTAACTAAATTGACTTTTAAGAGCTGTGCAGTGCTCGTTTGTAGAAAGTAATTTATTCTAGTAGCAATGTTGAACACTGAATACGAATATGAACTTTAAATTACTGTCAAATCTGTAATACTGATCACCTCTGTTAAATAGTGAACCTGTATTACTGATCACCTCTGTTAAATAGTGAACCTATATTACTGATCACCTCTGTTAAATAGTGAACCTGTATTACCGATCACCTCTGTTAAATAGTGAACCTGTATTACTGATCACCTCTGTTAAATAGTGAACCTGTATTACTGATCACCTCTGTTAAATAGTGAACCTGTATTACTGATCACCTCTGTTAAATAGTGAACCTGTATTACTGATCACCTCTGTTAAATAGTGAACCTGTATTACTGATCACCTCTGTTAAATAGTGAACCTGTATTACTGATCACCTCTGTTAAATAGTGAACCTGTATTACTGATCACCTCTGTTAAATAGTGAACCTGTATTACTGATCACCTCTGTTAAATAGTGAACCTGTATTACTGATCACCTCTGTTAAATAGTGAACCTGTATTACTGATCACCTCTGTTAAATAGTGAACCTGTATTACTGATCACCTCTGTTAAATAGTGAACCTGTATTACTGATCACCTCTGTTAAATAGTGAACCTGTATTACTGATCACCTCTGTTAAATAGTGAACCTGTATTACTGATCACCTCTGTTAAATAGTGAACCTGTATTACTGATCACCTCTGTTAAATAGTGAACCTGTATTACTGATCACCTCTGTTAAATAGTGAACCTGTATTACTGATCACCTCTGTTAAATAGTGAACCTGTATTACTGATCACCTCTGTTAAATAGTGAACCTGTATTACTGATCACCTCTGTTAAACAGCCATCTTGTAATACCGGTCACCTCTATTAAACAACCTTCCTGTATTAAGCAGCTGCCTCCAGATTCTTTAACTTATTTAATTTATTTATTCATTTTATTACATATTTTACCTAAATGATCCAGCCACCAGTGTGCTCAGAAGCCATGCACTGTATTGTACTTGAATGGCTGTTTAACACAGGTATGACAGTAATTTGCACACATAATGAGACATTATTGCAAGTTGATTTTAAAATACAGTTTGTTTCAAACCTTTAATACTGTGGCCTATGAAAGAATTATAGTTTATGACAGTATTCAAGCTGGGATTTTTACTGATGAGTCATCGAGAAAATATCAAGCTAATGTTACACCCAAAGGTGATGCATAAAGTTAGAGACAAGTAAACCTCAATGAGAAGGTCTTCTGTTGCCGTTTGTTGTCTTGTCATCCTTGGCAAGATGTCTAGACCATTATATGGTATAGTTGCATGAGGAAGCTATGCTGCTTGCTTGTGGAAGGTGTGTGGTTCTACCTGTTGTAGATTCATGATTGTCCCTGGTATGGTATAGTTGCATGAGGAAGCTATGCTGCTTGCTTGTGGAAGGTGTGTGGTTCTACCTGTTGTAGATTCATGATTGTCGCTGGTATGGTATAGTTGCATGAGGAAGCTATGCTGCTTGTGCTTGCTTGTGGAAGGTGTGTGGTTCTACCTGTTACAGGTTCATGATTGTCCCTGGTATGGTATAGTTGCATGAGGAAGCTATGCTGCTTGCTTGTGGAAGGTGTGTGGTTCTACCTGTTGTAGATTCATGATTGTCGCTGGTATGGTATAGTTGCATGAGGAAGCTATGCTGCTTGCTTGTGGAAGGTGTGTGGTTCTACCTGTTGTAGATTCATGATTGTCGCTGGTATGGTATAGTTGCATGAGGAAGCTATGCTGCTTGTGCTTGCTTGTGGAAGGTGTGTGGTTCTACCTGTTACAGGATCATGATTGCCCCTGGTATGGTATAGTTGCATGAGGAAGCTATGCTGCTTGTGCTTGCTTGTGGAAGGTGTGTGGTTCTACCTGTTACAGGTTCATGATTGTCCCTGGTATGGTATAGTTGCATGAGGAAGCTATGCTGCTTGCTTGTGGAAGGTGTGTGGTTCTACCTGTTACAGGATCATGATTGTCCCTGGTATGGTATAGTTGCATGAGGAAGCTATGCTGCTTGCTTGTGGAAGGTGTGTGGTTCTACCTGTTACAGGTTCATGATTGCCCCTGGTATGGTATAGTTGCATGAGGAAGCTATGCTGCTTGTGCATGTTTGTGGAAGGTGTGTGGTTTTACCTGTTGCAGGTTCATGATTGTCCCTGGTATGGTATAGTTGCATGAGGAAGCTATGCAGCGTGTGCGTGCTTGTGGAAGGTGTGTGGTTCTACCCATTACAGGTTCATGATTGTCCCTGGTATGGTATAGTTGCATGAGGAAGCTATGCTGCTTGCTTGTGGAAGGTGTGTGGTTCTACCTGTTGCAGGATCATGATTGTCCCTGGTATGGTATAGTTGCATGAGGAAGCTATGCTGCTTGCTTGTGGAAGGTGTGTGGTTCTACCCATTACAGGTTCATGATTGTCCCTAGCTCTGTGGTTAAAACTTCATAACCTTGCACAGAGCCCTATGTCTTATAACATCGGAGTCCTATGACTTCATCCACATATCAAGCTTGAAGGTCACTATTTACTTGAAGGTCGCTATTTACTTGAAGGTCGCTATTTAACCTTAGCTGCTCTCTATCCAATATTGCTTGCCTACCAGATTGACTTCCTCTTGTCTGTTCTTTATAAAAACCGTTGATGTAAGTTGTGACATCTTGTGATATTTCCCTCTATTTAAGGTTAGCTCAGTACAGTCATGTATAGCTGCATATGGCTTTACTCGTTTAGTAGTTCCCACGACATGTAATTGCTTACTGATATCAGACAATGGGGCATCTGTTGCCGAGTCGTTATGGTCGCTGAGTTGGTCCTCGTCGTTGTACGTTCGAATCCCACTGCATGGGGGTATCGGAATGATTTCATGTGAGGAAGCTATCCAGGTTGGTCTAATGCACCCGAGTGCCCGTCTTCATCTGTAATACTACTCAGAGGGACACCGCAGTCTTCCTCCGCCAATAATAACCGGAAAAGCACCATGTCATTTAAGCTGTTGGTGCGACCTTAAACCGAAAATAGAACAAGCACAATTTAAAGACAAATGTCATATTTTAGTGAGTGTTTGGCAGCTATTCAAACAGTGTTAGCTTCATATGTCAGGGTCTATTGTTGCTGAGTAATTCGAAAATTATTCCACTCAGTTTCTGGTTAACACAATTATAGTGCCATTAATTTATATGTTCCCCAAAAATAGTTCAGCACAACTGTATTTTTCAACAGACTTACCTTTGTGTCACAAGAACATGGCTAATTTCAATAGGATTGGCAAATTGCAGGGTTTTTTTAATTTCCCACTAAAGGCACCCACTGCCTACTCTGAAGGTAATTTGGTGGCGAATGTGTTTTTACGTTTATTTATCGTCGCTACCGGTTGCCCATATGAGCGATGCCTCCTGAAGAGATTAGTTATTTTAGATTTTGGAGGATAGTGCATGATACAGACAGAGACCCATTCCAGAATCTCCACTGGTTCTTTTACGTGCACAGTGTAAATCACCGACACGAGACCTCGGTTTAACGTCCCATCTGAAAGACTGTTAATTTTATTAGGGTCAGACGGAGGATTGAACATGCGATCCCTGGATTACCAGTCCAGCGTGTTACCACTGGACTACAGATCCGTCTGTATGTGACACCTTATTTATAATATGCTGTTTATTTTTCACATTAAGAATGCCTATTGTTTGTCAGCATTGTTTGGTATATACTTGAGAATGCCTATTGTTTGTCAGCATTGTTTGGTATATAGTTGAGAATGCCTATTGTTTGTCAGCATTGTTTGGTATATACTTGAGAATGCCTATTGTTTGTCAGCATTGTTTGGTATATACTTGAGAATGCCTATTGTTTGTCAGCATTGTTTGGTATATACTTGAGAATGCCTATTGTTTGTCAGCATTGTTTGGTATATACTTGAGAATGCCTATTGTTTGTCAGCATTGTTTGGTATATACTTGCCAGTATTTTCCCGATAGTTTAAGTCAACGCTCCTGCATCCTTAGCAATAAACACATTAATTATCAAATATATACATTTACTGTAAGGTCATGGTAATTTGATTTCTGTATTCTATAAGCTAATGTTAATCATTAATTTATGTACGGTATTTATCGATGTATATCACGCTATCATGTATGACGTGTACTAAACAACTTGGGTGTAAAAAAAAGGTGTTGTATAACTCGCACATGGAAATAGTAATTCCATATGCAACATTGTTCAAGATCCACAAAAATATGACCTAAAAATCGGGAAAAATTGGATAAATACGTTCGTAAAGATGACAATGGACTTTGAAACAATTCCTAATATTCCCAAATACGTCCACAAATTCCCGGGCATGCCTAATATTATCAAAAACTGAAATTCTAAACACCTTTGATATATTGAATTTGTTAATCTTGATGCATCCTGATCACCTTTGATATCTGATCAGGAGGCCGTCAGGGGACAATTGTTCATGACATGCTTGTAATTTAGTTTTCTTGTGTTCAATAACTACATGTATTTGCAAACAATTGCCAATCACAGTCACACTTAAATTACTTGAATTTGTTAATCTCGATGTGTCAGTATTATCAAAGAACTGAAATAAATTATTCTGCACACCTTCGTTATCCGATTGTGTGTTGCGTTGTGTACGATATGGTACGAGGCAGGGAATAGCCCTTCAGCTGGCACATTTTTGTTTTTAAATGTTGACATTTCTTGCAAAACTGTTAACATTTAACATAGATAAGACAATATAATTATGTTCAAATTTGGTCTTATTTATTCAAGTTATATTTACACTATCTGCAGATGGTCTTAATAGTTATTTTATAATGCTTACCGGACATGGCAACTTGTTGAATCGTTACGGTGCTGCCGTGGGTTGAATCGTTTGTACGATTTTCGATATATTTTGTGTAACTTTTTCTTGAAAAAATTGTCTTGAATGCTGTACCTGTGAATACTGCGCACTAGACAAATTCTGCAAGGATTTCAGTAATAAATGTGCGCTGTATACATAGCAAAATTTAATGACCGTAGACTTAATAGTTTTTTCTCAATATAAGATTTGATGCCTCATTTATAAGATTTACCGTTTTATCTCGTTTGCTCCTTTTGCACCTTATTTACTAAGTAGATTTAAATTATTGCCAAAATATAATATTCTTTAGGACAGTGAATTTTGACAAACTGTATCCATCATACAGTAATTAAATTGCATAAGTTAATTATGCATTTACTATTGTTAGCCTAGTGATGCTTTGTGGCAAGCTTGTTTTGTGTAGCCAACTAATTGGCTGACTTTAATGAGAGACATCAGTATGTAGGACCTCTAAAGTGGTTTCCTCTGTTATCATTATTTCCTTTGCACAACATGCTATTTTTTCATCCAATTTCTCATCTTATAATAATTATGTTACTATATCTCGACAGATTTCCTACAGTATATACAATGGGTATTTTTCTGTAAATTAGTTTTATCAATTAATTAACATGATTTGGATAAAATCACATTTATCATAACACAACATTTGGCTAGGGAACAACTGTAAAAACAAAGAATTCCAACTGAAAGGACTGCTATACATTTAGGGATAACTCAGACTTTATCTACCAAGGGAGATAATAGAAAAACAAGCGAGCTCCCTCATTGATTATTGAAAGCACCATTAGTTATTACTTGCTGTAATGATTATAATTAACTTGTTTAAAATGTGTACACTACTGATGACTGTAGTAACAGTAACAGAAATATACCACAATACAAACAAAAACAAACTTGAAAATGATATCGGAACTATTTCTTATTACGGACGTTCACAATAACACAAGTCGTTGTGCGGTTGTGGAATGTAATGAAATGAGGCTCCCGACAGGGGCAGTTAAATTTAATTAAATTTGATAAATACTATTATATTAGACAAAATCATTGGAAATTATAGAAGAAAAAGATTTGTGTTTAGTAGTGTAAGATAGGATTTTATTTCATCGCGTGATCACCGAAATATGTATACAAATTATACAAAATTTTGGTGATCACGCGATGAAATAAAATCCTATCTTACACTAATGAACACAAATATCCTCTATATAATTAACTTCTTTAAAATTTGTACACTACTGATTACTGTAGTAACAGTAACAGAAATATACCACAATACAAACAAAAACAAACTTGAAAATGATATCGGAACTATTTCTTATTACGGACGTTCACACTAACACAAGTCGTTGTTCGGTTGTGGAATGTAATGAAATGAGGCTCCTGACGGAGGCAGTTAAATTTAATTAAATTTGATTATTATATTAGACATTAGACAGTTCATTTATCAAAATGGGTAATTTTTGTCTAAAAATAGTAATAATACTGGCAAAAAGTGCAGATCCTGATGAGACGGCTCGTCACGAGCCGGCTCATCTGGATCTACACTTTTTGTAAGCCTATTTAGAGGCCTGTGGTGTTGAAAGGGTTAAAGAGAAAATGATCTATAGAGAGAGTCACTATAAACTGCTGTTTTACTCACAAATATTCAAAGATCTTTTTATTGCGTGGGAAAATAGAAATAGCAATGATAACTCCAAACAATAAGAACTAAAATGTGCATCGAGATTCTGCATGTTATGACAACACATTGTATATAAATATTTGTATCAAATTTGGAGTCAAATATATAGGTAGGATTAGCTATTTATACTAGTGGTATTGTGCATAGATATGAAAATGGATAATGACTTGGAAGTAAATATATGTCATAATCATAAAGAAATGCACTGATGCACAACAATAAATTTGATTTGCTAAAATGCTATTGACACTTCAGTTTACAGATAGAGCTATGAAAGTCTATGCTTTTGTTACACCCTTTCAGTTATTTCAAAGGTCATCAATTATTGAGTTGGAGAACAAACTGATTTAAAAGATTTAAAAAACAATTTTTTTAAAAAATTTATCACTCGCTTATAAGACGGGAAGCCACTTTGAGACAAGCATCTGGTGATAAAAATCCTGTGTTATTGGCAAGTAAGTACGGTATGTAAGGTATTGGAGACTTTTCTGTGCATTAAGACTAGAATATAAAGTAAATTGTTACTATAGAAATATATGATTGAAATTTACAGTTTGGTTTAAACATTTTTATTCGACATTATGTAATATAAATTACTACAAATAATTATGTACACAATAAATACAAGTGGATTGAAATGAAAGCAAAGAGCATATTGAATTTCTCTCCACATTTACATTTTGATGAATTAAAAAAAAAATTATTATAGTTTTATATATATTCTAGGAAATGATTCCACTCAAAAGGAATATCCAAAATTTTATTTTCCATTTTTTAGTGAATGATTCTTTTGTAAAGGCCTGCTGATATGGTTGCAATTATCTGAGCTAGTCAACTATTCACAGTTAAGCCACGCTTTTGTCATTCCTGATTGAAAAATCTGCTGTGAGATTGATTGACAAACTTGCGTTACACATTTATCACGAAAATGGTCATTTATGATTGGTCTCCTGCTCTTACGTCCAATACTTCGTTACCGAACCAAGGAGGTGGGGTAGCGATAGCTTTAACTAGATTTATCTATATCAGCGGTGAGTCATCTTACGTTCAATATATTGCTCTCGGCGATGGTGAAGCTCCTATTGATCTTCCAATGCAAGGCCGCACCAGTGTTTTCTACTCGAGCCATATTGAACGCCAATAGTTCTGACTTCTTTCTCTGCAAGCTCATGTGATTTTGTCACAGCGCAATAATTATTGTAAATAAACATTGTTTCGGCTTATCTGGGAAGAAAATCTGAAATTTATTTGACACCTTTAATAAGTCATTTTGTAGAATTATTAGTGAAAGTGGATATGGAGATTTGTAAATGGAGATAGAAAAGGCAGGTTGTTATACGTGCTATGAAATAGGAAATGTGTCGGGGAAACTAAAGATACGGTGCCGTTGATGCTAGGACGTGTAGATATGATGGTTGACGGGTGCCATGTAAACAGGATATAAAGTTGTGTACAGGTACAGAACACATTGTCTATAATCATCTTGTGTGGAGAAAGCATTCTGTATGTGTCAGGAATCATCTTGTGTGGAGAAAGCATTCAGTATGTGTCAGGAATCATCTTGTATGGAGAAAGCATTCTGTATGTGTCAGGAATCATCTTGTGTGGAGAAAGCATTCAGTATGTGTCAGGAATCATCTTGTATGGAGAAAGCATTCAGTATGTGTCAGGAATCATCTTGTATGGAGAAAGCATTCTGTATGTGTCAGGAATCATCTTGTATGGAGAAAGCATTCAGTATGTGTCAGGAATCATCTTGTATGGCGAAAGCATTCTGTATGTGTCAGGAATCATCTTGTATGGAGAAAGCATTCAGTATGTGTCAGGAATCATCTTGTATGGAGAAAGCATTCAGTATGTGTCAGGAATCATCTTGTATGGAGAAAGCATTCAGTATGTGTCAGGAATCATCTTGTATGGAGAAAGCATTCAGTATGTGTCAGGAATCATCTTGTATGGCGAAAGCATTCTGTATGTGTCAGGAATCATCTTGTATGGCGAAAGCATTCTGTATGTGTCAGGAATCCTCTTGTATGGAGAAAGCATTCTGTATGTGTCAGGAATCTTGTATGGAGAAAGCATTTTGTATGTGTCAGGAATCATCTTGTATGGCAAAAGCATTCTGTATGTGTCAGGAATCTTGTATGGAGAAAGCATTCTGTATGTGTCAGGAATCTTGTATGGAGAAAGCATTCTGTATGTGTCAGGAATCTTGTATGGAGAAAGCATTCTGTATGTGTCAGGAATCATCTTGTATGGAGAAAGCATTCTGTATGTGTCAGGAATCATCTTGTATGGATCAGAATGTTTGGGACAAGGTAGAAAGCCTGCGTTAAAGGGCACTATTTAATATCTTTCAACAGAACAGGGGTAAAGTACACACCATTAAATACAATAGAATAGGAGTGCTTTATAACTAAGATTTTGTATGAAAATTGTAAAAAAATAAATTAACCCATTTCATTCTGGATACATTTAAAGGCTTTTGCAAACAACATAGATCCAGATCAGCTGCAGCATGACGTTGATCAGGATCTATGTTGGTTGCTACATAGCCAAGTGTCTTAGCAAGATCATCTGAATAGCAAACAGCATAGAGTCTGATCAGATGGCACGTTCCGTGGCAGCTGATCTGGCTCTATGTTCTTTGCAAATACTGTTTGAACGGTATCCAGAATTAAATGGGTTAATAGAGAAGTAGGTCCCCCAGGGGGCGAAGTCAGGGTCCCTAGGGCGACTATTTAGCCCATATCTCCCTCTAGATTGAGCCATGTGCGTGATGTATAACGCCTGTCTATGTATGTCATATTTAGGTTAATCATATAGTTTAGTATTCATCATGATATAACATAGTTTAGTATTCATCATGATATAACATAGTTTAGTATTCATCATGATATAACATAGTTTAGTATTCATCATGATATAACATAGTTTAGTATTCATCATGATATAACATAGTTTAGTATTCATCATGATATAACATAGTTTAGTATTCATCATGATATAACATAGTTTAGTATTCATCATGATATGACATAGTTTAGTATTCATCATGATATAACATAGTTTAGTATTCATCATGATATGACATAGTTTAGTATTCATCATGATATAACATAGTTTAGTATTCATCATGATATGACATAGTTTAGTATTCATCATGATATGACATAGTTTAGTATTCATCATGATATGACATAGTTTAGTATTCATCATGATATAACATAGTTTAGTATTCATCATGATATGACATAGTTTAGTATTCATCATGATATAACATAGTTTAGTATCCATCATGATATAACATAGTTTAGTATTCATCATGATATAACATAGTTTAGTATTCATCATGATATAACATAGTTTAGTATTCATCATGATATAACATAGTTTAGTATTCATCATGATATACATAGTTTAGTATTCATCATGATATAACATAGTTTAGTATTCATCATGATATAACATAGTTTAGTATTCATCATGATATGACATAGTTTAGTATTCATCATGATATAACATAGTTTAGTTTCATCATGATATAACATAGTTTAGTATTCATCATGATATAACATAGTTTAGTATTCATCATGATATAACATAGTTTAGTATTCATCATGATATAACATAGTTTAGTATTCATCATGATATAACATAGTTTAGTATTCATCATGATATAACATAGTTTAGTATTCATCATGATATAACATAGTTTAGTATCCATCATGATATAACATAGTTTAGTATTCATCATGATATAACATAGTTTAGTATTCATCATGATATGACATAGTTTAGTATTCATCATGATATAACATAGTTTAGTATTCATCATGATATGACATAGTTTAGTATTCATCATGATATGACATAGTTTAGTATTCATCATGATATGACATAGTTTAGTATTCATCATGATATAACATAGTTTAGTATTCATCATGATATGACATAGTTTAGTATTCATCATGATATAACATAGTTTAGTATTCATCATGATATAACATAGTTTAGTATTCATCATGATATGACATAGTTTAGTATCCATCATGATATAACATAGTTTAGTATTCATCATGATATAACATAGTTTAGTATTCATCATGATATGACATAGTTTAGTATTCATCATGATATAACATAGTTTAGTATCCATCATGATATAACATAGTTTAGTATTCATCATGATAACATAGTTTAGTATTCATCATGATATAACATAGTTTAGTATTCATCATGATAACATAGTTTAGTATTCATCATGATATAACATAGGTACCACACGTGCAAAGCTGTGAAAAATAGAATTAGTTATTCCACTTCATTCGCTGATCAATTTCTATATTTCATTGGAAAGTATAAAATAAATATTTATTTTTTTATTTTGTAAAATTGTGCTTGCAAATCATCTAGTATTATCAATGACTTTTAATGAAATATAATTTTTGTTTATGCAGCAATATACAGAGCAATTAGTTAGTTTATACACATTTATTTGAGCTCGTTTGCGAAACAAGTTCCTATAACATATATTATTAATCACTCTCGAGACCTCATTCTTGATGGAATCCATCACCACGAGGGAGAAGAGGCAATGTGCAATTTAAATGCCTTGCCTAAGGGCTAAAATCGTAATGGCTACAGCTGGACGCGAACTCCGAGTCTTTCACACCTGAAGCGAGCGTGCTACCGCAGCGCTATCACGACTTCCAAATTATTTAGTGGTGGAATGTTGAAGCAAGTGAGTTTACTGAGTGCACAAGCAAATGAAGCATGTCAGAATAGTGGGCCACCATAGACCAATTGTGATCATTGATTATTGAGAAAAGAATGGTATACAAGTATACATAATTGTTTATTTATTGGAAGCTAATCACTAATAGTGGATGGCAGAAAATCTATATAGCTTCGTAATACTGTAAAATACTATAATTTCGCGAATACTTTATTTCGCGAACACTTTATTTCGCGACTTTCATGATCTTGAACATTTTTAATTAATTTGATGAGTTTTGAATACGCGCATCCGTGATGTATCGCGGAAAATGAAGGTGACTGCTTACGTAGATTGCTTATAATTAATTGTATTGACTCTCAAAATGTTGATAAAATGTAAATATTTTCGGATATAGCTCTATATTCGGACACATTATTATTCACGAGACTCATGTGTTCACGATTAACTTAGATCACGAAAATTAGCGAAATATAAAATCTCGCGAATAAATAATGTTCTACAGTAATGGGAATTAAAAAGTTTGTTTCATTTCCAGTGATAGTTGTGTGTGTTTTACGTTTATTTATCGTCGCTACCGGTTGCCCATATGAGCGACGCCTCCTGAAGAGATTAGTCATTTTAGATTTTTGGAGGATAGTGCAATGATACAGAGAGAGAGAGAGACCCATTCCAGAGTCTTCTCTGGTTCTTTTACGTGCACAGTGTAAAGCACCGACACGAGACCTCGGTTTAATGTCCCATCTGAAAGACTGTTAATTTTATTAGGGTCAGACGGGGGATCGAACCACTGGAATACCAGTGGTATTTGTTCTGCTTGTTGATTTGTATGTTTTTGTATTTGTAACAAAAACCTGGTTGTAGGTTCAAATAAGGGTTTGAGTTTGAGAGTGGTTTGGGAAAAATTGTCCCCCTGAGCTGCACAGTCCGTCACTGTGGTCAAAGTCACTGACTTGTATGCCACTGTAACCTATCATCACTGATGGTCACGGGTTCGAGCCGCGCTCAGGTCGTGTTTGTTTGTATGAAAACATTGGCAGTTTCTTACGGAGGTTGGTGCATCAAGTACTTGTTAATCACGGAAGCCTGCATAGGCAAGGTGTTGTTAGGTAAACTACCCGCCAGTTATATAGCCCAATGCTGATGAAGGCGTAAAACCCAAAAAAAAAAAAATATTATTATTATATTATTTTTATTATTAATTTGTAGCTATCCTGAATCAGCTATTCAATCACAATTAAGTTTTATTATATACTGAGATAATATACTACTTAATGTGCACGGTTTGATGCACACACACACACGTGCAATTTATTTTACTAAACATAGATTATGAGACATGTTCATTTACAATTAAGAAAAACACATATTTTTTGGTAAATACAAACTGAGGTATAAAGAAAATCTCACATGTTTTGGTAAATACAAACTGAGGTATAAAGAAAAACCCACATTTTTTGGTAAATACAAACTGAGGTATAAAGAAAAACCCATATTTTTTGGTAAATACAAACTGAGGTATAAAGAAAACCCCACATGTTTTGGTAAATACAAACTGAGGTATAAAGAAAAACCCATATTTTTTGGTAAATACAAACCGAGGTATAAAGAAAAACCCACATTTTTTGGTAAATGCAAACCGAGGTATAAAGAAAAACCCACATGTTTTGGTAAATACAAATTAAGTTATAATGAAATACCCACATGTTTTGGTAAATACACACTGAGTTATAAAGGTACTTATAAAATGAGTCATTTCTTAATATACCGGTACTAACTACATCACGGAAGCTAAGCCCACTTATAGTATCACATTGCATAGTATTGACGTGATGGCCTTGTCTAATGTCTTCTTACATTGTGCTGAGAATGTACACAAACACTTTAGCATGCAGTCAAACCTGTGTTAGTGGTCTTCTCAGTAGCCCCTAAATTCCTAACTAGCATTAGTTGACCTATTAAACAGTGTATACCGGAAATACAGGAAATGACAATTTCAAGAAAATCAAACTGGTTGGGCCACAAGTTCTAGCAACATTAGTTACGGCCCTTCCCAAAGGCGTGTGTGTGTGTGTGTATTATGCAGTATGTTTATTTTTGCATATACGGCAAGCATTTATTTTATTTCGTTTATTACATTCTGATAATGCTGCTCACACTTTGGATATCTCATCTTTACAGCATTCACAGGTGATATCGCATTGTTACAGCATTCACAGGTGATATCTCATTGTTACAGCATTCACAGGTGATATCTCATTGTTACAGCATTCACAGGTGATATCTCATTGTTACAGCATTCACAGGTGATATCTCATCTTTACAGCATTCACAGGTGATATCTCATTGTTACAGCATTCACAGGTGATATCGCATTGGTACAGCATTCACAGGTGATATCTCATTGTTACAGTATTCACAGGTGATATCGCATTGGTACAGCATTCACAGGTGATATCTCATTGTTACAGCATTCACAGGTGATATCTCATTGGTACAGCATTCACAGGTGATATCTCACCTTTACAGTATTCACAGGTAATATCGCATTGTTACAGCATTCACAGGTGATATCTCATTTTCACAGCATTCACAGGTGATATCTCATTGGTACAGCATTCACAAGTGATATCGCATCTTTACAGCATTCACAGGTGATATCGCATTGTTACAGCATTCACAGGTGATATCGCATTGTTACAGCATTCACAGGTGATATTTCATCTTTACAGCATTCACAGGTGATATTGCATTGTTACAGCATCCACAGGTGATATCTCATTGTTACAGCATTCACAGGTGATATCTCATCTTTACAGCATTCACAGGTGATATCTCATCTTTACAGCATTCACAGGTGATATCTCATTGTTACAGCATTCACAGGTGATATATCATCTTTATAGCATTCACAGGTGATATCTCATTGGTACAGTATTCACAGGTGATATCTCATTGTTACAGCATTCACAGGTGATATCTCATCTTTACAGTATTCACAGGTAATATCGCATTGTTACAGCATTCACAGGTGATATCTCATTTTCACAGCATTCATAGGTGATATCTCATTGGTACAGTATTCACAAGTGATATCGCATCTTTACAGCATTCACAGGTGATGATCGCATTGTTACATCATTCACAGGTGATATCTCATCTTTGCAGCATTCACAGGTGATATCGCATTGTTACAGCATTCACAGGTGATATCTCATCTTTACAGCATTCACAGGTGATATCACATCTTTGCAGCATTCACAGGTGATATCACATCTTTGCAGCATTCACAGGTGATATTGCATTGTTACATCATTCACAGGTGATATCTCATTGTTACAGCATTCACAGGTGATATCTCATCTTTACAGCATTCACAGGTGATATCTCATTAGTACAGCATTCACATTCTCACATTGCAACAAGACAGTGTGGCAATGGAATAAATTCAGGTACAGTGAAACCTGTGTATACAGAACACAAATGGGAATGGCTAAAGGTGATCTGTGTTAACATGTGGTCTGTATGCGGACGTTAAAATCTACGGATAATGCCTGGGTGTGATATCAAAATTGTGTTTTTATTCGGATACGATCTTTAACACAGGATTTGAGGGCCATGTTTTGTTGTATTTTTATTCGGATACGATCTTTAACACAGGATTTGAGGGCCATGTTTTGTTGTATTTTTATTCGGATACGATCTTTAACACAGGATTTGAGGGCCATGTTTTGTTGTATTTTTCAGGAGGATTTCTGGCCTTCCAAGCCATGTATCCATCCCTGTGTGAGAGCAAGACCAACAGCTACAGATGTGCCGCTCTGACATCCCTCTCACAGCCATGTCTTCCTGTGAGCAATGTGGGGCCAACACGAATCCTGCCCTTCCTGTACCTGGGTTCACAACAAGATGCACTATCCTCAGACATTGTGCAGGTAATGACAATTACGTTAAAACTTCTTTTCCAGGATAGAAACGTCCCCTCGTCCTCGTTACTGATTCAGCATAGATTGACACAGTACTAGGCACATTCAGCATAGATTGACACAGTACTAGGCACATTCAGCATAGATCGACACAGTACTAGGCACATTCAGCATAGCTTGACACAGTACTAGGCACATTCAGCATAGATTGACACAGTACTAGGCACATTCAGCATAGATTGACACAGTACTAGGCACATTCAGCATAGATTGACACAGTACTAGGCGCATTCAGCATAGATTGACACAGTACTAGGCATATCCAGCATAGATTGACACAGTACTAGGCGTATCCAGCATAGATTGACACAGTACTAGGCACATTCAGCATAGATTGACACAGTACTAGGTGCATTCAGCATAGATTGACACAGTACTAGGCGCATTCAGCATAGATTGACACAGTACTAGGCGTATTCAGCATAGATTGACACAGTACTAGGCGTATCCAGCATAGATTGACACAGTACTAGGCACATTCAGCATAGATTGACACAGTACTAGGTGCATTCAGCATAGATTGACACAGTACTAGGCACATTCAGCATAGATTGACACAGTACTAGGTGCATTCAGCATAGATTGACACAGTACTAGTCATGTTCAGCATAGATTGACACAGTACTAGTCATGTTCAGCATAGATAGGTATGCTGATGTGGGTGATACGTGTTTGGAGGTGGGGTAGGCATGCTGGAGAGTGTGATGTACATTTTCTGCATTCAGCCAGCCGATTGCACATTTTCTACATTCAGCCAGCCAATTGCACATTTTCTACATTCAGCCAGCCGATTGCACATTTTCTGCATTCAGCCAGCCGATTGCACATTTTCTACATTCAGCCAGCCGATTGCACATTTTCTACATTCAGCCAGCCGATTGCACATTTTCTACATTCAGCCAGCCGATTGCACATTTTCTACATTCAGCCAGCCGATTGCACATTTTCTACATTCAGCCAGCCAATTGCACATTTTCTACATTCAGCCAGCCGATTGCACATTTTCTACATTCAGCCAGCCGATTGCACATTTTCTACATTCAGCCAGCCGATTGCACATTTCGATTTATGTTTCTATGTTTCATTCAGTCATGTCCAATTTACATCATTAAGTAATTGTATTAATATCTGGGCAGTAAATCACTCTTCACCGTTACATGCTAACGAGGAAACGTAATTACATTTAATGTGCATATGATACTGTGTCCATAGCCCATGCTGATCACAGGACACATTCTGTCTGCTGCAAAGCCAGGGGGAAAAACTATAGTCAATGATTCATTTGTAGGAATGCTGGCTTTATTGCAACTTTGGTGGAATGCAGAAATGATATCTACATACATGGGTTCTCCGTTGCCAGGTGGTTACCGTCATTGACGTCAAATCACTTGTCCCGCCCGCACTGCTATAGGTTCCACATATAACACATTCCATGACATATTTCCATGACACATGCCATGACATATTTCCATGACACATGCCATGACATATTCCATGACATCTTTCCATGACATATTCCATGACATATTTCCATGACACATGCCATGACATATTCCATGACATCTTTCCATGACATATTTCCATGACGTATTCCATGACATCTTTCCATGACATCTTTCCATGACATATTTCCATGACACATTCCATGACATATTTCCATGACATATTCCATGACATATTTCCATGACACATTCCATGACATGTATACTCCATGACATATATCCATGACATATTTCCATGACACATTTCCATGGGTAAAATAAAGACTATAGTTATTCCAAATAATTGCTGCAGATGACAATTCATTAATGTGATTGTCTTATTTGTGGCTGAAAACTCTGGAAATATGTCGTGTAATTTACGACACAATTCTAATGAAGTTCCATGACATATTTGACTGTTATTCTCACCACTAGCTTGCAAACAGTTAACATAAATTTGGACCCTCTCATGGGGAACAGCCCCCTGTGATCTGGGCAGCCCCCTGTGATCTGGGGAGCAGCCACCTGTGATCTGTGGAACAGTTCCCTGCGATCTGGGGAACAGCTCCCTGTGATCTGGGGAACAGCCCCCTGTGAACTGGGGAACAGCCACCTGTGATCTGGGGCAATAGCCCCATGTGATCTGGGCAACAGCCCCCTGTGATCTGGGCAACAGCCCTCTGTGATCTGTGATTCAAAATGGAGTCAGTCATATAATAACAATTAAATTTACGTGTTGATGTATATTGCATTGTTTACAGTGCAAGTCCCGTTGATGAATGCATGGACAATAATACATAGCAATAAAAGGTCACATATCCTGTGGTATAACACATTGTTCGGAAGCTAGAAACAACCTTACTTAGGCCTGAAATGGCATGTTTTTCATACATGCTTCAGTATTTAATTTGTGGGTCTTGCTTCCACTGTGTATTGATGTTGTTAAGTGCGGGCGGGATATGATTCATCCTGCGATCTAGATCATTGAACATTAATGAGGACTATCTTCAATTCTGCTTAGCGATGCAAAAAACATGGAACATTCTGCAGAGAAACATTTTTCTGTCAAAGGGACATAATGGGACATATTGAGAAAATGACCTACAACTTTTTGATCATGAAATTATTTTCTGTATTTTGTGTTTGACACCAAATGGTTTAACCCTTTACCTCTTAGAAGCACCTCTTGTCACCATTACCAATATGACATACTTGACAATGTAGTTGCCAAACCAATGTTCATAATAAAGTCCAGAATCTCCTGTAGTCCCAGTAATATCTATGGAGGTGAGATAGATATGGCGACTACTTATCCACTGCATGATAGTTAAATGGCTATCGTTTGTATGGAGATATAATATTAACCTAAATCTGTATGAAGGAAAGGGTTAAATGGCTCTCGTTTGTATGGAGATATAATATTAACCTAAATCTGTATGAAGGAAAGGGTTAAATGGCTCTCGTTTGTATGGAGATATAATATTAACCTAAATCTGTATGAAGGAAAGGGTTAAATGGCTCTCGTTTGTATGGAGATATAATATTAACCTAAATCTGTATGAAGGAAAGGGTTAAGCATCACTACTGTAAATGTGCGGGTATTATAAGGAGTGCCCATGGGGGTGGTGGAGTGGGGGGAGCAATGGGGATGCAAATCCAAATACATTTGCAGCTTATAATACACACAGTTTTCCTGATATCTCGTATATATATATATATATATATATATAGATGCAATGAGAAAATCACTAAGGTAGGGTCGGAAACATAACAGAAAAGGCACAGCCAAAATAACAGCAGAACGTGGACAACCAGCTTATGTTTGGTCAAGAATCACAATGCAAAATACTCAGAAATTCAAACACACCAGACAGTCAGTAACAAAAGCCCAGAAAAGCCACTGATTGGTTGTTGAATATGTACAGTATAGCTTGTTGTGGCACTGTACAGTATAGCTTGTTGTGGCACTGTAAGATCTGTACAGTATAGCTTGTTGTGGCACTGTGTAAGATCTGTACAGTATAGCTTGTGGCACTGTACAGTATAGCTTGTTGTGGCACTGTACAGTATAGCTTGTTGTGGCACTGTACAGTATAGCTTGTTGTGGCACTGTACAGTATAGCTTGTTGTGGCACTGTACAGTATAGCTTGTTGTGGCACTGTACAGTATAGCTTGTTGTGGCACTGTACAGTATAGCTCGTTGTGGCACTGTACAGTATAGCTCGTTGTGGCACTGTACAGTATAGCTCGTTGTGGCACTGTACAGTATAGCTTGTTGTGGCACTGTACAGTATAGCTTGTTGTGGCACTGTACAGTATAGCTTGTTGTGGCACTGTACAGTATAGCTCGTTGTGGCACTGTACAGTATAGCTCGTTGTGGCACTGTACAGTATAGCTCGTTGTGGCACTGTACAGTATAGCTCGTTGTGGCACTGTACAGTATAGCTCGTTGTGGCACTGTACAGTATAGCTCGTTGTGGCACTGTACAGTATAGCTCGTTGTGGCACTGTACAGTATAGCTCGTTGTGGCACTGTACAGTATAGCTCGTTGTGGCACTGTACAGTATAGCTCGTTGTGGCACTGTACAGTATAGCTCGTTGTGGCACTGTACAGTATAGCTTGTTGTGGCACTGTACAGTATAGCTTGTTGTGGCACTGTACAGTATAGCTCGTTGTGGCACTGTACAGTATAGCTCGTTGTGGCACTGTACAGTATAGCTCGTTGTGGCACTGTACAGTATAGCTCGTTGTGGCACTGTAAAGTATAGCTCGTTTTGACACTGTACAGTATAGCTCGTTGTGGCACTGTACAGTATAGATTGTTGTGGCACTGTACAGTATAGCTTGTTGTGGCACTGTACAGTATAGCTTGTTGTGGCACTGTGTAAGATCTGTACAGTATAGCTTGTTGTGGCACTGTGTAAGATCTGTACAGTATAGCTTGTTGTGGCACTGTACAGTATAGCTTGTTGTGGCACTGTACAGTATAGCTTGTTGTGGCACTGTGTAAGATCTGTACAGTATAGCTTGACAGCACTCTCTTATCTCTTACCTCCCTTGGCAGATAAAGTCTCATTTTATCCTGAAATGTAAATCGGTCCATTTAGTTGGAATCCTTTGTTTTTACTGTTGTTCCTTAACCATTCAGATATTGCACTATGATCAATTTGATTTTGTCAAAATCATGTTAATTAAGTAATAACAAATCTTTACAGATACCCATTGGATAATATACTGTAGAATATCTGCCGAGATATAGTAATTTAATAATTATAAGATGAGAAAGTGGATGAAAATTTATATTGCACAAATTGATGAAACAATGTCTCTCATTGTTTAGGGAGTATTCAGGGATATTGACGGATCGATGTCTCTCATTGTTTCATCATTTCCAAAAAATTCAGATACTACATGTAACTCACTTACATAATATAGAGCACAGGAACGTGAGATTTTATCCATAAGATGCCAAAAACCATGTATCTCTATCCTAAAACCCCACCCCCCTCTATTATAAAATATGTTGTTATAGTAGAGGGAGTGGGGTCCTAGGATATAGGTACATGGTTTGTTTGGGGCCTTATGCTAGAGGGGGTGGGGTCCTAGGATATAGGTACATGGTTTGTTTGGTGCCCTATGCTAGAGGAGGCGAGGTCCTAGGATATAGGTACATGGTTTGTTTGGGGCCTTATGCTAGAGGGGGTGGGGTCCTAGGATATAGGTACATGGTTTGTTTGGGGCCTTATGCTAGAGGGGGTGGGTTCCTAGGATATAGGTACATGGTTTGTTTGGGGCCTTATGCTAGAGGAGGCGAGGTCCTAGGATATAGGTCCATGGTTTGTTTGGTGCCTTATGGACAAAATCTCATGTTTCTGTCTATGGAGGATATCATTAGAGTAAAATTGGAAATGATTTCCTCAAATGATCACTGAAATATGTATTTCCATGAATGGCGTTGGCTACGAGATTAAGGTTATGAGTTTAACATTATTTCTGTCACAGGTGTGTAATTATTTATTTTACATGGCCGGTCACTGCCGTCACAGGGTGTGTGAGCGTGTGTGCCATCGATTGATCCATGGCTATTTTGGTCCTCTTGTTGAAAGTTTTTTTATCATCAATGCTTTATTGCCTATATGTGTGACATGCGTTAATTGTCGGGGATATTGTATGATGCCAGAGACTCCTTCCATCTAGGCTATTGAGGTATTGTCTCAGTTTATGCGACTATGAGTCAGATGCTAACATCGCAAATGAAGCTGTACTGATGGTGTGTGGGGGGAGGTCTGCATGTGGTGTGTGTGGGGGGAGGTCTGCATGTGGTGTGTGTGGGGGGAGGTCTGCATGTGGGTGTGTGGGGGGGTGGTCTGCATGTGGTGTGTGGGGGGAGGTCTGCATGTGGTGTGTGTGGGGGGAGGTCTGCATGTGGTGTGTGTGGGGGGAGGTCTGCATGTGGTGTGTGTGGGGGAGGTCTGCGTGTGGTGTGTGTGGGGGGAGGTCTGCGTGTGGTGTGTGTGGGGGGAGGTCTGCATGTGGTGTGTGTGGGGGGAGGTCTGCATGTGGTGTGTGTGGGGGGAGGTCTGCATGTGGTGTGTGTGGGGGGAGGTCTGCATGTGGTGTGTGTGGGGGGAGGTCTGCATGTGGTGTGTGTGGGGGGAGGTCTGCATGTGGTGTGTGTGGGGGGAGGTCTGCATGTGGTGTGTGTGGGGGGAGGTCTGCATGTGGTGTGTGGGGGGAGGTCTGCATGTGGTGTGTGTGGGGGGAGGTCTGCATGTGGTGTGTGTGGGGGGAGGTCTGCGTGTGGTGTGTGGAGGGAGGTCTGCATGTGGTGTGTATGGGGCTCTGCATGTTGCAGTGCAGAGATATCCTACATTGTTGACTTAAATCTGTCCACTTTGTTACGGAATTAGGCTTTGTGGAATAATTATTAGGGGTATGTCCTAGTGATTATGATCTTCTAAATATTAGGGGCTGTGTATGTCCTAGTGATTATGATCTTCTAAATATTAGGGACTGTGTATGTCCTAGTGATTCTGATCTTCTAAATATTAGGGGCTGTGTATGTCCTAGTGATTTTGATCTTCTAAATATTAGGGGCTGTGTATGTCCTAGTGATTCTGGTCTTCTAAATATTAGGGGCTGTGTATGTCATAGTAATTCTGATCATCTAAATATTAGGGGCTGTGTATGTCCTAGTGATTCTGGTCTTCTAAATATATGGGACTGTGTATGTCCTGGTGATTCTGGCCTTCTAAATATATGGGGCTGTGTATGTCCTGGTGATTCTGGTCTTCTAAATATTTAAACTGAAGTTACATAGTTACATATTTCCAGGCATGTTTTATATTACAATAAAGATTCATCTCATTTCTTTCTTGTGTTTATGTAAGTTTAAAGAGTTCCTAATAGCACACACATTGAATAAAGTCCCGATAGCACACACATTGAATAAAGTCCCAATAGCACACACATTGAATAAAGTCCCGATAGCACACACATTGAATAAAGTCCCAATAGCACACACATTGAATAAAGTCCCGATAGCACACACATTGAATAAAGTCCCGATAGCACACACATTGAATAAAGTCCTGATAGCACACACATTGAATAAAGTCCCAATAGCACACACATTGAATAAAGTCCCAATAGCACACACATTGAATAAAGTCCCAATAGCACACACATTGAATAAAGTCCCAATAGCACACACATTGAATAAAGTCCTGATAGCACACACATTGAATAAAGTCCCGATAGCACACACATTGAATAAAGTCCCGATACACCACAATCTGTCATTACTGTGAACAGATTTCGTCATAATAATTGAATACGAATTGCTGCAGTTTTAATATATTGTCATGTTATGTTGTATCACAGTTGTCAGGGTGTCTCCGTGGCTGAGTGGTTGACTTCAAATCACTTGCCCCTCACCGCTATTGGTTCGAATCCCACTCTGCGTGCCATGTGAGGATGCTATCCAGATAGCTTATGGAAGGTTGGTGGTTCCTACCGGGGTTCCCGTCCGTGCTTGAAATAGTGCCCAGGTTCTTCTTCCACCAAAAATAGCTAGAGAGTTGCCGTATAACCAAAGCTGTTTGTGCAAGAAAACAAAAACAAAAACAAACCAAACTAGTGCGTGTGTTTTACGTTTATTTATCGTCGCTACCGGTTGCCCATATGAGCGCCGCCTCCTGAAGAGATTAGTCATTTAGAGTGCAATGATACAGACAGAGACCCATTCCCGAGTCTCCTCTGGTTCTTTTACATGCACAGTGTAAAGCACTGACACGAGACTTTGGTTTAAATTCTCATCTGAATTTTATTATGGTCAAACGGGGGATCGAACCTGCGAACCAAACTAGTTGTAATACAACACTTTGTTGGATGGGGTGTATGGGTAGCGGTAACGTAGCGCGGAACTTGGCGTTTAGTTGTGTATAGTGTAAGGAACTGGTACTTGTTCATTTGCAAGCACACAGATTACAATGTCTCCTCAAATGACGTCTAGTGATGCAATTTTTATATTTGATCTTCAGTCTGGAAGAAACAAGTACAGTGAACCTGTCAGTACTGAATGAATCTGATGAGTCTAGGAGAACGTATGATCTATAGTCTAGTGTTCTAGGGTTAACTCCATGTGGATAGCTGCTAATAGAATCAATTTGAGAACAATGATGTTGCCAATTAAAATTCATTCATAAGAACGTGCATCCGCCTGTCCGTTTGTTCCTGTTTAGTTTTCTGGATAACTCTTCTTACAGGTGTATTTGAATCGTATTCACATTAGGTAGGGACAATCAGTATTCGGGTCTAGTTGCACATTTTGTTGGGACCTATTATTGAGTTTTTCTTTTATGCTTTCCAATGATAGAAAACTAGGGGGTTCTCAGTGAAAGAAAACTAGGTGGTTCTCAGTGAAAGAAAACTAGGGGGTTCTCAGTGAAAGAAAACTAGGGGGTTCTCAGCGAAAGAAAACTAGGGGGTTCTCAGTGAAAGAAACCTAGGGGGTTCTCAGTGAAAGAAAACTAGGGGGTTCTGAGTGAAAGAAAACTAGGGGGTTCTGAGTGAAAGAAAACTAGGGGGTTCTGAGTGAAAGAAATCTAAGGGGTTCTGAGTGAAAGAAAACTCCATCTTCCACTGCTTTGAAACAGTGAAAGATGGCATTTTCTCTGTCACTGCTTGTGTTTCGTATTCCTCCGTGGTTGGATCTACTTTTCTATTTTATGTTGCTGCTACAGTTTATTTGTGATTTCTATTGCCGGAATTCCTTATTTAATTATTCAATGGATTTTTTTTGGCTTGAAACAATATTAAATTATGCATAAGTTCTGATCCAATTGTTTGCCTTCTTTGAATTTAAGTATTTTCCATATGTATTATTGTCAGATGAATATAAACGTTATTGTTTGTGGTTATGATCAGAAATAACTCAAAAGTTCACAAATTCATCTGGGATTCTCTGCCACACTCTGTTAGATGCAAGTAGTGACCTGGTATTTTACTATGTTTTGATATATTTATGTGGCTTTAGCTTCACTGTCAAACTATGGAGAAGTTTAAGGTATACAAGAGGGAAGTTTAAGGTATACAAGGGAGAAGTTTAAGGTATACAAGAGGGAAGTTTAAGGTATACAAGGGAGAAGTTTAAGGTATACAAGAGAGAAGTTTAAGGTATACAAGAGAGAAGTTCAAGGTATACAAGGGAGAAGTTTAAGGAACAAGGGGGAAGTTTAAGGTATACAAGGGAGAAGTTTAAGTTATACAAGGGAGAAGTTTAAGGTAAACTATGGAGAGGTTTAAGGTATACAAGGGAGATGTTTATGGTAAACTATGGAGAAGTTGTTTAAGGTATACAAGGGAGAAGTTTAAGGTATACAAGGGAGATGTTTATGGTAAACTATGGAGAAGTTGTTTAAGGTATACAAGGGAGAAGTTTAAGGTATACAAGGGAGAAGTTTAAGGTATACAAGGGAGAAGTTGAAGGTATACAAGGGAGATGTTTATGGTAAACTATGGAGAAGTTGTTTAAGGTATACAAGGGAGAAGTTTAAGGTATACAAGGGAGAAGTTTAAGGTATACAAGGGAGATGTTTAAGGTATACAAGGGAGATGTTTATGGTAAACTATGGAGAAGTTGTTTAAGGTATACAAGGGAGAAGTTTAAGGTATACAAGGGAGATGTTTATGGTAAACTATGGAGAAGTTGTTTAAGGTATACAAGGGAGAAGTTTAAGGTATACAAGGGAGAAGTTTAAGGTATACAAGGGAGAAGTTGAAGGTATACAAGGGAGATGTTTAAGGTATACAAGGGAGATGTTTAAGGTATACAAGGGAGATGTTTAAGATATACAAAGGAGAAGTTGAAGGTATACAAGGGAGAAGTTGAAGGTATACAAGGGAGAAGTTGAAGGTATACAAGGGAGATGTTTAAGGTATACAAGGGAGATGTTTAAGGTATACAAGGGAGATGCTTAAGGTATACAAGGGAGAAATTGAAAGTGGCTGCTGAACACAGGTGGCTGCTTAATAGAGGTCTAATGTATAATAAAACAACATGTTTGGAATCTTGAAACTGGCTGCTTAATACAGGTTGGCTGCTTAATAGAGGTGACCACTAACACAGGTTTGACTGTATACAAGGGATCTGTTTAAGGTATACAAGGGATATGTTTACAGTATACAAGGGAGAAGCTTAAGGTATACAAGGGAGAAGAAATTCTGAATGAGTTCTTTGTTGACACAAGTTAACTTGTCAAGAAATTTATTTTTAATTTGTTTCAGAGACCATTATTTTATTGTCTTCAGAATATTATTGAAACTTGCCTTGAAGCAAACTGCCCCCAGAATACGTTTTTGTTTTGTTTTTATCTGTGCTATATCATTTTTAATGTGTCATACTTATGTTGGGAATTATTTAATTTCGACCAAATAGCACTCTAACTAAATGGTGAGCGTTAACCGGTGCGAGTCGCTACCTCAATATACTGTTATCTTTTGCATAATTCATGAAGCACAAGGATTTAGATATATAAAAAATGTCTCCAAAGTGCCATCGGAATGCTACGTGGAAACGAATTGTGAGTGGGCATCTTTTCACTAGTTTTGATTCATTGTAGTCTCTCTCGTGTAATAAAACATTATCTCGACAGCATGGAAGGACCTATTGTATATATTATCGATTGAACCCAATCATGATTCATCCCTCCGCAGTGTTTATAGATGTCAACCAGCATTGATGGATTCTATACGCTGCGTCTTTGATCACATCGTTTTTAGTTATGGATCTGCGCAGTATGCCCAGCACTACAGATTTGGTCATAATTGAATGTATTGCAGAAGATATGGGTTAGATTTGATGTGTTTTTAATGGGTACAGTTCCTCGAATTGTTGATGGGTCGCGATTGATTGTTTTTACACATCCAGTGCTTGTATTGCCAGCCGTCTTTCACAGAGTTACCCACCCAGCAATAACATCATCATTAGCAGCAGCAGCAGCAGCAGCAGCAGCAGCACCAGCACCAGCACCATATACTTTTCTTTGTCTTTCATCAGCATAATCACCCCTTCACTATTAACATTTATTATTATCATCAACACCAACATTCTGATTATCAACATCATCATCAATTCATAGCAACAATAATTAGACCATCATCAACAGCATCAGCAACATCATCAGCATCATCATTATCCAGTTGTACTAAACTATTATTACCACAGCACTACAGTAACTGATGATGTATAATTTTGATGACATCCGCCTACTAGCAAAAGATTGTTTTCTACTAAGCTGACATCCGCCTACTAGCAAAAGATTGTTTTCTACTAAGCTGACATCCGCCTACTAGCAAAAGATTGTTTTCTACTAAGCTGACATCCGCCTACTAGCAAAAGATTGTTTTCTACTAAGCTGACATCCGCCTACTAGCAAAAGATTGTTTTCTACTAAGCTGACATCCGCCTACTAGCAAAAGATTATTTTCTACTAACCTCGAAGCCGATGCGACTTTAAATACAGAGCTACTACTTTACACAATAATATGACTGTCAATAACATGTGCCGATTGTCGCTGCAGGTGAACGAGATCACGTATATTCTGAACGTGAGTACGACATGCATCAAGCCTGCTCATATATCGGATGGACATTTCCTGCGTATTCCAGTAAACGACAACTACAGTGCCAGATTGACACCATACTTTGAACAGGCATTCCAATTTCTAGGTTAGTTTCTACAATAGTGTAAGCTATGCACCGCTATAATATTAACCCTATCATAGTAGGACAGGAAGCAATGGTACTGTAGAACTGTAGCTCTGTACATGATGATTGGGTCAATCCCTCCTAAATCCTCGGCCTGTTTATTTACTCCACATAAATGCCATACAACGCACTTATCGCTTCCCACATATAGCAGCTGTTCCCTGCCATTATCTATTCCCGTAGATATTGATTATTGAGTGGTTATCTATTCCCGTAGATATTGATTATCGAGTTATCTATTCCCATAGGTATTGATTATTGAGTTATCTATTCCCGTAGGTATTGATTATTGAGTTATCTATTCCCGTAGGTATTGATTATTGAGTTATCTATTCCCGTAGGTATTGATTATTGAGTTATCTATTTCCGTAGGTATTGATTATTGAGTTATCTATTCCCGAATTTCCCGTAGGTATTGATTATTGAGTTATCTATTCCCATAGGTATTGATTATTGAGTTATCTATTCCCGTAGATATTGATTATTGAGTTATCTATTCCTGTAGGTATTGATTATTGAGTTATCTATTCCCGTAGGTATTGATTATTGAGTATGTAGTACAGTACAGCAGTATGGAGATAACAATGAGTAATTGACCTCATCTGTTGTAGAGCAAAAGTTAAAAAATACCTTCATATCCGCTCAATCTAGTGTTCAGAATTGAAACAACCTGATTGGAAACATCCTAATATTGACCCCTAATATTAAAGTCAATACATATAAGAACTGGGTCAATACATCAAATGAAGAGCCGGATTATTAGAATTTATCAAATGGGATCTGAAACAGATTCGGTCACTAGTTGGTGTTGTTGATAATACATTCAAGCTGTGAACATTTGTCAGATGTCTCGCTCTAGGTTACGTTGGCCCTTGTGTTGCAGTTGTGCCATAATGAAGCAATCCCTAATGCTATGATGGTATAAGCCCTATTGCAGGCCATGCTGAACATAGTGTGTGTTTTACGTTTATTTATCGTCACTACCGGTCGCCTATATGAGCGACGCCTCCTGAATAGATTAGTAATTTTAGATTTTTGGAGGATAGTGCAATGATACAGACAGAGACCCATTCCAGAATCTCCACTGGTTCTTTTACGTGCACGGTGTAAAGCACTGACACGAGACCTCAGTTTAACGTCCCATCTGAAAGACTGTTAATTCAAATCAGTTTAGATCAAACCTGCGATCCCTGAATTACCAGTCCACCGTGTTACCACTGGACTACAGATCCATCTGTATGCTGAACATAGGAACTACCTTATTGTTTTATACCATTTAAATACAGGGCTCATTCTAAAGGTCCACATGGGCGTAGTAATCGCCCTTAGGACCCTGACTTCTCCCTAAAAAGAAAGAAAATGTGTTTTGGTGTTTTACAATTTTCAGACAAAATATTGTCCAGTAAGATACACTGGCCATTGTAAAGCACTCCTTCTATTCAACTATTGTATTTGATGATTATACTGTGTATTTTAACCGTATTATATTGTACTTTATTAAATAATATCACGCACGCTTTCTCACTTCTCCCAAAAATTTGGGTTTAGCTTGAGCCCTGAAATATAACCTTTATAATAATTGATTATATTGATATTTTCCATTACATGTACTTGTATTTAATGTTCTTTCAATCACAGACAAAGTACGAGAAGCAAATGGCTGTTGCTTGGTGCACTGCTTGGCAGGAATCTCGCGGTCCCCGACGCTGGCCATCGCCTACATGATGAAGCACCTAAACATGTCCTCCGATGACGCTTACAGGTACCCTATGCTAAATGCTGTATCTTCGCACCCTCTCTACCATGATTAAGATCATTCCAGTAATTTATACAAATTTATTTTAGCTTGATTGCGAAACAGGTTCTTACAACATTAGCTTGATTGCGAAACAAGTTCTTACAACATTAGTTAAATCGCTCTCAAGACCTCATTCCTGAATACGAGAGAGATGAGGCAATGTGGAATTTAAGTACCCTGCTTGCCTACGGGTACAATCTTAATGGCTACAGCTGGATGCAAACTCTGGGCCTTTTCACGCGTGTAGCAAACGCCCTACCACTGCGCTATCACGACTTCCACATGTCGATGTTTGTTTATTACTTGAAATACTCAGATTCTGTAGCAAATATTTGGAAACAAATTATACCATATAATAGGGTATTACATTCGGTAGAAATTTGCTTTTTTCACCAATGTATTGTCGCTTAGGAGAAAGCTATGCAGATGGCTTGCCAAGGTTCATGGTTCTACTCTTGTTGCTTAGGAGAAAGCTATGCAGATGGCTTGCCAAGGTTCATGGTTCTACTCTTGTTGCTTAGGAGAAAGCTATGCAGAAGGCTTGCCAATGTTCATGGTTCTACTCTTGTCGCTTAGGAGAAAGCTATGCCGGTGGCTTGCCAAGGTTCATGGTTCTACTCTTGTTGCTTAGGGGAAAGCTATGCAGAGGGCTTGCCAAGGTTCATGGTTCTACTCTTGTTGCTTAGGGGAAAGCTATACAGATGGCTTGCCAAGGTTCATGGTTCTACTATTGTCGCTTAGGGGAAAGCTATGCAGATGGCTTGCCAAGGTTCATGGTTCTACTCTTGTTGCTTAGGGGAAAGCTATACAGATGGCTTGCCAAGGTTCATGGTTCTACTCTTGTTGCTTAGGGGAAAGCTATGCAGCTGGTTTGCCAAGGTTCATGGTTCTACTCTTGTTGCTTAGGAGAAAGCTATGCAGATGGCTTGCCAAGGTTCATGGTTCTACTCTTGTTGCTTAGGAGAAAGCTATGCAGAAGGCTTGCCAAGGTTCATGATTCTACTCTTGTTGTTTAGGGGAAAGCTATGCAGATGGCTTGCCAAGGTTCATGGTTCTACTCTTGTTGCTTAGGGGAAAGCTATACAGATGGCTTGCCAAGGTTCATGGTTCTACTCTTGTTGCTTAGGGGAAAGCTATGCAGATGGTTTGCCAAGGTTCATGGTTCTACTCTTGTTGCTTAGGAGAAAGCTATGCAGATGGCTTGCCAAGGTTCATGGTTCTACTCTTGTTGCTTAGGAGAAAGCTATGCAGAAGGCTTGCCAAGGTTCATGGTTCTACTCTTGTTGCTTAGGGGAAAGCTATGCAGATGGTTTGCCAAGGTTCATGGTTCTACTCTTGTTGCTTAGGAGAAAGCTATGCAGAAGGCTTGCCAAGGTTCATAGTTCTACTCTTGTTGCTTAGGGGAAAGCTATGCAGGTGGCTTGCCAAGGTTCATGGTTCTACTCTTGTGGCTTAGGGGAAAGCTATGCAGAGGGCTTGCCAAGGTTCATGGTTCTACTCTTGTTGCTTAGGGGAAAGCTATGCAGAAGGCTTGCCAATGTTCATGGTTCTACTCTTGTCGCTTAGGAGAAAGCTATGCAGGTGGCTTGCCAAGGTTCATGGTTCTACTCTTGTTGCTTAGGGGAAAGCTATGCAGATGGCTTGCCAATGTTCATGGTTCTACTCTTGTTGCTTAGGGGAAAGCTATACAGATGGCTTGCCAAGGTTCATGGTTCTACTCTTGTCGCTTATGGGAAAGCTATGCAGGTGGCTTGCCAAGGTTCACGGTTCTACTCTTGTCCCCGAAAGAATACCTGATGGTGTCCTATTGTTTTACTCCACCAACTGGGAGATTGACGGAAATCCAAATACTAAACAAACAAACGAAAACTATCCCTTGAGCGTGATCACAGAGGTTAAAACTCAATCTGTCACTTGAACCATGCAGAAAACTGGCCTTTGTCCAAACACGAAGTCCTGAATAAACAACGACTAAGATGCAAAATAAACAAAGCCATATTTAAAATAATTCAGCATGTAGATGTTATATCGATGTTGGAATGTTGGTATCGACTTAACGTGACAAGATCGGGGACGTTTATTAGTGAAGATACGGCAATAGCACTTTGACTGCGGAAACAACATGATCAATAATAATGAAAATTTAAATCAATGAACAGCATGTTTCTTGTACAAGTTTATGCTACTCATTTAAGCGTTGTATTGGTGCAAAATAGTCGATTAGTGCTCGGAAGTTGATTAGTGCTTTTTCTGGAAGTTTTGCACCATGATTAAGTTTGTCCTTCATTTGACTTATACATACATGTATTAGTTTCAGTTGAGCAGAATTATTTGTCATATTGTTCATCAATATATTCACTGTCCTTAATTAATTGACAAGCATATTATTGATGAGCAATCAAACCTGTATCTGTCTTCTCTTGGGAATATCTCCAGCAGTTTTCGTGCAAAAATTACACTTTTTTGTTCAGATATATAGATGACTAATGGCCGATCTCATTGAATGTCAACCATCTTGGATATTTGCACTGATTTTCACTGATAAAAGTTTTTTGAATTTTTCAGATATGTAGAAGACAAATGGCTGATGATCTCACTGAAAATCATATCAACCTTCTTGGATATTTCCACAGAATTTCACTTATAATTTTTCAGATATACAGAAATGGCCAATGATCTCACTGAATTTCGTGTTTCTTGGATATTTTCACAAAGTTTTTCACTTGTATTTTGTATTTCAGATATGTAAAAGACAAACGACCGACGATCTCACCGAATTTCAACTTTCTTGGACAGTTGCTCGAATTTGAGAAACAGAGGAAGCACGAGAAAGAACTAATCGGTAGTAACAGTAGCGATAGTATCAGTAGCGATAAGTTTGATGCCACACCAAAGATTGCAGACTTCAAGGACACTAGAAATTCAATGACGATGTCCTGTCCGAGCATGTCTTGGTATCAACCAACGTTTGAATTTAGTCCCCCGGCCATTGTCTCAAGGAAGTTAAGATTTCATGCATCTGAAATGTTAGATTCTCAGGGTTTATCAAAACGTTGTGACGAAAA
Organism: Archivesica marissinica; assembly: GCA_014843695.1. NCBI lineage: Eukaryota > Metazoa > Mollusca > Bivalvia > Venerida > Vesicomyidae > Archivesica > Archivesica marissinica. The sequence continues at coordinate 38,025,736 of CM026387.1, forward strand.
CGATAAAAATGTGACTTTACCGGAGAAAAAAGAAAGAAAGGTAGAAATTGACAAACATAGGCGTGAGAATACGCTGTTAATGAAATCTCCAGTTAAACATTCATACAAAAGTCAAACAGTAAAGTTTAGTCAACAGGCGGTGTCTGTTGAATCGCACACAGCCAGACCGAACATGTTGAATCTTGGACTGGATACCAGTAGAAAAGTGCCAAGTTCTTTAAATTATGGTCTAGAATCAAATGTGGTGTCTTCGTTGAAGTCATTAACAGATATCAAAGAGGCGTCCGAAACACCCTCGCCGATCGTGACTTCAGAGTCACGAGATTATGTGTACTCTACCTCATACATAGACACTTGTACCCACAATGCACCGCCATTATTATCGCCATTTCCTTGCGGTGAAACGACGATTCCGGTGCATTCAGTGATCGAGGACCAAAATTGTGTACCTTATTCAGGGACTATACAAAGACACACGAGTAGTAGAGAATCCTCTGAACATTCAAGTGTTGTGAGAGTGGAAAAATCAAAACATTGGAGAAGAAGTGAAACAGTTATTTCTGCTCTTGCTGAATCAAAATCATTGACTGACCCCATAACCCCTATGACCCCAGACACACCAAGTGCCACTTCACCATTTTCTTTCTCAGGACCGTTTTTGAAAGCAGGTGGAAAGAGACCACTACGAAGTTCGTTGTCATTATCGTTATCTCCAACAGCTCCGCAAGCGAGTGGTAGCAAGTCGGCAAGAGATGGAATAGCTTCTAGTTCTGCGATGAACTTTGAACCTCCTGCGTGTAAGATTGAACGAAAACTACGTGCAAAATCTCATGAACCAGAATCGAGCCGGTTAAACATTCCAACATTCACACATCCGGCGACATCACCAGGTTCGGTAACAATGTCACACATGGTAAAATTGAAATCGTTCAATTTATCTGCTTCATTGCCATTGACGTTAGCAGCGCAGTCTCCCACCACATCGCTTGCACGACTACATTTTGGCAGTGCGGAGAATAGCGATAGTGACACTGAGGCTGCAAAAATGGACACAACAGAATTGTTGCAGACATCGTTGCCTTCTAGAGAACAGCTTAAAGTTGGTTATAAGTCATTAAATGAAAATCTTGAAAGATTAAGCACCTTTCCATCTACCTCTTTGGATAAATTGAACTTTACGCCATGTTTTTCTAGCTCGAATGAGAACTTGAATTCAAACCTGAACAGTCCGCGCACAAGTGGTGTGAAACGTCCGTTAAATAACGATGTTCTTGACTTGAAAGAAACAGATATATCATCACCCTGTTCATTAAATAGTAGTATTAACTCAAGTAGCAACAGCTCCGTGTCGTCACCTACAAATAACCCGCAAAAGGTGGTGGTTCGAAAGCGCGAGGGAAGAGCAAAAAGACCAATGGTACGACCAAATAGTATTGCTTTCTCATCATACCCGACCTTTGACCTCGGGTCCGACTGTCAGGATTCGCCAAACTCTGCAAGCAGCTCCACCTCTCAAGATGACACTTCGGAACTGTACACACAAAATGGTAAAAAGTCGAAGCCTTCGGAATATATGGCCGATGTTAGATTCAGACTCGGCCGTTATTCTGAAAGGGAGGTATACAGGCAGATAACGGCTGCAATGGAAGCAGCGATGATGAAATCACAGTCATTCGACGCCAATCGTAAATCACGTAGCTTGGATGATATTCTAAGCTCGGAAGATGACAGTTCGACTCCAAATTGTGAGTTTTCACACTTTGATCGTGTGTTACGTCGTTGTGGTTTGAATCGTGATAGATTTGCTTCCCCACCTTTGTTGTTAGAAAAGTTTGCATGCGGCACGGAGATTTCCGAGCATTATCATTCAAACAGCAGTCTATCATCGACAAGTAGTCACGCTTCACTTCATGGCAGCATGGAGTTCATCCAAGTCTCCTGACACACGTCAAATCATTTTAATCAGTTTTTTCTCTCTGTAGTATTTGAAAAAAAATAATTTGAAGGCTTGTGCAATTTTTAAATTCTTTATTTTCATTTTGCAGACATGCATGTATAAATATCCTCAAATTAATGACGACATTACATTGTCTTGATTTGTTTCAATTAAGAGACACTAATTTATGATTCTATTTTGTCAGGCGTGATAGACTGCTGTTGCTTTATATTGTGTTTTATTGGAGTTCTGTTGTGCTTTTAGTTATTCATTAACCCATTTCATTCTGGATACATTTAAAGGCTTTTGCAAACAACGTAGATCCAGATCAGCCGCACCTTGACGCTGCGTGCTGATCAGGATCTATGTTGTTTGTTACATAGCCAAGTGTCTTAGCAAGATCATCTGAATAGCAAACAGCATAGAGCCTGATCAGACGGCACATTCCGTGGCAGCTGATCTGGCTCTATGTTCTTTGCAAATACTGTTTGAACGGTATCCAGAATCAAAAGGGTTAACACAAAGCTTGAACGATTTTTCAAATTTCAAAATGATATATCAACACTAAACCACTTGGGAGGCGGGGGTCAGCATATTTTACTATGGCATTAGTATTTAACTGTCAAATTTTCTTTTCAACACATAATACCATGCATTCACCATGCATTCACCACAATTTATTATTAACCACTTTCCTTTTTTGTGCAGCATATGTTCTATATATACATATTATGGGGCTATCAATCGTGCGGAAGAAAGTTTATATTTGAAATGATGTGTATGGGAATGTGCAACGTAGCTAAAAGAAAATTTAAAAAAAGATTAAAATGATTACCAGTGATAGAGAAAGCAGTTAATTAATTAATTATAATGTTAAGCGTAGTGGTATACTTGAACCAATCTAGCGGTGTATCGGCTAGCTATAAATCAATACAGTTGAACGTAACCTTGCGGTGAAAAATGGTAGAAACTTTAGCCTGTATTTGTTTAAATATCAATTAGTGTTATTGCTATGATTTTGTTTTCATTTCCTTTATAATTGGGAAATATCCGCGACTTAAATATTTTATTTTATTTTACAGTCTTCATCATTTTCGTGGCTTCAGTTGAAAGATACGTGAATTATGCTCAGTAATAACAATATATGATCTCAAATTAAAAGTAGGAAGGTGGAGATTTTCTGAACCATATTGGCTGCCTACTAACGACATCTTTCAAAATCTCACCAAAATTCTTTTTAGGAAATTAGGCGCCAGCGATTTGCTAGGAATAACATATAGCACTTGAAATGCTTTCAACATTAATGTTTAGTACCAGTAACAAGTTGACGTTTAGTACCAGTAACAAGTTGACGTTTAGTACCAGTAACAAGTTGACGTTTAGTACCAGTAACAAGTTGACGTTCAGTACAGTAACAAGTTGACGTTCAGTACCAGTAACAAGTTGACGTTCAGTACCGGTAACAACTTGACGTTCAGTACCAGTAACAAGTTGACGTTCAGTACCGGTAACAACTTGACGTTCAGTACCAGTAAAAAGTTGATGTTTAGTACCGGTAACAAGTTGACGTTCATTACCGGTAACAACTTGACGTTCAGTACCAGTAACAAGTTGACGTTCAGTAACAAGTTGATGTTCAGTACCAGTAACAAGTTGACGTTTAGTACCGGTAACAAGTTGACGTTCAGTACCAGTAACAAGTTGACGTTCAGTACCGGTAACAACTTGACGTTTAGTACCAGTAACAAGTTGATGTTCAGTACCAGTAACAAGTTGACGTTCAGTACCAGTAAAATGTTGATGTTCAGTACTGGTAACAACTTGACGTTCAGTACCAGTAAAAAGTTGATGTTCAGTACTGGTAACAAGTTGACGTTCAGTACCAGTAAAATGTTGATGTTCAGTACTGGTAACAAGTTGATGTTCAGTACCGGTAACAACTTGACGTTCAGTACCAGTAACAAGTTGATGTTCAGTACCAGTAACAAGTTGACGTTTAGTACCAGTAACAAGTTGACGTTCAGTACCAGTAACAAGTTGACGTTTAGTACCGGTAACAAGTTGACGTTTAGTACCGGTAACAAGTTGACGTTCAGTACCAGTAACAAGTTGACGTTCAGTACCAGTAACAAGTTGACGTTCAGTACCGGTAACAAGTTGACGTTTAGTACCGGTAACAAGTTGACGTTTAGTACCGGTAACAAGTTGACGTTCAGTACCAGTAAAAAGTTGACGTTCAGTACCAGTAAAAGTTGATGTTTAGTACTGGTAACAAGTTGACGTTCAGTACCAGTAACAAGTTGACGTTCAGTACCAGTAACAAGTTGATGTTCAGTACCAGTAACAAGTTGACGTTCAGTAACAAGTTGACGTTCAGTACCAGTAACAACTTGACGTTCAGTACCAGTAACAACTTGACGTTCAGTACCAGTAACAAGTTGACGTTCAGTACCGGTAACAACTTGACGTTCATTACTGGTAACAACTTGACGTTCAGTACCAGTAACACGTTGACGTTCAGTACCAGTAACAAGTTGACGTTCAGTACCAGTAACAAGTTGATGTTCAGTACCAGTAACAAGTTGACGTTCAGTACCAGTAACAAGTTGACGTTTAGTACCGGTAACAAGTTGACGTTCAGTATCAGTAACAAGTTGATGTTCAGTACCGGTAACAACTTGACGTTTAGTACCAGTAACAACTTGACGTTTAGTACCGGTAACAAGTTGACGTTCAGTACCGGTAACAAGTTGACGTTCAGTACCAGTAACAAGTTGATGTTCAGTACCAGTAACAAGTTGACGTTTAGTACCGGTAACAAGTTGACGTTCAGTACCAGTAACAAGTTGACGTTCAGTACCAGTAACAAGTTGACGTTCAGTACCAGTAACAAGTTGACGTTCAGTACCAGTAACAAGTTGACGTTCAGTACCAGTAACAAGTTGACGTTCAGTACCAGTAACAACTTGATGTTCAGTACCGGTAACAACTTGACGTTCAGTACCAGTAACAAGTTGACGTTCAGTACCAGTAACAAGTTGACGTTCAGTACCAGTAACAAGTTGACGTTCAGTACCAGTAACAAGTTGACGTTCAGTACCAGTAACAAGTTGACGTTTAGTACCGGTAACAAGTTGACGTTCAGTACCAGTAACAAGTTGACGTTTAGTACCGGTAACAAGTTGACGTTCAGTACCAGTAACAAGTTGACGTTCAGTACCAGTAACAACTTGATGTTCAGTACCGGTAACAACTTGACGTTCAGTACCAGTAACAAGTTGACGTTCAGTACCAGTAACAAGTTGACGTTCAGTACCAGTAACAAGTTGACGTTCAGTACCAGTAACAAGTTGACGTTCAGTACCGGTAACAACTTGACGTTCAGTACCAGTAACAAGTTGACGTTCAGTACCAGTAACAAGTTGACGTTCAGTACCAGTAACAAGTTGACGTTCAGTACCAGTAACAAGTTGATGTTCAGTACCAGTAACAAGTTGACATTTAGTACCGGTAACAAGTTGACATTTAGTACCGGTAACAAGTTGACGTACTGTATAGCTATTTTATCTCAATTGTAATAATTTTTGTTTCAGTTAAATTTGGTTTTAGATTTATAAAGCAGACTATAAACTCTTTCATGGTGCAAACTGTCGCATGTTTGTGAGAATCATGGAAATATGTGTAATATTTAAATATGGGCGATTCAATTTTTTATGCAAATTCATCAATTTCTTGCATATTTTGATGACAAGACATGAATGTTATTGCTTGTAAGATCTGAACCCAAACATGACATGGTCAGTTATTTCAAATCATTGGCCCCTTACTGCACACGGTTCGAATCCAACCAGAGTTGTCAAATTCTTTCATGTGAGGAAGTTATCCAGCTGGCTTGCGGATTGTCTGTCGTTCTTCATGGGTGCCCGCCCATGTATGAAATACTGCCCGGATGAGCACCCTATCCGAATAGTGTAGTGGTTAGCATGCTCGCTTCTCACCAATGCAACCTGGGTTCGATCCTCGGACCGGGAAGTGTGTGAGATGGTACAAGGTCGCCAGATCGAACAGGTTGGTTTTCTCCGGGTACTCCCGTTTCCTCTTACACGAATGACTACATTTACGCTTTCATCCGCGCCAACGAGAGTGATTAATATAAGTTGTTAAAACTTGCTTCGCAATCGTTGTAAAATAAATAAAATTTAAACTAAAGCTCCCTGGATCCAACACGACGCCAATAAAAGATGTAATAATGATTCCATATATATATATAATGACCTAGACTGCCGGTGCAGTGCGACTTTATATCCGAAAACACAGAAACAAAATCAATTTTAGATGATTATATCTTGGTGCGAGTATTTCCCAATTTGCATCAAATCGTTGGTACAAATTAATTACTACATTTTTGTCCAAATAATTCTCAGATTTGCTACATTTGTTTATTACATTTTGGATGAGCCTGCTGGAAGGTAACATCGTTAAGTTTATAAACAAGAAGGGAAAGATACGCCGTATTGCTGCATTGTGTCTGTACTTGCACTGAATCAAGCGTTACATGTACTAATAGTTCATACAATGGTATAGCAGCAATTTGAATATCATTTGGGCCCATACCTCCCCCCTAAAACTTTTGAAAATCACTTCTACATTTTCCGCAGAAAACATCCTATGTGCATACCTGTGCATAATTTCATTATATAAATTAGTCAAATTACTAATTTTGTCAAACTCTTGTTAGAACTTTTTGTTTTTAAATAATGTTTGTGTGTTTTTACGTTTATTTATCGTAGCTACCGGTTGCCCATATGAGCGACGCCTCCTGAAGAGATTAGTTATTTTAGATTTTGGAGGATAGTGCATGATACAGACAGAGACCCATTCCAGAATCTCCACTGGTTCTTTTATGTGCACGGTGTAAAGCACCGACACGAGACCTCGGTTTAACGTCCCATCTGAAAGACTGTTAATTTTATTAGGGTCAGATGGGGGATCGAACCTGCGATCCCAGGATTACCAGTCCAGCGTGTTACCACTGGACTACAGATCCGTCTGTATAATAATGCTCTACCCATCTACCGTACATTGTGACTGAGCAGTTGTTTATATTTTAAATGTCTCTTTATACATTTTTTTCTTCAGTTGGAAAATAATACTATAATTCATATGCAAATTTATACTAGTGTTAACTTTAGTAAACCACTATTTAGTATTTACAGAATAATTGGTGAGTTTGTTAAAAAATATTCTAATAAAGGGAGATAATTCACAAATGGTAATTTCTTAAAAGCAGGTTCATTTATCCCCATACTTTCCAAATTTAATTTGTTACCGAATTTATTATTGAAAACTGAAAATACAAGACAATAATCACAATATCTTATCATACGCTCCTTACAATATCTCTGTGTGCAGCATATTCTAAGTATAATCTTTTACCTTGATCAATCACGGATCTTTAATCCAGTGGTTAACACGTAGGACTGGTAATCCAGGGATCGCAGGTTCGATCCTCCATCTGACCATAATAAAATTAACAGTCTTTCAGATGGGACTTGAAACCGAGGTTTTCCGAGGTGCTTTACAGAGGAGACCCTGGAATGGGTCTCTGTCTGTATCATTGCACTATCCTCCAAAAATCTAAAATGACTAATCTCTTCAGGAGGCGTTGCTCATATGGGCAACCGGTAGCAACGATAAATAAACGTAAAACACACAAAACTATGCATTTAGTATAAAAGCATTTGCTGACTAACAAGCTGGGATGTAAATTAACTTGACAATGAGATGTTATAAATGTATATCTCTTAAATGATCACAATAATGTATTCTGTTGCTACCAATTACACTTTCTGTTGCTATGAAATACACTTTCTGTTGCTATGAAATACACTGTTTGTTTATTATTATTTTCATTTCTATCATCTGCCCTTCCTTTTGTTGTTCTTACAGAATGCTTGAGTTGTTCTTACAGAATGCTTGAGTTGTTCTTACAGAATGCTTGAGTTGTTCTTACAGAATGCTTGAGTTGTTCTTACAGAATGCTTGAGTTGTTCTTACAGAATGCTTGAGTTGTTCTTACAGAATGCTTGAGTTGTTCGTACAGAATGCTTGAGTTGTTCTTACAGAATGCTTGAGTTGATCTTACAGAATGCTTGTGTTGTTCTTACAGTTCTTACAGAATGCTTGAGTTGTTCTTACAGAATGCTTGAGTTGTTCTAACAGAATGCTTAGGTTGTTCTTACAGAATGCTTGAGTTGTTCTTACAGAATGCTTGAGTTGTTCTTACAGAATGTTTGAGTTGTTCTTACAGAATGCTTGAGTTGTTCTTACAGAATGCTTGAGTTGTTCTTACAGAATGCTTGAGTTGTTCTTACAGAATGCTTGAGTTGTTCTTACAGAATGCTTGAGTTGTTCTTACAGAATGCTTGAGTTGTTCTTGCAGAATGCTTGAGTTGTTCTTACAGAATGCTTGAGTTGTTCTTACAGAATGCTTGAGTTGTTCTTACAGAATGCTTGAGTTGATCTTACAGAATGCTTGTGTTGTTCTTACAGTTCTTACAGAATGCTTGAGTTGTTCTTACAGAATGCTTGAGTTGTTCTTACAGAATGCTTGGGTTGTTCTTACAGAATGCTTGAGTTGTTCTTACAGAATGCTTGAGTTGTTCTTACAGAATGCTTGAGTTGTTCTTACAGAATGCTTGAGTTGTTCTTACAGAATGCTTGAGTTGTTCTTACAGAATGCTTAAGTTGTTCTTACAGAATGCTTGAGTTGTTCTTACAGAATGCTTGAGTTGTTCTTACAGAATGCTTGAGTTGTTCTTGCAGAATGCTTGAGTTGTTCTTACAGAATGCTTGAGTTGTTCTTACAGAATGCTTGAGTTGTTCTTACAGAATGCTTGAGTTGTTCTTACAGAATGCTTGAGTTGTTCTTACAGAATGCTTGAGTTGTTCTTACAGAATGCTTGAGTTGTTCTTACAGAATGCTTGAGTTGTTCGTACAGAATGCTTGAGTTGTTCTTACAGAATGCTTGAGTTGATCTTACAGAATGCTTGTGTTGTTCTTACAGTTCTTACAGAATGCTTGAGTTGTTCTTACAGAATGCTTGAGTTGTTCTAACAGAATGCTTAGGTTGTTCTTACAGAATGCTTGAGTTGTTCTTACAGAATGCTTGAGTTGTTCTTACAGAATGTTTGAGTTGTTCTTACAGAATGCTTGAGTTGTTCTTACAGAATGCTTGAGTTGTTCTTACAGAATGCTTGAGTTGTTCTTACAGAATGCTTGAGTTGTTCTTACAGAATGCTTGAGTTGTTCTTACAGAATGCTTGAGTTGTTCGTACAGAATGCTTGAGTTGTTCTTACAGAATGCTTGAGTTGATCTTACAGAATGCTTGTGTTGTTCTTACAGTTCTTACAGAATGCTTGAGTTGTTCTTACAGAATGCTTGAGTTGTTCTAACAGAATGCTTAGGTTGTTCTTACAGAATGCTTGAGTTGTTCTTACAGAATGCTTGAGTTGTTCTTACAGAATGTTTGAGTTGTTCTTACAGAATGCTTGAGTTGTTCTTACAGAATGCTTGAGTTGTTCTTACAGAATGCTTGAGTTGTTCTTACAGAATGCTTGAGTTGTTCTTACAGAATGCTTGAGTTGTTCTTACAGAATGCTTGAGTTGTTCTTACAGAATGCTTGAGTTGTTCTTACAGAATGCTTGAGTTGTTCTTACAGAATGCTTGAGTTGTTCTTACAGAATGCTTGAGTTGATCTTACAGAATGCTTGTGTTGTTCTTACAGTTCTTACAGAATGCTTGAGTTGTTCTTACAGAATGCTTGAGTTGTTCTTACAGAATGCTTGGGTTGTTCTTACAGAATGCTTGAGTTGTTCTTACAGAATGCTTGAGTTGTTCTTACAGAATGCTTGAGTTGTTCTTACAGAATGCTTGAGTTGTTCTTGCAGAATGCTTGAGTTGTTCTTACAGAATGCTTGAGTTGTTCTTACAGAATGTTTGAGTTGTTCTTACAGAATGCTTGAGTTGTTCATACAGAATGCTTGTGTTGTTCTTACAGAATGCTTGAGTTGTTCTTACAGAATGTTTGAGTTGTTCTTACAGAATGCTTGAGTTGTTCTTACAGAATGTTTGAGTTGTTCTTACAGAATGCTTGAGTTGTTCTTACAGAATGCTTGAGTTGTTCGTACAGAATGCTTGAGTTGTTCGTACAGAATGCTTGAGTTGTTCTTACAGAATGCTTGAGTTGTTCTTACAGAATGCTTGAGTTGTTCTTACAGAATGCTTGAGTTGTTCGTACAGAATGCTTGAGTTGTTCTTGCAGAATGCTTGAGTTGTTCTTACAGAATGCTTGAGTTGTTCTTACAGAATGCTTGAGTTGTTCTTACAGAATGCTTGAGTTGTTCTTGCAGAATGCTTGGGTTGTTCTTGCAGAATGCTTGAGTTGTTCTTACAGAATGCTTGAGTTGATCTTACAGAATGCTTGTGTTGTTCTTACAGTTCTTACAGAATGCTTGTGTTGTTCTTACAGTTCTTACAGAATGCTTGAGTTGTTCTTACAGAATGCTTGAGTTGTTCTTACAGTTCTTACAGAATGCTTGAGTTGTTCTTACAGAATGCTTGAGTTGTTCTTACAGAATGCTTGGGTTGTTCTTACAGAATGATTGAGTTGTTCTTACAGAATGCTTGAGTTGTTCTTACAGAATGCTTGAGTTGTTCTTACAGAATGCTTGAGTTGTTCTTACAGAATGCTTGAGTTGTTCTTACAGAATGCTTGAGTTGTTCTTACAGAATGCTTGAGTTGTTCTTACAGAATGCTTGAGTTGTTCTTACAGAATGCTTGAGTTGTTCTTACAGCATGCTTGAGTTGTTCTTGCAGAATGCTTGAGTTGTTCTTACAGAATGCTTGAGTTGTTCTTACAGAATGCTTGGGTTGTTCTTACAGAATGCTTGAGTTGTTCTTACAGAATGCTTGAGTTGTTCTTACAGAATGCTTGAGTTGATCTTACAGAATGCTTGTGTTGTTCTTACAGTTCTTACAGAATGCTTGAGTTGTTCTTACAGAATGCTTGGGTTGTTCTTACAGAATGCTTGAGTTGTTCTTACAGAATGCTTGAGTTGTTCTTACAGAATGCTTGAGTTGTTCTTACAGAATGCTTGAGTTGTTCTTACAGAATGCTTGAGTTGTTCTTACAGAATGCTTGAGTTGTTCTTACAGAATGCTTGAGTTGTTCTTGCAGAATGCTTGAGTTGTTCTTACAGAATGCTTGAGTTGTTCTTACAGAATGCTTGAGTTGTTCTTACAGAATGCTTGAGTTGTTCTTACAGAATGCTTGTGTTGTTCTTACAGAATGCTTGAGTTGTTCTTACAGAATGTTTGAGTTGTTCTTACAGAATGCTTGAGTTGTTCTTACAGAATGTTTGAGTTGTTCTTACAGAATGCTTGAGTTGTTCGTACAGAATGCTTGAGTTGTTCTTACAGAATGTTTGAGTTGTTCTTACAGAATGCTTGAGTTGTTCGTACAGAATGCTTGAGTTGTTCTTACAGAATGCTTGAGTTGTTCTTACAGAATGCTTGAGTTGTTCTTACAGAATGCTTGAGTTGTTCGTACAGAATGCTTGAGTTGTTCGTACAGAATGCTTGAGTTGTTCTTACAGAATGCTTGAGTTGTTCTTACAGAATGCTTGAGTTGTTCTTACAGAATGCTTGAGTTGTTCTTGCAGAATGCTTGGGTTGTTCTTGCAGAATGCTTGAGTTGTTCTTACAGAATGCTTGAGTTGTTCTTACAGAATGCTTGAGTTGTTCTTACAGAATGCTTGGGTTGTTCTTACAGAATGCTTGGGTTGTTCTTACAGAATGTTTGAGTTGTTCTTACAGAATGCTTGAGTTGTTCTTACAGAATGTTTGAGTTGTTCTTACAGAATGCTTGTGTTGTTCTTACAGTTCTTACAGAATGCTTGAGTTGTTCTTACAGAATGCTTGAGTTGTTCTTACAGAATGCTTGGGTTGTTCTTACAGAATGCTTGAGTTGTTCTTACAGAATGCTTGAGTTGTTCTTACAGAATGCTTGAGTTGTTCTTACAGAATGCTTGAGTTGTTCTTACAGAATGCTTGAGTTGTTCTTACAGAATGCTTGAGTTGTTCTTACAGAATGCTTGAGTTGTTCTTACAGAATGCTTGAGTTGTTCTTACAGAATGCTTGAGTTGTTCTTACAGAATGCTTGAGTTGTTCTTACAGAATGCTTGAGTTGTTCTTACAGAATGTTTGAGTTGTTCTTACAGAATGCTTGAGTTGTTCTTACAGAATGCTTGAGTTGTTCTTACAGAATGCTTGAGTTGTTCTTACAGAATGCTTGAGTTGTTCTTACAGAATGCTTGAGTTGTTCTTACAGAATGCTTGAGTTGTTCTTACAGAATGCTTGAGTTGTTCTTACAGAATGCTTGAGTTGTTCTTACAGAATGCTTGAGTTGATCTTACAGAATGCTTGTGTTGTTCTTACAGTTCTTACAGAATGCTTGAGTTGTTCTTACAGAATGCTTGAGTTGTTCTTACAGAATGCTTGAGTTGTTCTTACAGAATGCTTGAGTTGTTCTTACAGAATGCTTGAGTTGTTCTTACAGAATGCTTGAGTTGTTCTTACAGAATGCTTGAGTTGTTCTTACAGAATGCTTGGGTTGTTCTTGCAGAATGCTTGAGTTGTTCTTACAGAATGCTTGAGTTGTTCTTACAGAATGCTTGAGTTGTTCTTACAGAATGCTTGAGTTGTTCTTACAGAATGCTTGGGTTGTTCTTACAGAATGTTGGGTTGTTCTTACAGAATGCTTGAGTTGTTCTTACAGAATGTTTGAGTTGTTCTTACAAAATGCTTGTGTTGTTCTTACAGTTCTTACAGAATGCTTGAGTTGTTCTTACAGAATGCTTGAGTTGTTCTTACAGAATGCTTGGGTTGTTCTTACAGAATGCTTGAGTTGTTCTTACAGAATGCTTGAGTTGTTCTTACAGAATGCTTGAGTTGATCTTACAGAATGCTTGTGTTGTTCTTACAGTTCTTACAGAATGCTTGAGTTGTTCTTACAGAATGCTTGAGTTGTTCTTACAGAATGCTTGGGTTGTTCTTACAGAATGCTTGAGTTGTTCTTACAGAATGCTTGAGTTGTTCTTACAGAATGCTTGAGTTGTTCTTACAGAATGCTTGAGTTGTTCTTACAGAATGCTTGAGTTGTTCTTACAGAATGCTTGAGTTGTTCTTACAGAATGCTTGAGTTGTTCTTACAGAATGCTTGAGTTGTTCTTACAGAATGCTTGAGTTGTTCTTACAGAATGCTTGAGTTGTTCTTACAGAATGCTTGAGTTGTTCTTACAGAATGTTTGAGTTGTTCTTACAGAATGCTTGAGTTGTTCATACAGAATGCTTGTGTTGTTCTTACAGAATGCTTGAGTTGTTCTTACAGAATGTTTGAGTTGTTCTTACAGAATGCTTGAGTTGTTCGTACAGAATGCTTGAGTTGTTCTTGCAGAATGCTTGAGTTGTTCTTACAGAATGCTTGAGTTGTTCTTACAGAATGCTTGAGTTGTTCTTACAGAATGCTTGAGTTGTTCTTGCAGAATGCTTGGGTTGTTCTTGCAGAATGCTTGAGTTGTTCTTACAGAATGCTTGAGTTGTTCTTACAGAATGCTTGAGTTGTTCTTACAGAATACTTGAGTTGTTCTTACAGAATGCTTGGGTTGTTCTTACAGAATGCTTGGGTTGTTCTTACAGAATGCTTGAGTTGTTCTTACAGAATGCTTGAGTTGTTCTTACAGAATGCTTGAGTTATTCTTACAGAATGCTTGGGTTGTTCTTACAGAATGCTTGAGTTGTTCTTACAGAATGCTTGAGTTGATCTTACAGAATGCTTGTGTTGTTCTTACAGTTCTTACAGAATGCTTGAGTTGTTCTTACATAATGCTTGAGTTGTTCTTACAGAATGCTTGGGTTGTTCTTACAGAATGCTTGAGTTGTTCGTACAGAATGCTTGAGTTGTTCTTACAGAATGCTTGAGTTGTTCTTACAGAATGCTTGAGTTGTTCTTACAGAATGCTTGAGTTGTTCTTGCAGAATGCTTGGGTTGTTCTTACAGAATGCTTGGGTTGTTCTTACAGAATGCTTGGGTTGTTCTTACAGAATGCTTGAGTTGTTCTTACAGAATGCTTGAGTTATTCTTACAGAATGCTTGGGTTGTTCTTACAGAATGCTTGGGTTGTTCTTACAGAATGCTTGGGTTGTTCTTACAGAATGCTTGAGTTGTTCTTACAGAATGCTTGAGTTATTCTTACAGAATGCTTGGGTTGTTCTTACAGAATGCTTGGGTTGTTCTTACAGAATGCTTGGGTTGTTCTTACAGAATGCTTGAGTTGTTCTTACAGAATGCTTGAGTTATTCTTACAGAATGCTTGGGTTGTTCTTACAGAATGCTTGGGTTGTTCTTACAGAATGCTTGGGTTGTTCTTACAGAATGCTTGGGTTGTTCTTACAGAATGCTTGGGTAATGTTTTATCAGCACAGAATATGAAGAACACACTCGTCTATTATTGAATGTCAGGTATAATTATAATCAACCATAATATAATTTATGTGAATGACGGTTTAAATAAAAAATAACATAATAAACATTTTTTTGTAACACCTAGAATTCTGATAATCTCTGATTAAATAGTCCTGAAGTTTTCATTTTTACCATTTCTCATTGCTTCCAACAAGTATGGAAGTATTTTTTTTTTTATAGTTTTAAAGTTTATTTAACGTCTCTACCAGTAACTGTTGTCCATTTGAGCGACGGGCAGTTTACTTAACAACACCTTTCCTGGGCAGGCTCCAGCGGTTAACAGTACTTGGTGCACCAACACCACCATAAGAAACTACCAACTTCTTCATATAAATAGACATGGGGTCTGTGCGGGGCTTAAACCCGTGACAACAGTGATGATAGGTTACAGTGGTATACAAGTCAGCGTTCTTATTTTATATTAGTGAAAATAATATAGATTAAAGCTGTCCGATTAGCGCAGTAGTTAGCGCGCTCGCTTCTCACCAATGCAACCCGGGTTCGATCCTCGGTCAGGGAAGTATGTGAGATGGTACGATGGTTGCCAGATCGGACAGGTGGGTTTTCTCCGGGTACTCCGGTTTCCTCCCACATGAATGACCACATATACACTTTCATCCGAGCCAACAAGAGTGATTAATATAAGTTGTTAAAACTTGCTTCACACAATCGTTGTAAAATAAATAAAGTATAAAAAAAAAAGATTAACATGACGTCTGCTGATTTGTATCTTTCAATAGTATGTGTTATATTGTGCTTGAGGAAAACATTTCCGCCAGGATATGGATATTTCTCGTGTACTGTTAGTCTGTTGGTCTGACTTGGGATTGAGTTTGAATAAAACCTTATTCGATTGTACCACAGACAGATAAATACAGACTATTAGGTTACAGTCGTGTAAATTGAATGTTTAATAGATAATTATCTAATATTCTATTCATCTCATATTCTGATTAGAACCATAATGGCCATATACTGTATGCTTGTAATTGAAATATGAATACATAATACCGTCACCAGTTTATCCGTCCGTCCAGTAGAAAGCAATATTTATCAAGCAGACTGTTTTTGTCTTCATTTTGTATGAAGGTGGGCTGAATAATAATTATTTTAATGTCTGGTTGTAGAAAATATTTGCCGTTTTATTTCTCCGTTTTAGTTTTATTATTATTGTTGTTGTTGTGGTAGTTTGATTTTATCGTCTTCCATGTGATCTTCATTTCATTTGTTGTTGTTTTTTCTGTACCGCTTGGGGTGCCACTGCTTTTGATTATTTTCTTATGAAGCTACTCTCTCTCTCTCTCTCGAGTGATTTGATTGGTTGAATATGAGATGCTTGCTCCTCTGCAGCCAACCAGAAAGTCAGAAACACAACTTCCTGTACAATTTGAAGTCTACTCAGCTGCAGCCAATCACAGAGCTTGTGACTAACTTTGAAAATCTTCATAACTTCAGTGTGGTTTGTAAATGCATTTTGCCTTTAACCCTTTCAACCCCACAGGCCTCTAAATAGGCTTATGAAAAGTGTAGATCCAGATCTCATAACGAGCCGTCTCATCAGGATCTGCACTTTTTTGACAGTAATAATTATTACTATTTTTAGATAAAATTACCCATTTTGATAAATGAACTGGTCCAATGGTAATTTTCTTATTAATTTATTGGTCTGAAAATATCACGCACCAGTCCATGTCAGTTACTTGGGGTTGAATGGGTTAAACGCCTGATAGATAATCGTGTACAAAATGTCTTTTGATTCCAAAATGTGATAACAAAAACAGTTTTGTGTACAAACGCTTTTTATTGTTATAATTTTTGTGTCATCTGGTACAAATGTGATAAAAACATTAATTTAATTGTGTACACACGATCTTAATTGTTATAAAATTTGTGTTATCCAGTACCGTATTCTTCACATTAAACATAACAGACAATTTTTAATAATCATAAACATAGTTTCTGGTTTCGAAGAAATCCCAAATAAGTGGTCTGTCCATATTTACCTGGACGGTACATGTTTCTTAGAAATCTTTGAAGTTAAAAAATGCCTGAAAATCATAAATTAAATGGTTACCGTGGAGGCAACCAATGTCAATAACACAAAAAGAATGCAAACCGCTACGATTGTTTCCAAAGATGTTTCTTAGAATTTTAAATGGATTAGGGGCTTATGTAAATTTTGTTTGTGAATTGCGACTTATATAAAGTCAAGGATGTTTAATGAGCGGTGGGATTATGGTACAGTTATATGTAAATTATTATTACTAGTAAATAATATTTTGATCTCTTCACTGAATGTATAATTACGAATGGGTTAAAGGCAGGAAGATCGTATGTGCAGTTGTTATCAGAACGTAGTTTGGATGCTCTGCTCCGGGTGACCCTGCCTGACCCCATTCAGAATGTTTGTATATTAGGTTCACAGAATCACAGACATTAAATCCTTTGTTGTCACTTTCTGTTTATGTCTTTTGTTATTCCTTACCCATCTTTTGTTTGCATGCTTATTAAAATCACAGGAGATGGGAATGCTATAAGCCAGCAAGTCTTTGTGTACCAGTACTAGTAATTAGATATGTCAAATCGATTGCCCCGCCTCCCTCACCGCTGGGGGGGGGCGTCAAATTGTGTCATGTGAGGAAGCTGTCCAGCTGGCTTGTGGAAGGTCAGTGGTTCTACCCGGGTTCCTGGCCATGCCTGAAATTCTGTTTGTTCACCTAGGGTATTACTTCATCAATAATAGCTGGATAATTAATTAATAATTAACCTCATCACCTAAGCTGTTGATGGTACAACAAACAAACAAATGCTTTATATATACATGTATACAGGGATCATTCTAGAGGGCGAAATAGTGGCCCTAGGGACCCTGACTCCGCCCTCTGGGGACCCCAATTCTCCCTAAATTTTATATAAAAAAATTACTATTTTCATACAGTTTTGTCCAGTAAGATACACTGGCCCATTATAAAACACTCCTTCTATTCAAATGTTGTATTTAATGGTCAGTCATACTGTGCATTTTAATCATATTTTGTTGAAATTTATTAAATAACACCATTTAATGACGCGCTTTCTCACTTCTCCCATAAATTCTGACCTAGAATGAACCCTGGTATATATATTTAGGGAGATGTTAAAGTTAAGACATCTGGTAACACGCTGGACTGGTAACCCAGGGATCGCAGGTTTGATCCCCCGTCTGACCCTAATAAAATTAACAGTTTTTCAGATGGGACGTTAAACCGAGGTCTTGTATCGGCGCTTTACACTGTGCACGTAAAAGAACCAGAGGAGACTCTGGAATGGGTCTCTGTCTGTATCATGCACTATCCTCCAAAATCTAAAATGACTAATCTCTTCAGGAGGCGTCGCTCATATGGGCAACCGGTAGCGACGATAAATAAACGTAATACACAAAGTTAAGACATACAAGACTTTTTGTTGGCTTATGGATACCATATAAATCTCCTCCATTTGTATGTACGCTGCTATCTTTCTAAAACTAAATTATCATTATAAATACCATATGCAACTTGATACAAAAAATTATCTGCACAGTGGAAAATTGATACAACGAAGGAACACAAAAATCAATTGTAGCATCTACAATTTGCCTTCAGTTAGTTCAGTACAGACAATTTGGTGGATCAGATTGCATATGATTTCATGACTGGTATATGAAATTTTACAAGTCTTATAGTCGAGAGTTTCTGTAATTCCATTTGACCGTGATTCATATTTCACAAGAATAAATGTCCAAAATATTCCAAAGATTGTGAAATAATCACATTTTACTGTTTGTAAGCATATTTCCACCAGAGTATTTTCACCCTAATGGTATATAACTAGTTCAGACTGACATTTCCTTCTTGGAGGTCAAATGAATATTCATGAAAACAAGTATCCGTTGAGTAAAGGTACATTAAGATTTCTTCCACTCGGGGGGGGGGGGCCTCAGAGGCAGAGTGGTTGCGGTACTTTTACTTCAAATCACTTGCCCCTTACCGCTGCAGGTTCGAATCTCACTGAAGGTGTAGAATTCTTTCTTGTGAGGAAGATATCGAGCTGGCTAGCGAAATGTTGATGGTACTAACCAGGTGTCCGTCCGTGCCTGATATAAAAGCGAGAGTCATTATATGTCCTGAGCTGTCTGTGTGACATTAATCCCCAAAATAAACAATAAAATCTTCTACTGGGTACATTAATTAACCCTTTCCTTCATTAAAACACCTCTTGATGCCATTACCAATACAACATACATTGACAATATAGTAGCCAAACCAATGTTCATAATAAAGGCCAGAATATCATGTAGTCCCAGTAATATCTATGGATGTGGGGTAGATATGGCGACTACTTATACACTGCATGATAGCTAAATGGCTGTCGTTTGTATGGAGATATAATAGTATATTACCCTAAATCTCTATGAAGGAAAGGGTTAATAATTGTGCATACAGTCCATACTATCCAAGTTTTTTACCACCAGATTATGGTCTCAAAGTGGCTTCCCATCTTAAAAGTAAAATCATTTTTAAATTTTTTATCCATAATTACGTTACAGAAAAGAAAACACTCTGTCACTGACAATTTCTTCAACCTGGCCAAACATGCAATGTACACCGGGAGAGTGCTGCAGTGAATATACACTGGGAGAGTACCGCAGTGAATGTACACTGGGAGAGTGCTGCAGTGAATGTACACCTGGAGAGTGCTGCAGTGAATGTACACCTGGAGAGTGCTGCAGTGAATGTACACCGGGAGAGTGCCGCAGTGAATGTACACCTGGAGAGTGCTGCAGTGAATGTACACTGGGAGAGTGCTGCAGTGAATGTACACTGGGAGAGTGCTGCAGTGAATGTACACTGGGAGAGTGCTGCAGTGTTTGTACACTGGGAGAGTGCTGCAGTGTTTGTACACCGGGAGAGTGCTGCAGTGAATGTACACCGGGAGAGTGCCGCAGTGAATGTACACCTGGAGAGTGCCGCAGTGAATGTACACCGGGAGAGTGCCGCAGTGAATGTACACCGGGAGAGTGCTGCAGTGAATGTACACCAGGAGAGTGCTGCAGTGAATGTACACTGGGAGAGTGCCGCAGTGAATGTACACCTGGAGAGTGCCGCAGTGAATGTACACCTGGAGAGTGCCGCAGTGAATGTTTCTTATTCTCCTTGCTAAAGGAATGCTCACAGCTAAACACTATGCTACTAGAAGAGTCCTTGGGTCTGCAATCCGTCGGTGTCTGAGCAATACACCAAGGGGAGAGCCTACATTGTGGCAATTAGGTAGTGGACAGCTGTACACCAAGGGGAGAGACTACATTGTGGCAATTGGGTTGTGGACAGCAGTACACCAAGGGGAGAGACTACATTGTACATTGTGGCAATTAGGTTGTGGACAGCAGTACATCAAGGGGAGAGACTACATTGTGGCAATTAGGTTGTGGACAGCAGTACACCAAGGGGTAAGACTACATTGTGGCAATTAGGTTGTGGACAGCAGTACATCAAGGGGAGAGACTACATTGTGGCAATTAGGTTGTGGACAGCAAGACATCAACAGTGTGTATCTGTGCAGGGTTGAACTGGAAAAATCCCATTCCTGTAAAGGAACTTTAACCATTTGTATGCTAGAGGCAGATAAAATAACTTTTGCAAACACAGAATGTCCGTCTGATCAGGCTCTATGCTGTTTGCCATTCTACTATAGTGGAGCTAAAACACTTGGCTGAATACAATGTAGATAACAAACAACATAGATCTTGATCAGATGCGGCGTTACGCTGCTAACGCCATGGCTGATCTGGATCTATGTTATTGGCAAATGTGATTTTATTTACTCAGCATGCAAAGGGTTAAATATTCAGTTACATGGAATATATAGTATGTCCCTGTATTGTTGCCACACTTGAATACAGTGCAAGCTCCATCTTTCATTATACATTGACAACATGTAATTTTCGAAATTGGAAATATTTCTGTAAATAAGTAGCTACATTATTCATGTGTTCTGGTCCCTTGTATTGAGAAGACCTATCAATCTCCACAACCTCACAGTCGCTTGGGGTCTGGACAAATGGTTTCCCATTCAAAAGCAAACGACGTATTTTTTTTTAAAATTTGAGAACATTTAGTTTATACAAATTGATTTTAGCTCGATTGCGAAACAAGTTATTTCAACTTATATAAATCACTCTCGAGACCTCATTCCTGATGGAATCCATCGCCACGAGGGAGAGAGAAGAGGCAACGTGGAATTTAAATGCCTTGCCTAAGGGCACAATCGTAACGGCTCCAGTGGAGCTCGAACTCCGGACCTTTCGCACCTGAAGCGAACACCACTGCGCTATCACAACTTCCACGTTTGATACACCATAGGCTTGAGGTTGTAAAACAACAAATAAATTGCCTATTAAATACATAATAAAAACATTTATATTTCCAATCTTTCATTTCTTCTCATTCCACATCCACTGTGAAGAGGTATTCAACTCAAACTGAAAAATAGCAAATATATCCCAAAAGTAATGGTTTCATTGCCAATGCTCACCTGTGAATAACGTCACTGTGTTTATTTCCTAATTCGCTGCACTCAAAAGTTAATAAATTATTTATCTCCTAATAAGATAAATCATTCTAATTAGGAGATAAACAATTCCAGATAAACAATTCCAGAGAGATAAACTATCTCTCTAATAATTGTAAGGAAGAAATAAACACCAATACTACAATGGATTTTAGGATTGTCTATTACATTGTGTACCATATCATAATACAAATAACATTCAATATCTTTGAATAGCAATAACAATGCATATATATATATGCAAACATTAATGTGTAATTATGTCCATTGCACTATTAATTTTACCACAATCTATTGTCGCACTTTCTACTATGTAGAATGTAAATGAATCGCACATCCATAGTACCGTTTATTAACCCATTTCATTCTGGATACATTTAAAGGCTTTTGCAAACATAGATCCAGATCAGCCGCAGCGTGACGCTGCGTGCTGATTAGGATCTACGTTGTTTGCTACATAGTCAAGTGTCTTAGCAATATCATGTGAATAGCAAACAGCATAGAGCCTGATCAGATGGCACGTTCTTTGGCCGTTGATCTGGCTCTATGTTCTTTGCAAATACCGTTTGAACGGTATCCAGAATGAAATGGGTTAAACACTGTCCACCAACTAGTTCATATGCACGAACACCCAATATTAATATACGTTAATAAAAACCCTTCATAAATGAATGATCCCTTCATTAAACGTGCGTCACTATGACAACAACAAGTATTCCATGTCGTAACGACAACAACAACAATATTCTGCTGTCCTACATCAATACACCAACACTGTCCTCCAAAATACTTACTAACAATAATATCAATACTCAAGTATCAATGTCCTATTATAATTCATTATTTATAACCCTAGAATAATTATGCAAATAGTAAATACATCAATTTTGCATGTAAGCACATATTTCAAGTAAGCAATGTTCTTCATTAAACTATGTTATATAGTTAGTCAACCGCAAATAATATGGGTGGGCAGGGTATCTAAGGTGGGCGGGCAGGGTATCTAAGGTGGGCAGGCAGGGTATCTAAGGTGGGCGGGCAGGGTATCTAAGGTGGGTGGGCAGGGTATATAAGGTGGGTGGGCAGGGTATCTAAGGTGGGTAGGCAGGGTATCTAAGGTGGGCGGGCAGGGTATCTAAGGTGGGCGGGCAGGGTATCTAAGGTGGGCGGGCAGGGTATCTAAGGTGGGTGGGCAGGCAGGGTATCTAAGTGGGCGGGCAGGGTATCTAAGGTGGGCGGGCAGGGTATCTAAGGTGAGTGGGCAGGGTATCTAAGGTGGGCGGGCAGGGTATCTAAGGTGGGCGGGCAGGGTATCTAAGGTGGGTGGCAGGGTATCTAATGTGGTGGGCAGGGTATCTAAGGTGGGTGGGCTAAGGTGGGCAGGCAGGGTATCTAAGGTGGGCAGGCAGGGTATCTAAGGTGGGCAGGCAGGGTATCTAAGGTGGGCGGGCAGGGTATCTAAGGTGGGTGGGCAGGGTATCTAAGCAGCACGTCTAAACTACACAATGCAAAGACTAGATATGCGACCCAAACCGATAAACACTTTAAATACTATACACGCACGAAATGTTCATGCGTTACATCTTACTAATCTTAAAGCACACACATGATTTATTTTTAACCGGAGATAAATACATTTACACACTGTATTCCTCCGCCAAATAATACAGTATACCAACCTTCAGTTTGCAATGGCCTGAATTCGTATAACACATTTTTTCTACACCTCAACTACGGTAGTCTGAAGTCTTCTCAAGTCACATAATTTCTCAAAAAGCACAAAAACTCATGAAAATGCATTTTTACCAAAAAGAAAAATGAACTATATTAGTTATTGGGACTACATTCGAGTGAACCTCGGATGCACTTCTGCCTATATACGTATATACAACCTTTACACTATACATACAAATTGTTTTGGCCATATCCAAGCATGTTAATAAAATACAACCCGTCACTATCGGCTTCTATGTAGCTCTGATAGTGACGAGGTGTCATTTTCATAATGTTCTTTAAAAAAAACAAAAAAACTGTTGAACCGGAAACATTTGTCCAGAACCCAAGTGCCTGTGCTAACTGTGTATATTGACATCATTTGTAATGTACTGTATGCTCATTCGTGTCTCTGCAAAAATCCCAGATTAGGTAAATTAAACAAATTCTACAGTAGTTAACCCATTCAACCCCAAGTAACTGACATGGACTGGTGCGTGATATATTCAGACCAATAAATTAATAAGAAAATTACCGTTGGACCAGTTCATTTATCAAAATGGGTAATTTTATCTAAAAATAGTAATAATTATTACTGGCAAAAAAGTGCAGATCCTGATGAGACGGCTTGTCACGAGCCGGCTCATCTGGATCTACACTTTTCATAAGCCTATTTAGAGGCCTGTGGGGTTGAAAGGGTTAATGTTAGTTATTTTATCAAATTAGGTAATGTTGTGACATGTCTGTTAATTAGTTATTTAATTTTCTTCTATTTCAAGCTCCAAAGATGACACGGATGAGTGTTCCACCACCAATGCTGTGATCAAGATGAGATGAATGCTTACATTGAATTAGGGCAGACAAACTGGCTTACAGTCGGTATATAGCAGATTTAACAGTCTGAATTGATTGGTCACAAATTGACTGTATCTCCGTAATGACTGTCAAACAAACAGACTGGTACTTCATCTCAGTTATGTCCTGACTGGTACTCAAGAGAAGTTGTGTGACCTTGACACCAGTCCAGACTGGCACTTCATCTCAGTTATGTCCAGACTGGTACTCGAGAGAAGTTGTATTACCTTGACACCAGTCCAGACTGTGTATAGAGCTTGGTACCAGCATGTACCATATTTTCTATGCTGGCCTGGAAGTCGGTGTTATTATACAGATACAAGCATTTCTGAAAAGAGGATTGATGAGTTTGTTTGGTTCCCTGTATACCATTACATATCCTTAGTATACATAACAACAACAGATAAACAATTATAGTATTCTTTATAACTTGGTTTATCGCTTGGACAACCGATCAATGCACATTCAAACAATACAAGATTACATTTAATGTATCTTTCATCAACTGATGATTATTCACAAAAATTACGTCTATTCTATTCGGTCGTCCAAAGCTGAATGGCTACTTTACCGCCCACTTTACCGCCCATATGCATGAAAACTTCGTCACCTGGCATTTGCTTCATTATGAACAAGGGCCATTAATGTTCTCCTTTTTCCTTTTTCAAACGTAGAAAATTATATATTTATAAAATAACCATGCAAACAAAGAGCCGCTAGTTTTCATCCAATGTTTGTATTGTCAAAATGACTATTATTTAATGTATAGGTAATGAACCGACTACATGTAGATTCATGCAAGTAATTTGCATAGACCTATGTACAATTTAACATGGTCGGCGACACACGAAAAATGCCACTCGGACATAATTAACCCATTTCATTCTGGATACCGTTCAAACAGTATTTGCAAAGAACATAGAGCCAGATCAACCGCCACGGAACGTTCCATCTGATCAGGCTCTATGCTGTTTGCTATTCAGATGATCTTGCTAAGAAACGTGGCTATGTAGCAAACAACATAGATCCTGATCAGCACGCAACGTCACGCTGCGGCTGATCTGGATCTATGTTGTTTGCAAAAGCCTTTAAATGTATCCAGAATGAAATGGGTTAACAACAATTTTTGATATATCGAGTCTATACCACTAGATCTCAAAAACAAATCCTCAGGTGCGAAAGGTCCGGAGTTCGAGCCCCGCTGGAGCAGTTACGATTGTGCCCTTAAGCAAGGCATTTAAATTCCATGTTGCCTCTATTCTCTCCATCGTGGCGATGGATTCCATCAGGAATGAGGTCTTGACAGTGATTAATATAAGTTTGTAAGAACTTGTTTCGCAATCGAGCTAAAATAAATTTGTATAAACTAAAAACAAATCCTGACAATTTCAGCTCGATATGTTACTGATTGAGATAGTTGTGGCTTGCTTAGTGACGCACGTAAAACAGTTGTTTTTGGAAAAAACGTTTGAAATGTCGCGCCAACATTAATGACGTTCTATCATCTGTAATGTTGTTGGTCGCTTGTTACGTCGATATTGGTTTACTATCGATATAAGAAATACACATAATTATATAAGATAAGAAATTCCTATTGTTTCCCAGCAACATTCACTGTTCACAACATTAGTGTATATCATGATTTGACCAAATATCATGGCATTATCTTTTTCTAACAAAGTTATGGGTTTGAAAACATTGTTCCTATGGCAACAATTGCAAAAATGTTACACTTATTTGGTATCGAAATTTAAGCGGCATAGCTTTTAATTAATACTCCCTTGAAATCATGCAATAATATAAAAAGGTGGGAAAAATGTGTAACTTTAGGTCTAATTAAAACATTTTCTTCGCATTATTCTGAAAAATATCCCGAGTGCCCATTTTCGCATTGTGCCTGCCATATTATCTTTCTCCGGAATGTCATTTTACTTCCCTTTTCAGAAAGGAATGCGAATAGTAGATGAGAGATTAGTATAAACCAAAATTCTCAACGGTGATATTTGTGCGCTCTGGTCAGAAGATGACGGGGATGTAAACGAGTATTTGGATGGTCTCACAGGAGCCGTCCAACATAAAAGGATGTGATATAGCCTATGGTGGGTAAATGGGATAAAATAATCTCGCTGTAGCCTTACATATAGATTAATACGCCAATACCACCATCAGCATCAATGTTGTGAAGTGTTTGCCACCCCAATTATTGGAAGAGGTGATGTTTCCCACATGTTTCTTTGATCAAAATGTACCGGCGTACTAAAAACTAAAACTTGATCCAAAAATGATTACGGATGCACCTATAAAGCAAGTAGAAATTAAAATCATTCCAAGGGATCATGCACCTGGCCCCTTCCACCGTAGCAGCACATGATCGTGTTTGTGCTTGCACCAAATGACTCGTAGCGACTAGCGGTGCCTCGGAGTACCAGGGTCGGAGGTTATAAACGTTTCTCAAATCTCAAGCTTATGATTGGTTCAGCCGAGTGTAAATCTCCGACTCAACCAATCAAATCACTTTGAGCTCAAGTTTGAGCAAACTTTCATTTGAAAACAGATTATGTTTTAAATGAGGATCCAAAAACTTAGAATCCAATTTTCTTGTAATTTCAAAATAATGAAGTTGGCCTTGATCTAAAGGAGTGGACACCTATCACCATTACTGTACCACTACAGTAAACTCGTAACCAAACAAAGTGCACCGCTAATTTAGAGCTTGCCTTTGCTCGTAATAACTGACTGAAAACATACCATTGATAATGACACATTTTAAAATTTATTTTTAGACATTGTGAAAAATGCTTGCAGGGTAGTTAACGAAAATTCTCACAGTCTATAAGATCTTTCTCACAGTCAATTAGATCTTGCGAGTTCTCACAATCAATTAGATCTTGCGAGTTCTCACAGTCAATTAGGTCTTGCGAGTCCTCACAGTCAATTAGATCTTGCGAGTTCTCACAGTCAATTAGATCTTGCGAGTCCTCACAGTCAATTAGATCTTGCGAGTTCTCACAGTCAATTAAATATTGCGAGTTCTCACAATCAATTAGGTCTTACGAGTTCTCACAGTCAATTAGGTCTTGCGAGTCCTCACAGTCAATTAGATCTTGCGAGTCCTCACAGTCAATTAGATCTTGCGAGTTCTCACAGTCAATTAAATATTGCGAGTTCTCACAATCAATTAGGTCTTACGAGTTCTCACAGTCAATTAGGTTTTGCGAGTCCTCACAGTCAATTAGATCTTGCGAGTTCTCAGTCAATTAGATCTTGCGAGTTCTCACAGTCAATTAGATCTTGCGAGTTCTAAGTCAATTAGATCTTGCGAGTTCTCAGTCAATTAGATCTTGTGAGTACTCAGTCAATTAGATCTTGCGAGTTCTCAGTCAATTAGATCTTGTGAGTTCTCACAATCTACGGTACGATATCAGTATTTTCCGTGATAATATTATGACTGTATTGATTCTTATCAAAGCTATTCCCCGATCTTAAAGAAATGGGTATTTTTACAAGTAGTTTCTTCAGTATTTATTTAAAGCGACACTACATCGGTAAATACGCAAATTTCTACGTTATGCAATTTCCTATTATATGGCATAATTTCTTCCCAATTATTTGCCTAAAAAACTGAGCAGTTCAATTAATAAACAAATGTCGTATCGTATACGACGTTTGTTGACATATCAAAATAATGTTAATATGGTCAACATTCATGCGTATTCAGAATACACGTTTTATAGTACAGATTTACCGTTATATCTCACATTTGTGCCTATGCATATTTATTTTTAGACTATTAGATTTAAATTATCTCTAAATGATAGTATCACACATTCAGTATAGACATCACTGATAAACAAGCGTCAATTCAGGAGTGTGGCTGACCGTTATATGAAATCATACTTTCACATTTGAGAGTTTGTAGACCACAAAAACACTGTTTATTGATTCAAAGTTAATGTTCGAATTATTTCGGAAGAATTTCTGGTAGCAATGCTATTTATATGTAAAAATGCGTTTTTTGCGATGTAATGTCGCTTTAAGCCCAATATATGTTTTTCTTGGAAATACTGGAGAATGATTTGTAACCAAAAATGTGTAAATAATACAAGAGCTTTCCTGATGGTTCGAGTATTACTGACGGCATACGGTCCGATGTGCTGTGGTGGTACAGAAGTGGAGCAACAAAATGAAGGTGTTGACTTTAAGTAACGTAATTATAAATCAATAGCCTACTTACCAAGCAATAGAGATTTAGCGACAAGCACTCACTGTGTAAATTGCGACAACACTTAACGGGGAGTGCAAAAATGTACAACTTCACCAATTTTCGCATAAGCCATTTAGTTTGGTGTTTTTATTCATTCGAAATGAATTTAAGTCGCAAAATCATGAGAATTATTCAGAAAATTTTAATGTAATTATACACATTGCATAAAAATGAGAATATTATATTATAATGGGGGTGTATAGAACCTGCATACCAGTGTGTATGGAATGGACTAGTACATGGGTGCAAACACTTACATATATTTGGATATACAGGCTATGAACACGTCTGTATCTATGGATACATGTAGACTACACTACGCCTTTGCTCAAGTCCCATATATTGAAATATAAGCAGGCCGTGTACACTCACAGAAAACTGCCTGGCACGCCCTCATTTTCACCAGATCCTGGCATCAGAGCATATCTGCTTCAACGCAGTAGAATTGACTTTGCGTGGGTGGGGAATATATACAAATCTCTCATTGAACCAAAGGCATTTAATATAAGGAAATCATAAATTTTTAATAATGTCAAATATGACAACTCTGTTGAGACATTTTATAGTTAATTGTATGAGACAAGCATCTGCGCTTGAAAATGCAATGGTGATTTCCTTTTATAAAATATACATAATGTCAAAGTAATCACGGTGCCTCTGTGGCCTAGTGGTTAAGGTCATTGACTTAAAATCACTTGCCATTCACCGCTGCAGGTTCGAATCCCACTAGGGGTGTCAAATTCTTTCAAGTGAGGAAGCTATCCAGCTGACTTGTGGAAGGTCGGTGGTTCTGCATTGGGTGCTCACCCATGCATTAAATACTGCTCGGAGGGGCACCTGGGGTCTTCCTCCACCAGTAATAGCTGGAGAGTCGCCGTATGACCCAATGCTGTTGGTGCAACTTTATATCCCCCAAAACACGCAAAGTAATCGTAAAAGAAAGAATATAAATTATTGAGATTATAAGATATGAAATAAAAATAATAATTAACTGTATACAACAAAAGAATTTTGCATATATTCTGACTGTTTCATAATTATACATGTATAGGTATTAACATTTCTAACGTGTATTGTCCTGAAATAATCTAATGGCCTACACTGTAAAACGAAGCTTTCAAAAATTTGAGAAAAATAATTGAAAAAAGTCCAACCGTTTGTACTAGCTGTTGAAATTGTAGACTGTTGAAAGGGACCATAATATGAATTTACCTGTCAGGTCGACGTATATAATCAGGATTAAACCGAAATGTGTTGTGATTTTGTAAACATTTTTGTGTGTAAAATCTCTCATAATTTACTATGAGATTCATAACATGTAAATTTATCAATGTAAGCTGAATTTTAGGTATTAAAAATCATCGCAAATTTGGAAGAGACTATAATTGTTGTATTAAGATTTTATTGTAAAGTGGATAATTTTGTCATAAATATGTCATTCGCCCATCGTCTCAAACACATACATCATTGTCAAAATGTCAAAAGTGAATTTAAAATTGTTGTAAATAATGTCCACTTAACCTTGTGACTTTCTATCCATCCGTACTTGAGAATTATTTCCTACTGTTGAACCAGGGACATATATTGATTACATGGATTTGAAGCATTCCCACATATTGCACAATTTCATCGTCGTTTAGTGATGCCTGTGTAGTGCTACACCTTAAAGTGGCATATGTGTACTTTGCAGAAAAGATGTCTGTATAAAAGTAACTGTGTAAAGTTGCATATGTGTAGTCTGCAGTAGAGATGACTGTGTGTTACACATGTAAAGTTGCATATGTGTAGTCTGCAGTAGAGATGACTGTGTGTTACACATGTAAAGTTGCATGTTTGTAGTCTGCAATAGAGATGACTGTGTGTTACACGTGTAACATTACATATGTGTAGTCTGCAGTATAGATGACTGTATGTTACACATGTAACATTAAATATGTATAGTCTGCAGTATAGATGACTGTATGTTACACATGTAAAGTTACATATGTATAGTCTGCAGTATAGATGACTATGTTACACATGTAACATTAAATATGTATAGTCTGCAGTATAGATGACTGTGTGTTACACATGTAAAGTTACATATGTGTAGTCTGCAGCATAGATGACTGTGTGTTACACATGTAAAGTTACATATGTGTAGTCTGCAGCATAGATGACTGTGTGTTACACATGTAAAGTTACATATGTATAGTCTGCAGTATAGATGACTGTATGTTACACATGTAAAGTTACATATGTGTTGTCTGCAGCATAGATGACTGTATGTTACACATGTAAAGTTACATATGTGTAGTCTGCAGCATAGATGACTGTATGTTACACATGTAAAGTTACATATGTGTAGTCTGCAGCATAGATGACTGTGTGTTACACATGTAAAGTTGCATATGTGTAGTCTGCAGCATAGATGACTGTATGTTACACATGTAAAGTTACATATGTGTAGTCTGCAGTAGAGATGACTGTGTGTTACACATGTAAAGTTACATATGTGTAGTTTGCAGCATAGATGACTGTGTGTTACACATGTAAAGTTACATATGTGTAGTCTGCAGCATAGATGACTGTGTGTTACACATGTAAAGTTACATATGTGTAGTCTGCAGTAGAGATGACTGTGTGTTACACATGTAAAGTTGCATATGTGTAGTCTGCAGTAGAGATGACTGTGTGTTGCACATGTAAAGTTGCATGTTTGTAGTCTGCAATAGAGATGACTGTGTGTTACACGTGTAACATTACATATGTGTAGTCTGCAGTATAGATGACTGTATGTTACACATGTAACATTAAATATGTATAGTCTGCAGTATAGATGACTGTATGTTACACATGTAAAGTTACATATGTGTAGTCTGCAGTATAGATGACTGTATGTTACACATGTAACATTAAATATGTATAGTCTGCAGTATAGATGACTGTATGTTACACATGTAAAGTTGCATATGTGTAGTCTGCAGCATAGATGACTGTATGTTACACATGTAAAGTTACATATGTGTAGTCTGCAGTAGAGATGACTGTGTGTTACACATGTAAAGTTACATATGTGTAGTCTGCAGCATAGATGACTGTGTGTTACACATGTAAAGTTACATATGTGTAGTCTGCAGTAGAGATGACTGTGTGTTACACATGTAAAGTTACATATGTGTAGTCTGCAGCATAGATGACTGTGTGTTACACATGTAAAGTTACATATGTGTAGTCTGCAGCATAGATGACTGTGTGTTACACATGTAAAGTTACATATGTGTAGTCTGCAGCATAGATGACTGTGTGTTACACATGTAAAGTTACATATGTGTAGTCTGCAGCATAGATGACTGTGTGTTACACATGTAAAGTTACATATGTGTAGTCTGCAGTAGAGAAGACTGTGTGTTACACATGTAAAGTTACATATGTGTAGTCTGCAGCATAGATGATTGTGTGTAGCTTGGGTAAAGTTACATATGTGTAGTCTGCAGCATAGATGACTGTGTGTAGCTTGGGTAAAGTTACATATGTGTAGTCTGCAGCATAGATGACTGTGTGTAGCTTGGGTAAAGTTACATATGTGTAATCTGCAGCATAGATGACTGTGTTCCACATGTAAAGTTACATATGTGTTGTCTGCAGCATAGATGACTGTGTGTAGCTTGGGTAAAGTTACATATGTGTAACCTGCAGCATAGATGACTGTGTGTAGCTTGGGTAAAGTTACATATGTGTAGTCTGCAGCATAGATGACTGTGTGTTACACGTGTAAAGTTACATATGTGTAGTCTGCAGTAGAGATGACTGTTTGTTTAATGTTAATATTTTAATTACTTCTTGTATAAGTTGTCTAGCACTATTCTAGGAAACAGACATTACTTACTGATACACATGTCTATTATCAATACAAAAAATCTCACAATGCAGATCGTTCCACGAGGTTTGTAGTGCAACACCGTTTTCACAGGAAAAGAATGGATTTATATAAAACCACATTGGTCCGAGCAGCTACCAAGTTACAGTTTAGTTTATACAAATTTATTTGAGCTCGATTGTGTTCTTACGACTGATATTAATCACTCTCGAGACCTCATTCCTGATGGAATCCATCACCACGAGGGAGAGAGGCAATGACGAATTTAAATGCCTTGCCTAAGGTTTCAATCATAACGGCTCCAGTGGGGCTCGAATTCCGGGCCTTTCGCTCCTGAAGCGAACGTGCTACTACTGCGCTAATACGACTTCCAACCATTTTAGGGTCATACAAATACTTGTACGGCATAATCTGTTGTTTGACAACAAGTAACTATTGAGCAATGGTAAATTAGCAATTCTTTATTATCAAATAATTCTGATATTAATAAATTGCACTAACAATTCTCGTGAATATTTGTAACAACCCGGCCCTAGATTGGGATAATAGACATGTTTACTTAGCAGCAACAATTCTCGTGAATATTTGTAACAACCCGACCCTAGATTGGGATAATAGACATGTTTATTTAGCACTAACAATTCTCGTAAATATTTGTAACAACCCGGCCCTATATCGGGTCCGTAGTTATTTTCCCTGCAACATAGAAACAACTGGGATTAGTATAAATTCTTTTGTTGGAAATTTATTGTAAAATTAATATATTTGGCACCGTTGTTTTCATCAGTGTAACAACAAGCCGATCACAAGCTTTTAAAATAGCGATACAATGTTCTAAAATGCATTAAATAATTTATGATAAAAAGCGTGTGATCGGCTGCTGTTGGCCGTGCTCGACTGCTGCTGTTGGCCGTGCTCGACTGCTGCTGTAGGCTGTGCTCGACTGCTGCTGTTGGCTGTGCTCGACTGGTGTTGTTGGCCGTGCTCGACTGCTGTTGTTGGCCATGCTCAACTGGTGTTGTTGGCCGTGCTCGACTGCTGCTGTTGGCCGTGCTCGACTGCTGTTGTTGGCCGTGCTCGACTGCTGTTGTTGGCCGTGCTCGACTGGTGTTGTTGGCCGTGCTCGACTGCTGTTGTTGGCCATGCTCGACTGCTGCTGTTGGCCGTGCTCGACTGCTGCTGTTGGCCGTGCTCGACTGCTGCTGTTGGCCGTGCTCGACTGCTGCTGTTGGCCGTGCTCGACTGCTGTTGTTGGCCGTGCTCGACTGCTGTTGTTGGCCATGCTCGACTGCTGTTGTTGGCCGTGCTACAGTAAACAGACACTCTGTTTTTAGATCTTGTTCCTTTGTTTACTAACATGGTGGTTACGCTTGGAGATTTGCATTTTATACAACTATATGTATTACATAAGTCAGAGAAGATCAATTAATGTAGCGTTTAATGCCTTAATACAGTCAAACCTGTTACAATAGCAGTCAACCTGTAGTAAGCGACCAACTTATCTTAAGCAGCCTACCTGTATTAAGCAGCCTACCTGTATTAAGCAGCCTACCTGTAGTAAGCGACCAACTTATCTTAAGCAGCCTACCTGTATTAAGCAGCCTACCTGTATTAAGCGGCCTACCTGTATTAAGCAGCCTACCTGTATTAAGCAGCCTACCTGTATTAAGCAGCCTACCTGTAGTAAGCAGCCTACCTGTATTAAGCGGCCTACCTGTATTAAGCAGCCTACCTGTATTAAGCAGCCTACCTGTATTAAGCAGCCTACCTGTAGTAAGCAGCCTACCTGTATTAAGCAGCCTACCTGTATTAAGCAGCCTACCTGTAGTAAGCAGCCTACCTGTATTAAGCAGCCTACCTGTATTAAGCGGCCTACCTGTATTAAGCAGCCTACCTGTATTAAAGGTTGTAAAACAACAAATAGATTACCTATTAAATACATAGGAAAAAGTAAAAACCATGCAGTCTGTTCATTTATATTTCCAATCTTTCATTTCTTCTGATACCTTCAGGTGCAAAAGACCCAGAGTGTGAGCCCCGCTGGAGCCGTTACAATTGTGCCCTTAGGCAAGGCATTTAAATTCCACATGCCTCTTCTCTCTCCTTCATGGCGATGGATTCCATCAGGAATGAGGTGTTGAGATTGATTAATATAAGTTGTAAGAACTTGATTCGCAATCAAGCTACAATAAATTTGTATAAGCTAATTCTCAAACTCAAGTGGTATGATTGGTTGATTCTGAGATTTGCTCT
This sequence comes from Archivesica marissinica, assembly GCA_014843695.1. Lineage (NCBI taxonomy): Eukaryota > Metazoa > Mollusca > Bivalvia > Venerida > Vesicomyidae > Archivesica > Archivesica marissinica. Next base: position 38,059,793 of record CM026387.1, read on the forward strand.
TGGCTTAACCAATGATTAACGCTTTGCCTGCTGAGTAAATAAAATCACATTTGCAAACAACATAGATCCAGATCAGCCGCAGATAGAATGTGCCGTCTGATCAAAGTGATTATATCTGCCACTAGCGTGTAATGGGTTGAGATTGGGGAAAGGTTTTTTAACCCTTTCAACACCACAGACCTCGAAATAGGCTTACAAAAAGTGTAGATCCAGATGAGCCGGCTTGTGCGAGCTGTCTCATCAAGATCTGCACTTTTTGCCAGTAATATTACTATTTTTTGACAAAATTACCCATTTCTATAAATGAACTGGTCCAAATGTATAAATGTTCTTATTAATTTATTGGTCTAGAAATATCATGGACCAGTCCATGTCATTTACTTGGTGTTGAATGGGTTAACTTCCAGACATCTCTGTTAAATCTATTGATCTGTATTAAACACCTATGCTAAGCAGCCACGATATGTCACTCACATCGCTGAAAACAGGTTTGACTGTATGTTTATTTAATTATTTCCTCTTCCGTGGTCGAGTGGTTACGGTCGCTGACTTGTATACCACTGTAACCTATCATCACTGATGGTCACAGGTTCGAGCCCCCGCTCAGACCATGTCTCATTTATATGAAAAAGTTGGCAGTTTCTTACGGAGGTTGGTGCACCCAAGTACTGGTTAACCGCTGGAGCCTGCCCAGGAAAGGTGTTGTTAGGTAAACTGCCCGCCGGCGATATAGCCCAAAATGGTGCTGATGCAGGCGTAAAACCCGAAATATAGCATATATTATTTAATTATTACGGTGTTTGGAAACTTGATTTGTATGGATGTGATAGTTCATATTGTATCTTAGTTTATTCAAATTGTATTTCTTGTTAAATATTGTTATATTTTATCGGTTTTAGTGTATCTACCTCAATAGTATAGAGCCAATGGACCTTTTAACTTGCAAAGCATAATGGTAAATGCCACTTTATGTGTATGGGAGACAACCCAATCTTTTTAATAGCAAGGCATAATGATCTTACCTCAATGTACTATAAAGTGACATTTACATGTTATGTTGATAAATTACGTATTCCTTTTCTTTTAGGTAGAATAGCAGTGAATGCGCCAATTATCTAATATAGAGATTTTAACCCTTTTAATGATGAATATATTTGAAGGAATGTGCAAAACAACGTAAATGCAGATCCAGATCAGCTGCACCGCGTCTAATCAGGATCTATGTTGTTTGCTGCTCAGCCAAGTGTTGTATCTCAGCTATCGGAGTAGCAAACAGCTTAGAGCCTCATCCAGCCGGCACGTTCTGTCTGATCTGGCTCTATGTTGTTTGCTGCTCAGCCAAGTGTTGTATCTCCGCTATCGGAGTAGCAAACAGCTTAGAGCCTCATCCAGCCAGCACGTTCTGTCTGATCTGGCTCTATGCTGTTTGCAAAAGCAAGTTAGAGTTAAACGTTTAAGCATAAAAAAATCGTCTTCTATTCAGCTTACCAGTATTTTTTACGACACTACTGCATAAAAATGGTGTAGATTCACATGAGCAGCTCAGTGATCTATTTGTGTTTGAAACCCAGGCTCTTTTGATCTGAGCACTATTCAAGCACATATTCGGCATACCGGTACATGGAATTCGACACTAAGGTTCCATTGGTGGATTGGTGACATTATCTCTTTGCACGCTAGCGGTGAACAAATCATATATGTCATGGAATTTCATTTGAATTACAGTCAAACCTGTGTTAGTGGTCACCTCTATTAAGCAGCCAAACTGTATATACAGTCAAACCTGTGTTAGTGGTCACCTCTATTAAGCAGCCAAACTGTATATACAGTCAAACCTGTGTTAGTGGTCACCTCTATTAAGCAGCCAAACTGTATATACAGTCAAACCTGTGTTAGTGGTCACCTCTATTAAGCAGCCAAACTGTATATACAGTCAAACCTGTGTTAGTGGTCACCTCCATTAAGTAGCCAACCTGTATATACAGTCAAACCTGTGTTAGTGGTCACCTCTATTAAGCAGCCAACCTGTATATACAGTCAAACCTGTGTTAGTGGTCACCTCTATTAAGCAGCCAACCTGTATATACAGTCAAACCTGTGTTAGTGGTCACCTCTATCAAGCAGCCAAACTGTATATACAGTCAAACCTGTGTTAGTGGTCACCTCTATTAAGTAGCCAAACTGTATTAAGCAGCCAGTTTCAAGATTCCCTATATGTTGTTTTGCTATACATTTGACCTCTGTGCTAAGCAGCCACTTTCTCCGGCTGGCTGCTTAAGACAGGTTTGACTGTATATCGCAATGGCACAATTCTATGAAATATTTCCAAAGAGTACAGTAAGAAGTAAGAAATAAGAAAAACACATTAATTAATTGTCGTATGCTACAATTATTTGAACTATTTATAGCATTTATTTTACCCAGCATGCAAAGAGTTAACCCTTTCAACACCACAGACCTCTAAATAGGCTTACAAAAAGTGTAGATCCAGATGAGCCGGCTCGTGACGAGCCGTCTCATCAGGATCTGCACTTTTTGCCAGTGATATGACTATTTTTAGACATAATTACCCATTTTGATAAATGAACTTGTCCAAATGTGATTTTCTGATTCATTTATTGGTTTATGAATATCATGGACCAGTCCATGTGAGTTACTTGGTGTTGAATGGGTTAAAGGTCATTTACAATGTATGCACTTATTTAGAATGTGTTGCACACTGAGATATAATACAAGGAGCAGATGATTAGAAATTGTGAATTTGCATTAATTTTGTTGTCAACAATGTGAATAGCTGGTTGACTTTAGTTAGTTTGAAGAGATAGATTCCATACCTTAGTTTACCATGGATGTTTAGAGATCGGCCAACCAACCCTACTTACCTGCCCTAAGTCTCTGAATGTTTTATTTATCAGTTTTTAAATTTTAAATATTTGTTTGTTATTTACTATTATTACGTGGTATAACATTGTTTATTGTTAGATATACTGTAATTAAATATATACAAATTTATTTTGGGCATGATTGCAAACAAAGTTTGTTCAAGTTGTGGAAGTCGTGATAGCGCAGTGGTAGCGCGTTCATTTCAGGTGTGAAAGGTCCAGAGTTTGAGCCCCGCTGGAGCCATTACGATTGTGCCCTTAGGCAAGACATTTGAATTCCACGTTGCCTCTTTTCTCTCCCTCGTGGTGATGGATTCCATCAGGAATGAGGTCTCGAGAGTGATTAATATAAGTAATATAACTTGTTTCGCAATCGAGCTAAAATAAATTTGTATAAAGTAAAGTTTGTTCAACTTTAAATTAATTACTTTCAATACCTCATTCCTGATTGGAATCCATCGCCATGAAGAAGAGAAGAGGCAATGTGGATGTATGTGTACTGCCTGTGGCACCACCATGGTGGCTCTTGTGGAGATCAAACTCAAACCCCCTCGGTTATGAGGCAGAAGCTCTATACATTATACCACATTGGCTCCAAGCGGCACAGTTGGGTGGGTACTGGTAGAAATAATAATAGTCTACATGTGTCTGGCTTAGTGGCGTCCGTGGTCCAGTGGTAGAGCGTCAGATTTGGAATCGAAGGGGCCTGGGATTGATACTCGGTCAGAGCACGTACGTGGTGACCTTGAGCAAGGCACCTCGCACACATTGCTTAGTACTGGTTAACTGCTTAGCCTGCCCAGGAAAACATGTCTAGATGCAAGTGGTTTGGCATTAATGGAACATACATACATATAGTACACTTAGGATGCATTATGGGTATATCGTAATAGGCATACTATATAATACTAAACTACAGAAATAGCATTGTGAACCGGAATTGAATCCTCGTATTGCATCATCCTATGACTTCTCCACTTTAACATTACAAAGACACTAAGATGAAATTCTATTGGGAATCACTTTTTTACATCAGAGTTTCGCCGCCATATTGGCAGCAATTAGGTAACCATCATTTCCGGGTATACCACGAAAAATGGTCGAGCCCTGATTCGGGTGTTTAAACAATTATCTGATTATTTAGTATGGAACTTAATCTCTACAATAGGAAGTATGCACAAGTAAATGTATCATTTAACATAGAGCGCAGCCGTCCTTTTAAAGTCTCCCACCAAAGAACAGCAAACAGTTTTAGGCCTACCATGGGCCTACTGTTTATGAATACTACATTACGGTGGCCTGGATATATCGCCTTGTGTCAGGACACATACATTATAGCAGAATACACATACATTATAGCAGAAAGTTCCAAAGATATGAACATGAACTTGTTAAAAAATGTCATTGGAAAATCAATGTCTCGGACCCCTTAATACATCTCCATAGCCACCGGAAGTATGTTGTGAAAACGTGGTTTTAACAGTTTCATTCCGGGCATTATACCAACTAGCAATGAACAGAAATATATATGAAGGAAATTAGCATGTTTTCAGATAAAGGGGTGGGGTACTATTTTACGTCGACATTTTACAATTTCCCGGTTATTAACAAATTGTTATACTTCTGGGTCAAAACTGATCCAATTGAAAGAAGGATAGGTGGCGCTGTTTTATCTCGTTAAGAAATTTGTGTTTACAGCGGTATGTCACGACCAGCGGTATGTTAAAAAAACGACTATACTATCTATAAATGCACATTTCTGTACAGTATTTTATGTTATATAAAGCTTTGTGTTTTTACATTGGAGAATACAACGATGGTATTAGAGAGGGGGTGACATGGGGGAGAATTTAAGTGTTCAGCTAGTGGTACTGGGTTTGTCTCCTCCAAAAGCTAGCGCTACCCACATATAAGACGGATTGTTTATAAGAAGGATCCCCTACTTTGGCATTGGAACATGTATAAATTGGATCAGGCCCGTAGCTAGGGGGTTGTAGCGGTCGGATGCCCCCCCCCCCACTCCATAATTCCCAGAGGAATACACTTTTTCATGCACTCTATCAGAATGTTTACACAGTTACTATAATAATATTGATGCAAGCAACACCTGGGAATAGTTTATAAGAGGCCTTCTCTGAACTTTCTCTATATGCTGTCGCGTTTGAACTATATACAATGCAGAAAATGGCATTTCAGATCATCTACATTTCAAAATGTTCGGGGAGGCATGCCCCTGGACCCCCCTAGTGGCCTCTGGACTTCGAAAAACGACCCCCCCCTCATAAACCAAGCTGGCTACGGGCCTGTGGAGCCTCTCCTTTTATATTAATTGTAGACCTTTTTCCTGTTTGTATTTACATTTTCAAATATAAAACATTACTTCAACAAATAAATCATAGTCTTAGAATGCGGGTATAAAAACACAAATTCAAATTTTATCATTTTTGTACATTTTCACCATCCAATAATTATTTTTGTGAATTATTAAAGTAACACTTGCGCATTGACAACGACACATACCATATTTCTCTTCTCGATAGAATAAAAAAGAATGGTGCTGAACGATTAGATTTTTGCAGAGGGAACACTACATTGTCAGACTTACATTATTGGAGAATTTCACCCTTTTCAATCCATTGTAACACATTTAAATTGCCTTTACTGTAAAAGAATTAAACACCGAAAATCAATTGACATAACAGCTTCTGGCCGTTAACCCTTTCAACACCACAGACCTCTAAATTGGCTTACAAAAAGTGTAGATCAAGATGAGCCGGCTCGTGATGATCCGTCTCATCTGGATCTGCCCTTTTTGCCAGTAATATTACTATTTTTAGACAAAAAGTATATACCGGTAACCTTATTTTGACATTGCTTAGTGCCCTTCACTGTGTAGCTCGAGTTGTAATACATTTGCATACATAATCACTATTAGCATGTTTTATTAGAAAGTTTGGCTTTAACATTTGCATACATGAATATAAATTTAACCCATTCAACACCAAGTAACTGACATGGACTGGTGCATGATATCTTTAGACCAATAAATTAATAAGAAATTGCATTTTGGACCAGTTCATTTATCAAAATGGGTAATTTTGTCTAAGAATAGTAATATTACTGGCAAAAAGTGAAGATCCTGATGAGACGGCACAATACGAGCCGGCTCATCTGGATCTACACTTTTTGTAAGCCTATTTAGTGATCTGTAGTGTTTTCAAAAAATCTACCTTTTGGAAAAGAGAAACAGACAAATCATGTTTTATTCGACTATAGATAACACAAATACAAATATTATTTAGATTCTAACATGACCAAAATATCTGAAAAACTTAAAAATAGTTTTGTGTTATTATTTTGGAAGTATAAATGACGTCACAAAACTACAAAAATGCTGGTAAAATGATGTCATGTTTGACATTACGTGCTAAACCGTCGTTTATTGTCGATTTAAATACAGTCAATTCCTACTTTGCATATACAGACAAAATGCCAAGTCATGTGAGAATAAAAGTTCTCCCCCTGGTAGGAAATACTTGTGCAAAGCATGTATCATTGCTTTGATAATAAAGTAGGTCACTGTACGTACGTCTTTAACTCTTCGTGCTAGCGTTGAAAATAACAATCAAGTATGTTGTAACGAATTGAATTAAATTCTAATGAAACCATGACATATTTCCATAGTTTTCAGTTACATAAAAGAAAAACACTTCAATGAATTGTCGTCTGCTACAATTATTTGAACTATTTTTAGGTTTAACTTTACCCAGAATGCAGGGAGTTAATGCAAAATGGGATAGGTGGAACTGTCTCACTAGAGTGCTAGCACACAATAGTGAGAAGATGCAACCATATTTAACTTTATAATTTACAAGCACAGTCTGGCGGCTAATCAACAGGAGTGGGTGGGTCTGTCACAATAATATGTAATTCTGTTCACTCCTCTAATATTTCACAATTAATTATATTCACATTTAGCATTTGCCATCCCATTTCAGTCCATGCTGTGTCGCACGATAAGAAGCTTGACCATTATCGCATGTAATTGTGACAAGTCCCCCCCCCCCATCAACCGTACTCTGAAATAAATGCTCCTTTCTCTGCAATTTTCTTCGATGAGAGAAATATGGTGGGTGTTAAGAGAAAGGTTGTGTTTGTCATTTCCTGTCATATTTTTGTATTACGTTTCATGTAAAATGAGACAATTCTACCATTATTTATTAGATAATTTCTCTCAAGATTGGATCAATTGAACAATTGAATGTTTGTAGAATAAACAGTTGTGTTTGTTCGTTTTGTTCTTTCTTGTTCACCCACTGGAAGATATGTCCGAGCTAAGAAATAGTTCCGGCATAATTTTCAAGTTAGTTTCTGTTTTGTTTTCAAAATTAAAAACTACAGACAAAACAAATTCATTTTATAATATATTACTTTATAATTTACTGTTCATGATTATCAGAAAATAGCTAAAATACAAAAGTACATCCAACCGCGGAGGAATACGAAACCCAAGCAGTGACAGAGAAACTGCCATCTTTCACCGTTTCATAACAGTGGAGGATGGAGTTTTCTTTCACTGAGAAACTCTATTAATTCATTGGAAAGCATAAAGAAATGTCAAAGATAGGTTCAATACACTATGATATGTTATTGAGCGTATATATCAAGGGTCTCCGTCCGTGGCCATATGGTTACGGTCGTTGATCTCAAATCACTTACCCCTCACGGCTGTAGGTTTGAAACCCACTGGGGGGTGTCAAATTCTTTCATGTGAGGAAGTTATCCAGCTGGCACTTGGAAGGTCGGTTGTTCTACCCAGGTGCTTATCCGTGGCTGCGATACTGCTCTGTCTTCCTCCATCGGTAGCACAATACAGTGCTCAATGGTAACACAATACAGTCCTCAATGGTAACAGAATACAGTGCTCAATGGTAACACAATACAGTCCTCAATGGTAACAGAATACAGTCCTCAATGGTAACACAATACAGTCCTCAATGGTAACACAATACAGTCCTCAATGGTAACACAATACAGTCCTCAATGGTAACACAATACAGTCCTCAATGGTAACACAATACAGTGCTCAATGGTAACACAATACAGTGCTCAATGGTAACACAATACAGTGCGCAATGGTAACACAATACAGTCCTCAATGGTAACACAATACAGTCCTCAATGGTAACACAATACAGTCCTCAATGGTAACACAATACAGTCCTCAATGGTAGCACAATACAGTCCTCAATGGTAACACAATACAGTGCTCAATGGTAACACAATACAGTCCTCAATGGTAACACAATACAGTCCTCAATGGTAACACAATACAGTCCTCAATGGTAACACAATACAGGCCAATGGTAACACAATACAGTGCTCAATGGTAACACAATACAGTGCGCAATGGTAACACAATACAGTGCGCAATGGTAACACAATACAGTCCTCAATGGTAACACAATACAGTCCACAATGGTAACACAATACAGTCCTCAATGGTAGCACAATACAGTCCTCAATGGTAACACAATACAGTCCTCAATGGTAACACAATACAGTGCTCAATGGTAACACAATACAGTCCTCAATGGTAACACAATACAGTCCTCAATGGTAACACAATACAGTCCTCAATGGTAACACAATACAGTCCTCAATGGTAACACAATACAGTCCTCAATGGTAACACAATACAGTCCTCAATGGTAACACAATACAGTCCTCAATGGTAGCACAATACAGTCCTCAATGGTAGCACAATACAGTCCTCAATGGTAACACAATACAGTCTTCAATGGTAACACAATACAGTCCTCAATGGTAGCACAATACAGTCCTCAATGGCAGCACAATACAGTCCTCAATGGCAGCACAATACAGTCTTCAATGGTAACACAATACAGTCCTCAATGGTAGCACAAAACAGTCCTCAATGGTAACACAATACAGTCCTCAGTGTCAGCACAAGACAGACCTCAATGGTAGCACAATACAGTCCTCAATGACAGCACAATACAATCCTCAATGGTAGCACAATACAGTCCTCAATGGTAACACAATACAGTCCTCAATGGTAACACAATACAATCCTCAATGGTAACACAATACAGTCCTCAATGGTAGCACAATACTGTCCTCAATGGTAGTACAATACAGTCTTCAATGGTAGCACAATACAGTCCTCAATGGTAGCACAATACAGTCCTCAATGGTAGCACAATACAGTCCTCAATGGTAACACAATACAGTCCTCAATGGTAGCACAATACAGTCCTCAATGGCAGAACAATACACCATTCAATGGCAGCACAATACAGCACTCAATGGTAGCACAAAACAATCCTCAATGGTAGCACAATACAATCCTCAATGGTAGCACAATACAGTCCTCAATGGTAGCACAATACAGTCCTCAATGGTAGCACAATACAGTCCTCAATGGTAGCACAATATAGTCCTCAATGGTAGCACAATACAGTCCTCAATGACAGCACAATACAGTCCTCAATGGTCGCACAATAAGTCCTCATAAGTAACAAAATATAGTCCTCAATGGTAGCACAATACAGTCCTCAATGGTAGCACAATACAGTCTTCAATGGTAGCACAATACAGTCCTCAATGGTAGCAAAATACAGTCCTCAATGGTAACACAATACAGTCCTCAATGGTAGCACAATACAGTCCTCAATGGCAGAACAATACATCATTCAATGGCAGCACAATACAGCACTCAATGGTAGCACAATACAGTCCTCAATGGCAGAACAATACATCATTCAATGGCAGCACAATACAGCACTCAATGGTAGCACAAAACAATCCTCAATGGTAGCACAATACAGTCCTCAATGTCAACACAATATAGTCATCATTGGCAGCACACTACAGTCCTCAATGGTAGCACAAAACAGTCCTCAATGGTAACACAATACAGTCCTCAGTGTCAGCACAAGACAGACCTCAATGGTAGCACAAGACAGACCTCAATGGTAGCACAATACAGTCCTCAATGGTAGCACAATACAGTCCTCAATGGTAGCACAATACAGTCCTCAATGGTAGCACAATACAGTCCTCAATGGTAGCACAATACAGTCCTCAATGGTAGAACAATACAGTCCTCAATGGTAGCACAATACAGTGCTCAATGGTAACACAATACAGTCCTCAATGGTAGCACAATACAGTACTCAATGACAGCACAATACAGTCCTCAATGGTCACACAATAAGTCCTCATTAGTAACACAATACAGTCTTCAATGGTAGCACAATACAGTCCTCAATGGTAGCACAATACAGTCCTCAATGGTAGCACAATACAGTCCTCAATGGTAACACAATACAGTGCTCAATGGTAACACAATACAGTGCTCAATGGTAACACAATACAGTGTGCAATGGTAACACAATACAGTCCTCAATGGTAACACAATACAGTCCTCAATGGTAACACAATACAGTCCACAATGGTAACACAATACAGTCCTCAATGGTAGCACAATACAGTCCTCAATGGTAACACAATACAGTCCTCAATGGTAACACAATACAGTGCTCACTGGTAACACAATACAGTCCTCAATGGTAACACAATACAGTCCTCAATGGTAACACAATACAGTCCTCAATGGTAACACAATACAGTCCTCAATGGTAACACAATACAGTCCTCAATGGTAACACAATACATTCCTCAATGGTAACACAATACAGTCCTCAATGGTAGCACAATACAGTCCTCAATGGTAGCACAATACAGTCCTCAATGGTAACACAATACAGTCTTCAATGGTAACACAATACAGTCCTCAATGGTAGCACAATACAGTCCTCAATGGCAGCACAATACAGTCCTCAATGGCAGCACAATACAGTCTTCAAAGGTAACACAATACAGTCCTCAATGGTAGCACAAAACAGTCCTCAATGGTAACACAATACAGTCCTCAGTGTCAGCACAAGACAGACCTAAATGGTAGCACAATACAGTCCTCAATGACAGCACAATACAGTCCTCAATGGTAGCACAATACAGTCCTCAATGGTAACACAATACAGTCCTCAATGGTAACACAATACAGTCCTCAATGGTAACACAATACAGTCCTCAATGGTAGCACAATACTGTCCTCAATGGTAGTACAATACAGTCCTCAATGGTAGCACAATACAGTCCTCAATGGTAGCACAATACAGTCCTCAATGGTAGCACAATACAGTCCTCAATGGTAACACAATACAGTCCTCAATGGTAGCACAATACAGTCCTCAATGGCAGAACAATACACCATTCAATGGCAGCACAATACAGCACTCAATGGTAGCACAAAACAATCCTCAATGGTAGCACAATACAATCCTCAATGGTAGCACAATACAGTCCTCAATGGTAGCACAATACAGTCCTCAATGGTAGCACAATACAGTCCTCAATGGTAGCACAATATAGTCCTCAATGGTAGCACAATACAGTCCTCAATGACAGCACAATATAGTCCTCAATGGTCGCACAATAAGTCCTCATAAGTAACAAAATACAGTCCTCAATGGTAGCACAATACAGTCCTCAATGGTAGCACAATACAGTCTTCAATGGTAGCACAATACAGTCCTCAATGGTAGCACAATACAGTACTCAATGGTAGCACAATACAGTCCTCAATGGCAGAACAATACATCATTCAATGGCAGCACAATACAGCACTCAATGGTAGCACAATACAGTCCTCAATGGTAGCACAATACAGTACTCAATGGTAGCACAATACAGTTCTCAATGGTAACACATTACAGTCCTCAATAGTACCATAATACAGTCCTCAAAAGGAAATGTAACAATGGTAGCACAATACAGCACACACAAGGAAATGTAACAATGGTAACACAATACAGCCCACACAAGGAAATGTAACAATGGTAGCACAATACAGCCCACACAAGGAAATGTAACAATGCTAGCACAATACAGTCCACACAAGGAAATGTAACAAAGGTAGCACAATACAGCACACACAAGGAAATGTAACAATGGTAACACAATACAGCACACACAAGGAAATGTAACAATGGTAACACAATACAGCCCACACAAGGAAATGTAACAATGGTAGCACAATACAGCACACACAGGGAAATGTAGCAATAGTAGCACAATACAGCACACACAAGGAAATGTAGCAATGGTAACACAATACAGCACACACAAGGAAATGTAGCAATGGTAACACAATACAGTCCACACAAGGAAATGTAACAATGGTAACACAATACAGCACACACAAGGACATGTAGCAATGGTAACACAACACAGTCCACACAAGGAAATGTAACAATGGTAGCACAATACAGTCCACACAAGGAAATGTAACAATGGTAACACAATACAGCACACACAAGGACATGTAGCAATGGTAACACAATACAGTCCACACAAGGAAATGTAACAATGGTAACACAATACAGCACACAAGGAAATGTAACAATGGTAACACAATACAGTCCACACAAGGAAATGTAACAATGGTAACACAATACAGTCCACACAAGGAAATGTAACAATGGTAACACAATACAGTCCACACAAGGAAATGTAACAATGGTAACACAATACAGTCCACACAAGGAAATGTAACAATGGTAACACAATACAGTCCACACAAGGAAATGTAACAATGGTAACACAATACAGTCCACACAAGGAAATGTAACAATGGTAGCACAATACAGTCCACACAAGGAAATGTAACAATGGTAACACAATACAGTCCACACAAGGAAATGTAACAATGGTAACACAATACAGCACACACACGGACATGTAACAATGGTAGCACAATACAGTCCACACAAGGAAATGTAACAATGGTAGCACAATACAGTCCACACAAGGAAATGTAACAATGGTAGCACAATACAGTCCACACAAGGAAATGTAACAATGGTAGCACAATACAGCCCACACAAGGAAATGTAACAATGGTAACACAATACAGCCCACACAAGGAAATGTAACAATGGTAACACAATACAGTCCACACAAGGAAATGTAACAATGGTAACACAATACAGTCCACACAAGGAAATGTAACAATGGTAACACAATACAGTCCACACAAGGAAATGTAACAATGGTAGCACAATACAGTCCACACAAGGAAATGTAACAATGGTAACACAATACAGTCCACACAAGGAAATGTAACAATGGTAACACAATACAGCACACACAAGGAAATGTAACAATGGTAACACAATACAGTCCACACAAGGAAATGTAACAATGGTAACACAATACAGCACACACACGGAAATGTAACAATGGTAGCACAATACAGTCCACACAAGGAAATGTAACAATGGTAGCACAATACAGTCCACACAAGGAAATGTAACAATGGTAGCACAATACAGTCCACACAAGGAAATGTAACAATGGTAGCACAATACAGTCCACACAAGGAAATGTAACAATGGTAGCACAATACAGTCCACACAAGGAAATGTAACAATGGTAGCACAATACAGTCCACACAAGGAAATGTAACAATGGTAGCACAATACAGCACACACAAGGAAATGTAACAATGGTAGCACAATACAGTCCACACAAGGAAATGTAACAATGGTAACACAATACAGCCCACACAAGGAAATGTAACAATGGTAGCACAATACAGTCCACACAAGGAAATGTAACAATGGTAGCACAATACAGTCCACACAAGGAAATGTAACAATGGTAACACAATACAGTCCACACAAGGAAATGTAACAATGGTAACACAATACAGTCCACACAAGGAAATGTAACAATGGTAACACAATACAGCACACACACGGAAATGTAACAATGGTAGCACAATACAGTCCACACAAGGAAATGTAACAATGGTAGCACAATACAGTCCACACAAGGAAATGTAACAATGGTAGCACAATACAGTCCACACAAGGAAATGTAACAATGGTAGCACAATACAGCCCACACAAGGAAATGTAACAATGGTAACACAATACAGTCCACACAAGGAAATGTAACAATGGTAACACAATACAGTCCACACAAGGAAATGTAACAATGGTAACACAATACAGTCCACACAAGGAAATGTAACAATGGTAACACAATACAGTCCACACAAGGAAATGTAACAATGGTAGCACAATACAGTCCACACAAGGAAATGTAACAATGGTAACACAATACAGTCCACACAAGGAAATGTAACAATGGTAGCACAATACAGTCCACACAAGGAAATGTAACAATGGTAGCACAATACAGTCCACACAAGGAAATGTAACAATGGTAGCACAATACAGTCCACACAAGGAAATGTAACAATGGTAGCACAATACAGCACACACACGGAAATGTAACAATGGTAGCACAATACAGTCCACACAAGGAAATGTAACAATGGTAACACAATACAGCCCACACAAGGAAATGTAACAATGGTAGCACAATACAGTCCACACAAGGAAATGTAACAATGGTAGCACAATACAGTCCACACAAGGAAATGTAACAATGGTAACACAATACAGTCCACACAAGGAAATGTAACAATGGTAACACAATACAGTCCACACAAGGAAATGTAACAATGGTAACACAATACAGCACACAAGGAAATGTAACAATGGTAACACAATACAGTCCACACAAGGAAATGTAACAATGGTAGCACAATACAGTCCACACAAGGAAATGTAACAATGGTAGCACAATACAGTCCACACAAGGAAATGTAACAATGGTAGCACAATACAGTCCACACAAGGAAATGTAACAATGGTAACACAATACAGTCCACACAAGGAAATGTAACAATGGTAACACAATACAGCACACACAAGGAAATGTAACAATGGTAACACAATACAGTCCACACAAGGAAATGTAACAATGGTAACACAATACAGTCCACACAAGGAAATGTAACAATGGTAACACAATACAGCACACACAAGGAAATGTAACAATGGTAACACAATACAGTCCACACAAGGAAATGTAACAATGGTAACACAATACAGTCCACACAAGGAAATGTAACAATGGTAACAGCACAATACAGTCCACACAAGGAAATGTAACAATGGTAGCACAATACAGTCCACACAAGGAAATGTAACAATGGTAACACAATACAGTCCACACAAGGAAATGTAACAATGGTAACACAATACAGCACACACAAGGAAATGTAACAATGGTAACACAATACAGTCCACACAAGGAAATGTAACAATGGTAGCACAATACAGTCCACACAAGGAAATGTAACAATGGTAACACAATACAGCACACACAAGGAAATGTAACAATGGTAACACAATACAGTCCACACAAGGAAATGTAACAATGGTAACACAATACAGCACACAAGGAAATGTAACAATGGTAACACAATACAGTCCACACAAGGAAATGTAACAATGGTAACACAATACAGCACACAAGGAAATGTAACAATGGTAGCACAATACAGCACACAAGGAAATGTAACAATGGTAGCACAATACAGTCCACACAAGGAAATGTAACAATGGTAGCACAATACAGTCCACACAAGGAAATGTAACAATGGTAGCACAATACAGTCCACACAAGGAAATGTAACAATGGTAGCACAATACAGCACACAAGGAAATGTAACAATGGTAACACAATACAGTCCACACAAGGAAATGTAACAATGGTAACACAATACAGTCCACACAAGGAAATGTAACAATGGTAGCACAATACAGTCCACACAAGGAAATGTAACAATGGTAACACAATACAGTCCACACAAGGAAATGTAACAATGGTAACACAATACAGTCCACACAAGGAAATGTAACAATGGTAGCACAATACAGCCCACACAAGGAAATGTAACAATGGTAGCACAATACAGTCCACACAAGGAAATGTAACAATGGTAACACAATACAGCCCACACAAGGAAATGTAACAATGGTAACACAATACAGTCCACACAAGGAAATGTAACAATGGTAGCACAATACAGTCCACACAAGGAAATGTAACAATGGTAACACAATACAGCACACACAAGGAAATGTAACAATGGTAACACAATACAGTCCACACAAGGAAATGTAACAATGGTAACACAATACAGCACACAAGGAAATGTAACAATGGTAACACAATACAGTCCACACAAGGAAATGTAACAATGGTAACACAATACAGTCCACACAAGGAAATGTAACAATGGTAACACAATACAGTCCACACAAGGAAATGTAACAATGGTAACACAATACAGCACACAAGGAAATGTAACAATGGTAGCACAATACAGCACACAAGGAAATGTAACAATGGTAGCACAATACAGTCCACACAAGGAAATGTAACAATGGTAGCACAATACAGTCCACACAAGGAAATGTAACAATGGTAGCACAATACAGTCCACACAAGGAAATGTAACAATGGTAGCACAATACAGCACACAAGGAAATGTAACAATGGTAACACAATACAGTCCACACAAGGAAATGTAACAATGGTAACACAATACAGTCCACACAAGGAAATGTAACAATGGTAACACAATACAGTCCACACAAGGAAATGTAACAATGGTAACACAATACAGTCCACACAAGGAAATGTAACAATGGTAACACAATACAGTCCACACAAGGAAATGTAACAATGGTAACACAATACAGTCCACACAAGGAAATGTAACAATGGTAGCACAATACAGTCCACACAAGGAAATGTAACAATGGTAACACAATACAGTCCACACAAGGAAATGTAACAATGGTAACACAATACAGTCCACACAAGGAAATGTAACAATGGTAACACAATACAGTCCACACAAGGAAATGTAACAATGGTAGCACAATACAGTCCACACAAGGAAATGTAACAATGGTAACACAATACAGTCCACACAAGGAAATGTAACAATGGTAGCACAATACAGTCCACACAAGGAAATGTAACAATGGTACACAATACAGTCCACACAAGGAAATGTAACAATGGTAACACAATACAGTCCACACAAGGAAATGTAACAATGGTAACACAATACAGTCCACACAAGGAAATGTAACAATGGTAACACAATACAGTCCACACAAGGAAATGTAACAATGGTAACACAATACAGTCCACACAAGGAAATGTAACAATGGTAACACAATACAGTCCACACAAGGAAATGTAACAATGGTAACACAATACAGTCCACACAAGGAAATGTAACAATGGTAGCACAATACAGTCCACACAAGGAAATGTAACAATGGTAGCACAATACAGTCCACACAAGGAAATGTAACAATGGTAGCACAATACAGTCCACACAAGGAAATGTAACAATGGTAGCACAATACAGTCCACACAAGGAAATGTAACAATGGTAGCACAATACAGTCCACACAAGGAAATGTAACAATGGTAGCACAATACAGTCCACACAAGGAAATGTAACAATGGTACACAATACAGCCCACACAAGGAAATGTAACAATGGTAGCACAATACAGTCCACACAAGGAAATGTAACAATGGTAACACAATACAGCCACACAAGGAAATGTAACAATGGTACACAATACAGTCACACAAGGAAATGTAACAATGGTAGCACAATACAGTCCACACAAGGAAATGTAACAATGGTAACACAATACAGTCCACACAAGGAAATGTAACAATGGTAACACAATACAGTCCACACAAGGAAATGTAACAATGGTAACACAATACAGCACACAAGGAAATGTAACAATGGTAACACAATACAGTCCACACAAGGAAATGTAACAATGGTAGCACAATACAGTCCACACAAGGAAATGTAACAATGGTAGCACAATACAGTCCACACAAGGAAATGTAACAATGGTAGCACAATACAGTCCACACAAGGAAATGTAACAATGGTAACACAATACAGTCCACACAAGGAAATGTAACAATGGTAACACAATACAGTCCACACAAGGAAATGTAACAATGGTAGCACAATACAGCCCACACAAGGAAATGTAACAATGGTAACACAATACAGTCCACACAAGGAAATGTAACAATGGTAACACAATACAGCACACACAAGGAAATGTAACAATGGTAACACAATAC
This sequence comes from Archivesica marissinica, assembly GCA_014843695.1. Lineage (NCBI taxonomy): Eukaryota > Metazoa > Mollusca > Bivalvia > Venerida > Vesicomyidae > Archivesica > Archivesica marissinica. Next base: position 38,077,822 of record CM026387.1, read on the forward strand.
AGTCCACACAAGGAAATGTAACAATGGTAGCACAATACAGTCCACACAAGGAAATGTAACAATGGTAACACAATACAGCACACACAAGGAAATGTAACAATGGTAACACAATACAGTCCACACAAGGAAATGTAACAATGGTAACACAATACAGCACACAAGGAAATGTAACAATGGTAACACAATACAGTCCACACAAGGAAATGTAACAATGGTAACACAATACAGTCCACACAAGGAAATGTAACAATGGTAACACAATACAGCACACAAGGAAATGTAACAATGGTAGCACAATACAGCACACAAGGAAATGTAACAATGGTAGCACAATACAGTCCACACAAGGAAATGTAACAATGGTAGCACAATACAGTCCACACAAGGAAATGTAACAATGGTAGCACAATACAGTCCACACAAGGAAATGTAACAATGGTAGCACAATACAGCACACAAGGAAATGTAACAATGGTAACACAATACAGTCCACACAAGGAAATGTAACAATGGTAACACAATACAGTCCACACAAGGAAATGTAACAATGGTAACACAATACAGTCCACACAAGGAAATGTAACAATGGTAACACAATACAGTCCACACAAGGAAATGTAACAATGGTAACACAATACAGTCCACACAAGGAAATGTAACAATGGTAACACAATACAGTCCACACAAGGAAATGTAACAATGGTAGCACAATACAGTCCACACAAGGAAATGTAACAATGGTAACACAATACAGTCCACACAAGGAAATGTAACAATGGTAACACAATACAGCACACACAAGGAAATGTAACAATGGTAACACAATACAGTCCACACAAGGAAATGTAACAATGGTAACACAATACAGCCCACACAAGGAAATGTAACAATGGTAGCACAATACAGTCCACACAAGGAAATGTAACAATGGTAGCACAATACAGTCCACACAAGGAAATGTAACAATGGTAGCACAATACAGTCCACACAAGGAAATGTAACAATGGTAGCACAATACAGTCCACACAAGGAAATGTAACAATGGTAACACAATACAGTCCACACAAGGAAATGTAACAATGGTAACACAATACAGTCCACACAAGGAAATGTAACAATGGTAGCACAATACAGCACACACAGGAAATGTACAATGGTAGCACAATACAGTCCACACAAGGAAATGTAACAATGGTACACAATACAGTCCACACAAGGAAATGTAACAATGGTAGCACAATACAGTCCACACAAGGAAATGTAACAATGGTAGCACAATACAGTCCACACAAGGAAATGTAACAATGGTAGCACAATACAGTCCACACAAGGAAATGTAACAATGGTAGCACAATACAGTCCACACAAGGAAATGTAACAATGGTAACACAATACAGTCCACACAAGGAAATGTAACAATGGTAACACAATACAGTCCACACAAGGAAATGTAACAATGGTAGCACAATACAGTCCACACAAGGAAATGTAACAATGGTAACACAATACAGTCCACACAAGGAAATGTAACAATGGTAACACAATACAGTCCACACAAGGAAATGTAACAATGGTAACACAATACAGTCCACACAAGGAAATGTAACAATGGTAACACAATACAGTCCACACAAGGAAATGTAACAATGGTAACACAATACAGCACACACAAGGAAATGTAACAATGGTAGCACAATACAGTCCACACAAGGAAATGTAACAATGGTAACACAATACAGTCCACACAAGGAAATGTAACAATGGTAACACAATACAGCACACACAAGGAAATGTAACAATGGTAGCACAATACAGTCCACACAAGGAAATGTAACAATGGTAGCACAATACAGTCCACACAAGGAAATGTAACAATGGTAACACAATACAGCACACACAAGGAAATGTAACAATGGTAGCACAATACAGTCCACACAAGGAAATGTAACAATGGTAGCACAATACAGTCCACACAAGGAAATGTAACAATGGTAACACAATACAGCACACACACGGAAATGTGCAATGGTAGCACAATACAGTCCACACAAGGAAATGTAACAATGGTAACACAATACAGCCCACACAAGGAAATGTAACAATGGTAACACAATACAGCCCACACAAGGAAATGTAACAATGGTAGCACAATACAGTCCACACAAGGAAATGTAACAATGGTAACACAATACAGTCCACACAAGGAAATGTAACAATGGTAACACAATACAGTCCACACAAGGAAATGTAACAATGGTAACACAATACAGTCCACACAAGGAAATGTAACAATGGTAACACAATACAGTCCACACAAGGAAATGTAACAATGGTAGCACAATACAGTCCACACAAGGAAATGTAACAATGGTAGCACAATACAGTCCACACAAGGAAATGTAACAATGGTAACACAATACAGCACACACACGGACATGTACAATGGTAGCACAATACAGTCCACACAAGGAAATGTAACAATGGTAACACAATACAGCCCACACAAGGAAATGTAACAATGGTAACACAATACAGCCCACACAAGGAAATGTAACAATGGTAGCACAATACAGTCCACACAAGGAAATGTAACAATGGTAACACAATACAGTCCACACAAGGAAATGTAACAATGGTAACACAATACAGTCCACACAAGGAAATGTAACAATGGTAACACAATACAGTCCACACAAGGAAATGTAACAATGGTAACACAATACAGCACACACAAGGAAATGTAACAATGGTAGCACAATACAGTCCACACAAGGAAATGTAACAATGGTAACACAATACAGTCCACACAAGGAAATGTAACAATGGTAGCACAATACAGTCCACACAAGGAAATGTAACAATGGTAGCACAATACAGTCCACACAAGGAAATGTAACAATGGTAGCACAATACAGTCCACACGGAAATGTAACAATGGTAACACAATACAGTCCACACAAGGAAATGTAACAATGGTAACACAATACAGCACACACAAGGAAATGTAACAATGGTAACACAATACAGTCCACACAAGGAAATGTAACAATGGTAGCACAATACAGTCCACACAAGGAAATGTAACAATGGTAACACAATACAGCCACACAAGGAAATGTAACAATGGTAACACAATACAGTACACAAGGAAATGTAACAATGGTACACAATACAGTCCACACAAGGAAATGTAACAATGGTACACAATACAGTCCACACAAGGAAATGTAACAATGGTAGCACAATACAGTCCACACAAGGAAATGTAACAATGGTAACACAATACAGTCCACACAAGGAAATGTAACAATGGTAGCACAATACAGTCCACACAAGGAAATGTAACAATGGTAACACAATACAGTCCACACAAGGAAATGTAACAATGGTAGCACAATACAGTCCACACAAGGAAATGTAACAATGGTAGCACAATACAGTCCACACAAGGAAATGTAACAATGGTAGCACAATACAGTCCACACAAGGAAATGTAACAATGGTAGCACAATACAGTCCACACAAGGAAATGTAACAATGGTAGCACAATACAGTCCACACAAGGAAATGTAACAATGGTAGCACAATACAGTCCACACAAGGAAATGTAACAATGGTAGCACAATACAGTCCACACAAGGAAATGTAACAATGGTAGCACAATACAGTCCACACAAGGAAATGTAACAATGGTAACACAATACAGCCCACACAAGGAAATGTAACAATGGTAGCACAATACAGTCCACACAAGGAAATGTAACAATGGTAACACAATACAGTCCACACAAGGAAATGTAACAATGGTAACACAATACAGCACACAAGGAAATGTAACAATGGTAACACAATACAGTCCACACAAGGAAATGTAACAATGGTAACACAATACAGTCCACACAAGGAAATGTAACAATGGTAACACAATACAGCACACACAAGGAAATGTAACAATGGTAGCACAATACAGTCCACACAAGGAAATGTAACAATGGTAACACAATACAGTCCACACAAGGAAATGTAACAATGGTAACACAATACAGTCCACACAAGGAAATGTAACAATGGTAGCACAATACAGTCCACACAAGGAAATGTAACAATGGTAGCACAATACAGTCCACACAAGGAAATGTAACAATGGTAGCACAATACAGCACACACAAGGAAATGTAACAATGGTAGCACAATACAGTCCACACAAGGAAATGTAACAATGGTAACACAATACAGTCCACACAAGGAAATGTAACAATGGTAGCACAATACAGTCCACACAAGGAAATGTAACAATGGTAGCACAATACAGTCCACACAAGGAAATGTAACAATGGTAACACAATACAGTCCACACAAGGAAATGTAACAATGGTAACACAATACAGTCCACACAAGGAAATGTAACAATGGTAACACAATACAGTCCACACAAGGAAATGTAACAATGGTAACACAATACAGTCCACACAAGGA
>CM026387.1:38083297-38090797 GCA_014843695.1 Archivesica marissinica
TCTGTACCCTGCATCTTGGAGTATATTCTGTACCTTGCATCTTGGGGTATATTCTGTACCCTGCATCTTGGGGGTATATTCTGTACCCTGCATCTTGGGAGTATATTCTGTACCCTGCATCTTGGGGGTATATTCTGTACCCTGCATCTTGGAGTATATTCTGTACCTTGCATCTTGGAGTATATTCTGTACCCTGCATCTTGGAGTATATTCTGTACCCTGCATCTTGGGGGTATATTCTGTACCCTGCATCTTGGGGGTATATTCTGTACCCTGCATCTTGGGGGTATATTCTGTACCCTGCATCTTGGGGGTATATTCTGTACCCTGCATCTTGGGGGTATATTCTGTACCCTGCATCTTGGGGGTATATTCTGTACCTTGCATCTTGGGGGTATATTCTGTACCTTGCATCTTGGGGGTATATTCTGTACCTTGCATCTTGGGGGTATATTCTGTACCCTGCATCTTGGGGGTATATTCTGTACCCTGCATCTTGGGGGTATATTCTGTACCCTGCATCTTGGGGGTATATTCTGTACCCTGCATCTTGGGGGTATATTCTGTACCCTGCAGCTTGGAGTATATTCTGTACCTTGCATCTTGGAGTATATTCTGTACCCTGCATCTTGGAGTATATTCTGTACCCTGCATCTTGGGGGTATATTCTGTACCCTGCATCTTGGAGTATATTCTGTACCCTGCATCTTGGGGGTATATTCTGTACCTTGCATCTTGGGGGTATATTCTGTACCCTGCATCTTGGGGGTATATTCTGTACCTTGCATCTTGGGAGTATATTCTGTACCCTGCATCTTGGAGTATATTCTGTACCTTGCATCTTGGGGTATATTCTGTACCCTGCATCTTGGGTATATTCTGTACCCTGCATCTTGGAGTATATTCTGTACCTGCATCTTGGAGTATATTCTGTACCCTGCATCTTGGGGTATATTCTGTACCTGCATCTTGGAGTATATTCTGTACCTTGCATCTTGGAGTATATTCTGTACCTTGCATCTTGAGTATATTCTGTACCCTGCATCTTGGAGTATATTCTGTACCCTGCATCTTGGAGTATATTCTGTACCCTGCATCTTGGAGTATATTCTGTACCTTGCATCTTGGAGTATATTCTGTACCCTGCATCTTGGAGTATATTCTGTACCCTGCATCTTGGGGGTATATTCTGTACCTTGCATCTTGGAGTATATTCTGTACCTTGCATCTTGGAGTATATTCTGTACCTTGCATCTTGGGGGTATATTCTGTACCCTGCATCTTGGAGTATATTCTGTACCCTGCATCTTGGAGTATATTCTGTACCTTGCATCTTGGAGTATATTCTGTACCTTGCATCTTGGAGTATATTCTGTACCTTGCATCTTGGAGTATATTCTGTACCTTGCATCTTGGAGTATATTCTGTACCTTGCATCTTGGGGTATATTCTGTACCTTGCATCTTGGAGTATATTCTGTACCCTGCATCTTGGAGTATATTCTGTACCTTGCATCTTGGAGTATATGCTGTACCCTGCATATTGGAGTATATGCTGTACCTTGCATCCTGGAGTATATTCTGTACCTTGCATCTTGGAGTATATTCTGTACCTTGCATCTTGGAGTATATTCTGTACCCTGCATATTGGAGTATATTCTGTACCTTGCATCTTGGAGTATATTCTGTACCTTGCATATTGGAGTATATTCTGTACCTTGCATCTTGGAGTATATTCTGTACCCTGCATCTTGGAGTATATTCTGTACCATGCATCTTGGAGTATATTCTGTACCTTGCATCTTGGGGGTATATTCTGTACCCTGCATCTTGGAGTATATTCTGTACCCTGCATCTTGGGGGTATATTCTGTACCTTGCATCTTGGAGTATATTCTGTACCTTGCATCTTGGAGTATATTCTGTACCTTGCATCTTGGAGTATATTCTGTACCCTGCATCTTGGAGTATATTCTGTACCCTGCATCTTGGAGTATATTCTGTACCCTGCATCTTGGAGTATATTCTGTACCTTGCATCTTGGAGTATATTCTGTACCCTGCATCTTGGAGTATATTCTGTACCTTGCATCTTGGAGTATATTCTGTACCCTGCATCTTGGGGGTATATTCTGTACCCTGCATCTTGGGGGTATATTCTGTACCCTGCATCTTGGGGGTATATTCTGTACCCTGCATCTTGGAGTATATTCTGTACCCTGCATCTTGGAGTATATTCTGTACCTTGCATCTTGGAGTATATTCTGTACCCTGCATCTTGGAGTATTTGTATTGCATCTGGAGTATATTCTGTACCCTGCATCTTGGGTATATTCTGTACCTTGCATCTTGGGGTATATTCTGTACCCTGCATCTTGGGGTATATTCTGTACCTGCATCTTGGGGTATATTCTGTACCTTGCATCTTGGAGTATATTCTGTACCTTGCATCTTGGGTATATTCTGTACCCTGCATCTTGGAGTATATTCTGTACCCTGCATCTTGGAGTATATTCTGTACCTTGCATCTTGGAGTATATTCTGTACCTTGCATATTGGAGTATATTCTTTACCCTGCATCTTGGAGTATATTCTGTACCATGCATCTTGGAGTATATTCTGTACCTTGCATCTTGGGGGTATATTCTGTACCCTGCTTCTTGGAGTATATTCTGTACCCTGCATCTTGGGGGTATATTCTGTACCCTGCATCTTGGAGGTATATTCTGTACCCTGCATCTTGGAGTATATTCTGTATGTTGCATCTTGGAGTATATTCTGTACCTTGCATCTTGGAGTATATTCTGTACCTTGCATCTTGGAGTATATTCTGTACCCTGCATCTTGGGGGTATATTCTGTACCCGGCATCTTGGGGGTATATTCTGTACCCTGCATCTTGGGGGTATATTCTGTACCCGGCATCTTGGGGGTATATTCTGTACCCTGCATCTTGGGGGTATATTCTGTACCCTGCATCTTGGGGGTATATTCTGTACCTTGCATCTTGGGGGTATATTATGTACCTTGCATCTTGGTGGTATATTCTGTACCTTGCATCTTGGGGGTATATTCTGTACCCGGCATCTTGGGGGTATATTCTGTACCCTGCATCTTGGGGGTATATTCTGTACCCTGCATCTTGGGGGTATATTCTGTACCCTGCATCTTGGGGGTATATTCTGTACCCTGCAGCTTGGAGTATATGCTGTACCTTGCATCCTGGAGTATATTCTGTACCCTGCATCTTGGAGTATATTCTGTACCCTGCATCTTGGGGGTATATTCTGTACCCTGCATCTTGAGTATATTCTGTACCTTGCATCTTGGGAGTATATTCTGTACCTTGCATCTTGGAGTATATTCTGTACCTTGCATCTTGGGGGTATATTCTGTACCTTGCATCTTGGAGTATATTCTGTACCCTGCATCTTGGGGGTATATTCTGTACCCTGCATCTTGGGAGTATATTCTGTACCCTGCATCTTGGGGGTATATTCTGTACCCTGCATCTTGGGGGTATATTCTGTACCTTTGTACCTGCATCTTGGGGTATATTCTGTACCCTGCACTTGGGGGTATATTCTGTACCCTGCATCTTGGGTATATTCTGTACCCTGCATCTTGGAGTATATTCTGTACCTGCATCTTGAGTATATTCTGTACCTGCATCTTGGAGTATATTCTGTACCCTGCATCTGGGGTATATTCTGTACCTGCATCTTGGGGTATATTCTGTACCCTGCATCTTGGGGGTATATTCTGTACCCTGCATCTTGGGTATATTCTGTACCCTGCATCTTGGGGGTATATTCTGTACCCTGCATCTTGGGGGTATATTCTGTACCCTGCATCTTGGGGGTATATTCTGTACCCTGCATCTTGGAGTATATTCTGTATGTTGCATCTTGGAGTATATTCTGTACCTTGCATCTTGGAGTATATTCTGTACCTTGCATCTTGGGGTATATTCTGTACCTTGCATCTTGGAGTATATGCTGTACCCTGCATATTGGAGTATATGCTGTACCTTGCATCCTGGAGTATATTCTGTACCTTGCATCTTGGAGTATATTCTGTACCTTGCATCTTGGAGTATATTCTGTACCCTGCATATTGGAGTATATTCTGTACCTTGCATCTTGGAGTATATTCTGTACCTTGCATATTGGAGTATATTCTGTACCTTGCATATTGGAGTATATTCTTTACCCTGCATCTTGGAGTATATTCTGTACCATGCATCTTGGAGTATATTCTGTACCTTGCATCTTGGGGGTATATTCTGTACCCTGCTTCTTGGAGTATATTCTGTACCCTGCATCTTGGAGTATATTCTGTACCTTGCATCTTGGAGTATATTCTGTACCTTGCATCTTGGAGTATATTCTGTACCTTGCATCTTGGAGTATATTCTGTACCCTGCATCTTGGAGTATATTCTGTACCCTGCATCTTGGAGTATATTCTGTACTTTGCATATTGGGGGGTATATTCTGTACCTTGCATCTTGGGGGGTATTTTCTGTACCCTGCATCTTGGGAGTATATTCTGTACCTTGCATCTTGGGGGTATTTTCTGTACCCTGCATCTTGGGAGTATATTCTGTACCCTGCATCTTGGAGTATATTCTGTACCCTGCATCTTGGAGTATATTCTGTACCTTGCATCTTGGGGGTATATTCTTGTATCTTCCTCCAATCAATAATATGACTAAGATAATTCTGGAGATGTCACCCCGGTTAATCAGGGGGCAACAATCAGTAAATGTATCATAAACAAATACCAGTAAGCCAACAGTATTTGTCTGATTTGTCAATATATGTAGTTGACAGATGGATACGTAGATTGTAATCAAGGCAAAGCTACCGAGAGGCTTTGGTTCATGTACCGGTAAGCTATTGGAATCCAGGCAAAGCTAACGAGAGTTTGGTTTAGGTGTATTGCTTTTCAGCTCCTGTTATTTCGACGAGGCATATTTTGACGTCCATCCACAGCCAGTTCTCGGTAACCAATTGGTCGAATTTTATGAAACTGGGACTCAACCAGGTCACACAAGAGTTGTTGCCCATTAAATGATTAAATACACACACATATTTCCGTCCAAAACCAGTCGGGGGTGGGGATGGGGTGTGGGTATCAATCACTTGGTCTTACTCTAATGCTATCAACTTTGCTTATTCTTAAACGTGGGGAAATGTATGAGCACGTAGTCCTCTGTCACAGTGTACTCTCGCCAGCTACCCTCAGTATGTATCAAAACATGGACTGAGGGGTTGGGGAAATGTATGAGCTCGTAGACCTCTGTCACAGTGTACTCTTGCCAGTTACCCCCAGTATGTATCAAAACATGGACTGAGGGGGTGGGGAAATGTATGAGCTCGTAGACCTCTGTCACAGTGTACTCTTGCCAGTTACCCCCAGTATGTATCAAAACATGGACTGAGGGGGTGGGGAAATGTATGAGCTCGTAGAGCCTCTATCACAGTGTATTCTCGCCAGCTACCCCCAATATGTATAAACATGGACTGAGGCGGTGGGGAAATGTATGAGCTCGTAGACCTCTGTCACAGTGTACTCTCGCCAGCTACCCCCAGTATGTATCAAAACATGGACTGAGGTGGTGGGGAAATGTATGAGCTCGTAGACCTCTGTCACAGTGTACTCTCGCCAGCTACCCCCAATATGTATAAACATGGCCTGAGGGGGTGGGGAAATGTATGAGCTCGTAGACCTCTGTCACAGTGTACTCTCGCCAGCTACCCCCAATATGTATCAAAACATGGACTGAGGGGGTGGGGAAATGTATGAGCTCGTAGACCTCTGTCACAGTGTACTCTCGCCAGCTACCCCCACTATGTATCAAAATATGGACTGAGGGGTGGGGAAATGTATGAGCACGTAGTCCTCTGTCACAGTGTATTCTCGCCAGCTACCCACAATATGTATCAACATATGGACTGAGAGGGTGCGGTGGTAGAATCTAGCAGCTAATTTATAACGGCCTAACAGATCAGAATCACGACTATGTGTGTGTGTTGCCTCGACACCAACTATCGTGGACAGGAACAAGACGGGGACAATGTTTTACGTCCCGTACGTTTGGTAACCTCGACAATATTTATCACGGAATCTGGAGTTTGTATGTTCCTTCATTCACTTCCTATGCAATTTGATACAACAAACTGTCTGTACATTGAACGGTTGGTACAATACAACACACAACTATATTGAGAGAAGAACAAGAAAAGTCGTGTTTAATTATTTCAATCGATTTTGCGTGGCACCCGTGACCGAGTGGTTATGGTCATTAACTCCAAACCACTTGCCCCTGGCGGTTGCATGTTCGAACCTCACTTCGGGTGTGGCCTAATGGTTATGGTCGTTAACTCTAAACCACTTACCCCTGGCGGTTGCATGTTCGAACCTCACTTCGGGTGTGGCCTAGTGGTTAAGGCGCCCGCCTACGGAGCGGGGATCGAAGGTTTAATACTCGTTAGGGTTTATTTCCTGCTATGGCATGTTGGTGAGCCGCCAGCTAGTTAAATAAGTGTTACCGATTGCTTATCAGCCCGGAGCCTGGCCTTCACGGAGAGGATTCAGGTAGTATTGATGTCCATACGAGGTGTCTCATAAGTCAGAAATGGCTGGCCCTTTCAATAAGGATGACATTATATAATAAACAAGCACTTTACTTTATATCATAAATCCAGGGATCCCAGGTTCGATCCCCCGTCTGACCCTAATACAGTCTTTCAGATGGGACGTTAAACCGAGGTCTTGTGCCGGTGCTTTACACCGTGCACGTAAAAGAACCAGAGGAGACTGGAATGGGTCTCTGTCTGTATCATTGCACAATCATCCAAAAATCTAAAATTACTAATCTATTCAGGAGGCGTCGCTCATATGGGCAACCGGTAACGACGATAAATAAACGTAAAACACACACTTTATATCATTTGAGGAAAATATTCAGCTGGTCTGCGGTTCAATCGGGTGTCCTATGTCTAAAATACTGTAGGATCTGGCATATGTTGTCTCCGTCCACGAATACATGGATGTCGTGGCGTCAATGGTCCAATGGTAGAGCGTCGGATATGGTTCCGGGTTCGATACTCGGTCAGGCCACGTATGTAGTGTCATTGAGCAAGGCACCTCACACACATTGCTTAGTACTGGTTAACCACTTAAGTCGGCTAAGCCTGCCCAGGAAAACATGGCTAAGTCCAGCGAGGGGTTTGACATTAAAGGAACATACATACATACATGTAGCAGATCGAGAGACGCAGTATGACCTAAGCTGTTGGTATGACTGTAAACACCCAAAAACAAAATACATACCTAAGCTGTTGATATGACTGTAAACACCCAAAAACAAAATACATACCTAAGCTGTTGGTATGACTGTAAACACCCAAAAACAAAATACATACCTAAGCTGTTGGTATGACTGTAAACACCCAAAAACAAAATACATACCTAAGCTGTTGGTATGACTGTAAACA